>CAUIUS010000009.1:1515000-2088991 GCA_961210405.1 Drosophila mercatorum
CACATCGTGACCCTGCTGCAGAAGCAGGTGCGTGGCTGGATAGCCCGCAAGAACTACAAGAAGATGAAGGCGGCACGCACCATAATGCACGCCTACAAGACCTACAAGCTGCGCAGCTACGTCCAGGAGCTGGCCAATCGCTTCCGCACTGCGAAACAGCAGCGCGACTACGGACGCAGCATTCAGTGGCCGCAGCCACCGCTCGCCGGGCGCAAGGCCGAGGCCAAGCTGCGCCGGATCTTCGACAACTGGCGTGCCTACATGATCCTGCGCAAATACCCACGCAGCGAGTGGCCCCAGCTGCGCCTGCAGATAATTGCGGCCACAGCAATCGCGGGACGCCGTCCCTATTGGGGACAGCAGCGCAAGTGGCTGGGCGACTACCTGGCCAACTCGCAGGACAACAGCGGCTACGATGCCTACACGGCAAACGTGCGGAACATGAAGAACAGCGGCGGCGAGAACTTCCGGCAGGTGCTCTTCTCCAGCTTCGCCAAGAAGTTCAACAGGCGCAACAAGCAGGCGGATCGCGCCTTCATAGTGACAGACACGAACATCTACAAGTTGGAGGGCATCAAGAAGAAGTTCAAGGACATGCAGCGTTCCATGGCCATCAGAGAGGTACGATGAGCTGCTCTCTATTATAGTCCATGTGTATTAAGTGAATCTCTCTTTCTTTCAGCTGACATCCATTAGCATAACACCTGGCCGCGATCAACTGATTGTCTTCCACTCGCCGAAGAACAACGACTTGGTCTTTGCCCTACAATCCGAAATGTGCACGCCCCTGAAAGAGGATCGCATTGGCGAGCTCGTGGGCATCGTGTGCAAGAAGTACCATGAGTAAGCTACCCTCTCTATGCCCATTGCAAGCACCAACTATAATTCCATTTCAATTGCAGCATCACTGGCACGGAGCTGCGCGTGAATGTGGGCAGCAACATTGCCTGCCGGCTGGGCGAGAAGGCGCGCACAATTGTCGTCGAGGCGGCGTCTAATGTGGAGGTGCCCAATTTCCGACATTCCGCTGGCAACATCATCTTCGAGGTGCCCGCCTCGTACTGCATCTAGTGAGTGGCTCCGACGAGCTCCCTAGAGCAGCCAATGTACATTTATTAGTAAGCGCGTTAGCTTTAGAGTCTGTTACCTTTGAATCACTCTGCAAACCTGTGCATGCTGTGCCTTCCGCTTAGCAATCCATTCTCTGTGTGTTGCTATGTGCTAAGTGCTAAGTGAGAATCACCGAGAAGTGGACCGAGTGGAGCTGGTTGAGCCGGCTTTAGATGAAAAGTATTAAGTGTACTTTGTGCATTTGTTAACTTTAGCTTTTAACCAATTCTTAAACGATATAAATGTTTGTATTTAATGAGAAAGAAAAGAAACCCTTTAATGATATGTCTATATACATATATATATCTAATCAAAGAGCACACAAAACGAGAAACGAGAATCCACAAAGAACATTTTTGTACTTAACAAAACAAATCTAATTTTGTATGTGTGCCATTTACACTTATTTCTTAAACCTAAACTTAACTCTATTATTATTGTAAACTATTTATATATATATATATATATATAAAGATATATACGTATGTCCTATAAATAAAAACGTGTAAAAAAGAGTGGACTACAAGCTAAGATGATATAATTGACATTATCTCTAAGAAAATCTTGTGTAGATTGTAAAGTTTCTATAGATCTATTAGTTTGCCCTGATTTTAATGAACTTTGTATAATCCTTTGAGATATATTCATTTGTATCTCAAGATATCATCGATATCATCGAGTAGGCTACGACCTTAACAACTTCAACTTTTACGAAGGAGAGAGCGAAGTATATAGAAGTATAGCAGTAAAACTCGTAACACAGCTGAGAACACAACAATAATATTTTTACACCAATAATTTTAAATTTCAATTTTTAAATATTTTTGTTCGTCCTTGTTTTGATTTGTTGACCGAGCGAACGACCATGTCGGCCGAATCGAATCCGCTGGAGGATTGGGAACAGATGATCGACGCGCTGCCGCTCGTCACTGTTGTTCCGCTTGGGGAGCAGGCCACACATCGCTCCGCCCTGCGGCGCTTTCAGCAGCGCAGCCCAGGACATGCCCACGGACCCAGGCGTCACTGCGTGAAGCCGCGAGCCGGATCCCTAATGGCCAAGTTGCGGCATCGCAAGCGTCGCCACACCTGCAAGCGCTGCCACAAAGCTTCGACGACGAACAGGCGCTACAAGCGCCTGCTGAAGCACCTGCGCCGCGCACGCAAGCGTCGCTCGGCCTCGCCCCCCCTGGACCTGCACTCGGTGCAATAGAGGCCGCGGGACCCGTATCTGCGCATCCGCGCACCCTCTCATCCCTGCGAGTTCCTTTCCATTCAAATTTTCTGCGAATCGTCTGTCAATTAATAAATCTGAGACTCTCTCTGAAAATCTTTATATACTATATATGTATATCTATCTGTCTACGTATATATGTATATATAATCTGTGTGTGTATATGTGTGCATGGGTATGATCGACCGAAATAAAGTGCGCCCAAGTGCTCGACGTCGACGTACGCGCGTTGGTGCCGCCAATTGATAAAAGATAAAAATAAAGAGCGCGCATCGGCAAGAATTTTCAGTTGCTCGATCTCGATCGCATTTGCTTGTAAATTCTTGGCGAACACGCAGCTGAGGCGTTCCCAACTCGATTACATAAGGCGGAAAATGCAGAAAACGCTGAAGAAGGAGCTCAGCTTCTCGCTGGACACGCTGGAGCGCTACCGCGCCAAATACGGACGCAGTGCATCGTCGGACACAAATGGCAACGGCACACAGCCGGAGCAGCCGCACCCAGCACAGATCCCCTCCGACACGGGCATGACCAGAGCTGTGCACGCGGTCTCGCCTCCTCCCTCGCTCTTCAAGCCTCAGTCGCCGCCGAAGCTGACCAAGCTGCAGGAGCTGCAACAGAAGAAGGAGGCGTACATGCGGCAGCGCGAGCACGAGCGGGAAATGGAGCTGCTGCTGAGGGCGGCCGACAAAGCTATCAGTCAGGACAGAGCCAACAATAACACGAGCAGTAGTACCACCACTACCTCCACTTCCACATCCACTACCACTACCACTTCCAGCAAGAGCAGTGCGTCCTCCACGGCAGCTGCCGTGGTCCAGCAGGCTAGCAAGACGGTCGCCGGCTACAGCAACTGGAACAGCAACCACACAACACTCAGCTCGCAGCCGTGGTGCGCGATCAGTGATCTCATGTACTTCTGCGACAAATACGAGTTCAAGACGCTCAGCACGCGCGACCTGAAGACCCACCAGGAGATCGTGGCGGAGGTGCGCGCGCTGCTCTGCGGCAAGGCGCCGTTTGACCAGCGCACCCGCTTCCCCGGCAACATCCACGATCCGGAGAACCTGTGGGTCTGTATTGGCAGGTGCGCGAGTGTCGAGTACCACTTGCAGCGCATCATCAGCGTCTTCCGGAAGCCCCTCAACCAGCTGACGCCGGACAAACAGCGAGCGGTGCGCCAGAACTTCCACCTGGCCGTCAGCGAGCTGCGGCTGGACATCTCGGCCCGCATCAGCGAGGTGCGACTGTACGACAGGTTGGTCTTCGAGCGGGAGTTTCGACTGGAATGGCAGGAGGAGCACTAGGCAGGGATGGAGGGTCTACAGAAAGACTGGGCGTGGCTTCAATTGGATAACATTTTATTCAAAGTTTTCAATTTTCAATTTCAATTCATTTTCGGGTGCAAAAAATGCTGCAAAATCACACGCAAGCATAAAAGGAATATATAAATATATAGTATATAATACGCGCCTTCACACAGGATCTGGCATTAACGAGTGCTTGCATATTGCTTGGTGTAACTAGGTCTACAAATCATTCAGATTACATCTTTATATACATAATTGGTATAAGATCGAAAAATAAAGCACTGTGGAAACTTTTACATTATGAAACGTTGCTCAACAGATACGATATATATATATATATATATATATATATATATATATATATATATATATATATATATATATATATATATATATATATGTATATGTATATATATATGTATATGTATATCCATTTGTTGCAAAATCGAAATGAATGCACTTGGTGGGCTATAGGAAATCATTGTGAAACATTGCTCTGTGCTCTTGCTTACTTGTCTAGCGGAAGATTTAAAGACTATCGTGTATATATATATAACTTTGAGTTATGGTTTCTGCGCCAACTTCGGGGCGATTGTGGGCTGACTTCAGTGGGAGGTTAACAACAACAATAACAGTGCTTAGCAGTCTAACAGAATTTCAGTTTCATTTTGCTAGTCTTCGGGACATTCCTGATAGTCAGGGAAATGCGTGGAGCTCGCCGCACCAAGTGATCCCCGATCTTGTAGGTGTTTTCGCAGAGATCATAGTTGCAGATGCGATCGCAGAGCGTGTCCTCGCTGATCTCACTGATGGCATGCATGTAATCGTTGTAGATCGTATCCTTCAGGATGAGCAAGCTGCGCGGCTCCAGCAACAGCTTGAAGACTACCACGCCGCTGGCCTCACCCGCAGCCTCGCGCTTGGTGAACTCCAGCACGGTGTGTGCCCCACATGAAATGGTCGATATGATTGGATAGAAGAGCGGTCCGTCGGTGTGCGGAAGGATGCCCTGGCCAGGCAGATATTCATTGACCAACACATGGTTGGCGTTCTGGGACTCAAAGACTCCCAAATTGTTAACTTTATCCACATAGCTCTGTAGCCATTCAGGCATCTCCTCGGCTATCATGCCGTTGGGGTGAGGAACGCCCCCATAGTTGGCAAGCCGACGATTGAGCAACTGCGTCCAACGGGGCTTCGGTGTGCGCTCTATGTGACTTAGTATGGAACTCTCCTGATCAGAGGTTAAAAAGTTTGGAATGTACATGACTGTTGGTGGGCACTGCAATCAACATTTTACTATTAGTGAACTGGTTGTGATACTCTGAGACGGATCTTGCCTACCTTGCGCACCTCAAAGTCTGTGAAATCCATATCTACGTGCTAAATTACTAAACTAAATTGCAGTTACTGCAAATCAATATTTGTGTACCGTTGAACCGGTCATTTGGCCTTGGAGATGCGATTTGGTTGACAGCTGCAAGTCAACGGTGGCGGCTCAACGATAGATTTCCAATGCGACTCTGCAAGCGCGATAAATATTTAGTTGGTAAATTATTTAAGCAAATGAACTTGTGTTAGCTATGCTAGCGAGAAAATTTAAATTTTTGTTATAAAATTGTATTTAGCTAATAAATTTAATTGATTTTATATAATAAATTCATTTGAACGCACAAATGCGCAACTTAACGAATGCTTGCAGCCCTGGTTTCGGTGCTTTCTGCGGTACTCAGCACTTTTAAAGCTGTGGACTGTTTGCCGTCCATTTTGACGCATAATTCCCGCGTTTTTATTGTTTAAAGTTTCCACAGCTGAGCGTTCAGTTGATTCAGTTTATAGATGTCCTCTCCAGACGCACAAGTTGAAGTACAACCAGCTAAGAAAATGAAAGTCGACAGCAAATGTGTTTTGCGTTTCGCCAAGCTCACAGAGCACGCCTTGGCGCCCCAGCGCGGATCCGAACGAGCCGCCGGCTATGATTTGCGCAGCGCCTACGATGTGGTGGTGCCAGCGCGTGGCAAAGCCGTGGTCAAAACGGATCTGCAGGTGCAGGTGCCGGAGGGCTCTTATGGTCGCGTGGCACCCCGCTCCGGCCTGGCCGTAAAGAACTTCATCGACGTGGGCGCCGGTGTCGTGGACGAGGATTACCGCGGCAATCTAGGCGTCGTGCTCTTCAACCACTCGGACACGGACTTCGAGGTGAAGCACGGCGATCGCATTGCCCAGTTCATATGCGAACGCATCTTCTACCCGGAATTGGAGGAACTGGACAAGCTGGAAGACACCGAGCGTGGCGAGGCAGGATTTGGCTCCACTGGCGTCAAGGAGCTGCCTGCAGCCAAGCAGAAGAATGGCAGCGACAAAGCGCCCCTAGCCGAAAACGAATCCAAACCCATTGAGGCATAGTGATAAGACAGCCAAACTACATTTACCTTAAGATTCATCAACATTCAAACTAACAAAGTATTTTTCAATCATTGTCCACTGGAAGCCATCAGGAATATATTTAATGCCACTACTGTACAATAAAAATGTAATCGATCTATGTTATATGCTATATATATTGTATGCCTCGATTGTTGAGGCTAACTCTTTGTACGCTCTTCAGAGCTGTTCAGGTTTAGCCTATAGATCTATGGAATATTGTTAGACGATTTTAAGAGATCTAACCATTATCCCCTATATCCATCTTCACTTTATCTTTACATTGTCACAGAAGTTGGTCAGAGATATGCATCGCATCAGTAACACCTTGATTAGTCTAATGGGCCTCATGCCCAACTTCGTCTGGAGCATTTCAACTGTAAACCATATAGCATACTAATTATACAGTTAGCTCTAAATCATGTTATATCCGAGTGTGAATGTTATAGCCGGCTCGATGCGCTGCTGCGCATGCGCTTAGGTTGGGTTGGGTCAAGCGCGCCGCAGGGGCGAGCAATGCCGTGCCAGTTCGGCCGGAGGCAGCGAGTTATGACCGACTGCAGAGTGCGGTTGGCGTGCGTGCCGCGAGTGCACTCGAGGTGCATATGCGGATTTCTTGCAGCGATTAAATTCAATGACTCCAATTTGTAATTAGACGCTGAAGTGAGCCTCGAATTGCAGTTAAAGCTTGAGCCGCAGACTGAGCCATAGCCGTAGCAATAGCCAGAGCTCTCCAGCTGCGTGCTTTTAATTGGTTGGGCAGTGAGTGCATCCTTGGTTGGCTTTTGGCGCAACGGTTACGCTTGACCCCCAAGCTGGAGGTCAGAGTGAGAGGGATAGATGGTGGCAGAGCGAGTGAGGGGTATATGGAATGAAAATGCGCATGTTTTGTATTTTGTAATTTTTTTGCTGTTTATAATTTATTTGTCGTGTGAAAAATAGCTAAGTATTTGTATAAATATACAATATATATATTCTCAAATATATATATATATATATATATATAACTCTATATATTTAGTTGTATAAATTTAATAAAAATAAATCAATTGTTTGCTTGTCTAAGTGTAAACATAAACTTTAAGTAGACCGACGCTTGGTCAGTTGCCTATATATATATAAATCTGTGTGTATAGATCCATTTATCAGATATATCTCTAATATAGTATAATATTAAATAAACAATATATACAATGCATTTGCTGTTGCTTTTGATTTTGTTTTGTTTTTTGTGTGTGTGTTGTTGTCTTCAAGTCTTGGAGCTCTTAAATTAATGCTGAATTTTGAATTCCAATGTGCAATGGCCGCAATAAAAAATCAATAAAAAATAGAAAAAAATAGACAACAAATATTTTGGGTGTTTCTCTCTCTCTCTCTTTCTCTCTCGCGCTAACAAATATCTAAAGTATATGTTATATATATATGTAAAATAAATAGCCTTTTCTTTGCTAAGAAACGTTAAGGAAATCGGGAAACTGAAATTTCATTTAGTTTAAGTTCTCGCTGAATGCTGTTAAATATTACTATAATAACTACTGACTAGCAGTTAGTGAAGAAGAAAATACGAGTAGGATTACGCATTAAAATAAAGTTCAAATAAATTATTTCGAAATTTATCAAATGTCGCGCGCAACGTTAAGTACATTGAAAATCGTTTAGCAGAAGAACTCGTTTAAATTGACTAAATTGCTTCATTGAATATGCTTTAAAGTTAATGAATAATAATAATAATATTATTATTATATATATTATTTATAATTTATTTTCTCTTTCTCCTCTCTCTCTCTCTCTCTCTCTCTCTCTCTCTGTGTGTGTCGTATGGAAGACTTTTGCGATTCTTGCTGTTTGCTGTTGGTTGCCTTAAGAAAGTTTTCAACTTTAGCCAGGCCTAATTCAAGTTGTTAATAATATTTAGTTAGTATTTAATATTTAATATTCTAACACTAATTATGTGTGTGTGTGTGTGTGTGTTTTCTGTTTTCATTTGAAAGCTCTTTTGGTACAACATTTGCAGTTGAAATGCAACTTAAGTTAGCATTTACATATATATATTCTTGTGTTTGCATTAACTTAGATTAGGCTTAGTTTAGTTCCTCTTCTAATTTCGATTTGTGACGGGGGGAAACTAGCTGGCAGCATCGTTGTTGCTATCGGCGGCATCAAAGCTGCAGCGCAACATTGTTGCCGCAACAATGTTGCTGGTGCTGGGCCCATTGCAGCTATCGGCCATGTTGCTGCCGCTGCTGCTGCTGCTGCTGTTGCTGCTACTGTTGGACAAACTGCTGCAGCTAGTTACAACATTTGTTGTTGTAGCTGTAGCTGTTGTGGTTGCCGTTGTTGTTGTTGCTCCTGTTGCTGCTGTTGCTGCCCCGCCCGTTTGCAATGCCAGCATTTGTTGCGCCTGCGCAACGCACGCAACACACGGACAGGGCCCGCCCAATTTCTTCGCCAATATTGAGCGCAGCTTCAGTGCCGGGCCCAGCTTCATGCCCAGCGAGCTCACCAAATGCTCCTCGGTCAGCAGCGGCAAGCCCGTGCCATCGATGCTCTGCTCACGAAAGTGCTGCAAGCCAAAGTGAGAGAGAGAGGGAGTAAGAATTAGTTGGTTATAAAATTTATGCATGCAACATGCAGGGCGTCGTGTGCCTCTGTATGTGTGTCTGTGTGTGTGTCTGTGTATGTGATTAATGCGCTGCTTTTAAAATTGTTAATGAAAAACGATTTTTAGCTGCTGCCGTTGCGGCTGCAACTGCTGCAACTGCTGCTGCCCCCGGAGGAGATCGAGCGCAGTAGCATTTTCATATTTGCAGCGCACGACGCCAACAGCGATTGAAAGTGGGCAGCAAAGTTGCAAGTTGCAAGTTGCAAGTCGCAAGCTCGCTGCTTGCCCCTCCACATGAGATTTCTATTATAGATTGGCCCTGATTGAATTCCACGGCCGTGGCCGCGGTGGCAGCCGCAACCTGTTTGCCACACAGCTGCCACAGAGCCGCCGGCTGCCAACCGAACTGCCACTGTGCACCACCGCCTGCCCCCCTCCGCGTGCTGAAACAAATATGTGCAACGTGCCCTAAACAAAGTTCAGCCTCAAATCTCATTCAGTCCTCGAACTTTATCAATTATTGACTAAAGCTCGAGAAGAGGAGACTAATTCGAACAGAAAACGCAGTCGGACCCTCCCGTCTGGGACTCACTCTACACACATGTCTTATCAAGGCAGAGGAGGAGACTGTTCAAGCCAGGGAAGGAAGAGTCCTCTGGAGATAGATCTTTGTGGATACGCACACTCATCAAGTCAGGGAAGAATCTTCAAGATATAGATGCATATGCATATATTGGGGGAAGATAGTCGTGAGAGTTTTGGACAGTGTATCGTTTTATGGGCGCAGCGCTTCACGCTGGTTGCGAGTTGGCGCTGTGGAGAGCCCGAATCGGAATCGATTGGCGGCCGAGCAATGCGATTCGATGCACTGAACGGGCGTCATCTATATATAAGAGAGAAAACAGGGCGGCTGCTGTTTAGAGTCTATTTGGGATCATGAGGACCCGGCTGAGCATACGCATACTGACCCTAGGTCTGCTGCTCTGGCAGCTGCAGACCACCGCGGTGCGGGCCCAGAAGTACTACATGAACTTTGCGTTCAACAACAACAATCCGAACGGCGGGCTCGATGAAAACGAGTCGAGCAAGGATAGTACGGATGACCCCCTGAGCCCAAACGGAAGTGATACTGGACCCTCTGGTGGCGATAAGGACAGCAAGAACAATAATGAAAGCTCTAGTAGTGCTAGTAGTGGTAGTGACAGTAAAAATGAATCCACCCAACCCAGCGACAGTGGTGGTAGCAATAATCCAGATAATGTCGATGACAAAGTCGTCGATTCTCAAGAGACTTCTTTGCTTGAAAATGACGACGACGACAGTGATAGCCTGGACACGCCGGACCGTCGCCCCAAAATTAAGGCGGCGGCAGAACAAGCCATGGGCAATCGAGGGGCGGACGATCACAGCCATCACAGCAGCTATGAGATCAGCATCGACGACAGCTTCGGCGGGCGCTATGTCCGCTCCATATACGAGAGCTCCGAGAGCCACGGCCATTCGGGCAGCCGCCAGGGCTCGGGATCTCTTGCCAATTCGGACAGCTCTGAGAGCAAAGCAGAGCCTGCAGGGGCTACAGAGACTGGAAATAAGATGTTTAACGACGCGGAATACGAGGAAATCAACGAGTAGAGCTAACTTGTCTAGGTGATCCCCCTCGCACTACCTACCTACCTGCCTGGCTCCCTACCTCCCTCTCTTTCCTTTCTCCTCTCTCTCTCTCTCCTCGTATTGGCCTTCTAATGTTGCTCTTCCATTCAAATGCAGATCCTCCCACGGGAATTACAATTTATGAATTTTCGCCGAATAAAAATTGTACAATTAATAAAGGATGTGTGTTAAAACTGTTGCGTTTCCCATTCCAGTTGGCTGGAGGGTGATGAGTCAATATAGACTCTGGGATAGGGCAGAAATTAAGGAAATTAAGAGAAAGGGGGACTGAAAGAGAGAGAGAGAGATAGAGGGAGCGATACAGAGAGAGATAGAGAGAGAATGAGAGAGTTCTATTTGTAGAGTTGAGCTGTATCTATTACATATTGCTTTCCAAGGACATTTACTATTCGATTGCACATAAATAATATTTCACATTTGATAAGTGAACTTAATTCTGAATTCTCTTTTGGGTCTGCAGCAATCCTTTCCAGCATTGGCATTTGCCAATGCATTCGCATCTACTGTGCAGTGGAGTCACTCGGCAAGTGGACTTGGCCACGACCGTTGACCCAGTTCTAGTTCAGAGTTCGATTGGCAAGCAATGCGCATCGAATGGAATAACGTTTGATGGGCCATAAATGGGGAGGCGATAGCATAATCAGGGCAGGGCTAAGCGCATTGGTTGCGGACGGGAACCGAGCCTATAAAGAGAACCCTCGGCTGAGGCGTGTCCACCAGTGTCGACTTGGGAGTCATCAGCAGTAGTAATGCTGCTCTATTGCTGGTGGCTGGTTATGCTGCCCCTGGCGGTGCTTGAGGAAACGTACTATATTAATTTCGTGTTTAACAACTACCGGAATGCGGACGGAACTCAACACGCTGTGATCTCTGATGGGCATGTTTCCACTGAATCGACCCGTGAGATACCGGAGAGCCTCAATAATCCAAGCGTAGAAGAACCTAACCACACTGATGACGGTCAGAAAAACACCGACGAGCACACTGAAGGTAATATATAGCTTGGGCATGACTTCAATAGAAAGCCAATGCACTTCTAATAAAGATCACTAATTATTCGAAGACACTGATGAGACTCCTACAAGTAAACATTCAACAATACCAGCAACAAGAACAACAGCGAAAACGACAACAGAAACAACGAGAGAGACAACAAGAAAAACAACAGCAAAAACAACAGCAAAACCAACAACAACCAAAAGGACAACAACAACAACACAAAGGACAACAACAACAAAAAGGACAACAGCAACAACAACAACAACAACAACGAAAATACCTACAATTGACACTGAAAGTACAACAAGAGCAACGACCAAGAATTGGCTAAGCCCCGCGAAGCATTCTCCCGACTTTTTCGATTATCCGGAAGCCAGATGCGAGGAGGACGCCAACTTACACGAAGTCTTTGGCATTACACTAGCGCGCGATCGCGGCCTGCCCGCCAGAATAATGTGTGAGTTTAACAACAGCTGGGGCGGTCCTTGGCTGCTAATGAATCGCATGGAGCTGCCGGCTCGTGTGCATTTCAGGCATTGGGTGTTTGGCTATCTCACCGAGGACTACAAGGACATGAACATCAACTTCTTATCCTTGGCTCACATAATGAATAGGATGCGCGTGGCTATGCTCATCATTGGTCAGAACAACGAGAACCAGCTGGTCTACAACCTGTACGATAACGTTGTCATATCGGGCTTGAACGATCTCTTCATGCTGCGCAAGGCTCACCTGGTCGAGGCGAATACAACGGATTTGCTCTTCACTTCAGTGGGCGATGTGATTCAACTGGACTCGGGCCGCAATCGTTCGTGTCCCTTCAACGTGCTGGGCGCCTGGTTCGGTGGCAAGTTGGAGTCGGCCAGAGAGGTTCCCTGGTAAGCCCTTAAAGCCCTTATTAAGACTATACTATGATCTTCCCTACACCAATTTCCCATCTCTTCAGTGTTTTTCCAGTGGACCGTGATATCACCCTCCCCGGTTATATGGCCATATTTATCAAGCCCAATCCCTTTAAAGTCAACAACACGGCTTTCTACCAAACGGAAATAACAACGCGCCGACCTTGGACCGTGACCACAGACTTAGAGGTGATGCAGCAAGCAAATAACAATAAAACCCTCTATGAACAACTGATAAGGAAGAAATTCGTGGAGAATAAGCGGAAGGTTAAGGAAGAGCTGGTTCGACGTGCACGTATCTCCGATCGGAAGCAGGACCAAGCTGGCATTCAATTGAGGACCCTGACGAGCATAGATCCAGCAATGACCGAAACGTAGCACCGGGCACACTCAGCTTTATCTCAAGACTCAATAGTTTCATAATTATAAAGATCAATATATGTATATATATCACTTAAGTATCGCGGGCAGCCAAATGCATTTCACTGGCCAATTACATTCCTTTAGCCTCGCCAGACTGCCACGCAAAGCTAAAGAACTCTGAACACAGTTCCCAAATGCAATTATATCTACAGTTTCTACATTTCCTTGCCCAGCGTAGCTCATTCTAAGAGAGTTAGATAAAATAACTCAATGAAAACATACCGGAAATTGGCGGCTTCTTGTATGACTTGGATTTGGACTTGGCATTCGAGTTGGACTCTTGACTGTCATAACAACAACAACAACAACAACAACAATGACAATAACAATAACAATAACATCGAGGCATTGATTTGGTGTCTTTGTGGTTGCCTCAACTAGGTATATACATATATACATATATATATTTTGCGTTCTAAATTCTGTTCTACCAATAATTGACAAGGCAGCGCCACAGCAACAACAATAGAACTACAACAACAACAACAACAACAGCAACATATGCTGGCTTTAACTAGCCGGCAAGTTAACCATAACAATACCATCGAAAACAGATTTGAATGTGCGACTTGGTCTTGACTTTGAACTCCAATTCAAATTCCGACTTCGACAACAATTCCAACTCGAACTTGAACGAACGTCCTACAATTCCAATTGGAGGCCATGTGTGCAGTCGCCATCGCCATTGCCGTTGCAGTTGCAGTGGGCTGTCCGGCTGAGCTGCACGCAATGTAATTGGACGCTCTTTCTCTGGCAACGGGGGCAATTTAGAGACCAACAAAAAATATGGAAATATGCAAATCGTTTGGGAGCATCAAACAAAAGGCCAACGAAATGCAACTGAGCCGCACGTTGTTAGCGTTAGAAACGAAGCGACTCGACTGACAGATACCCTACAGGAAGCTGATAACAGAGAGCACTAAAAGATCTACTTCTCTCTTATATAATTTTCATCAAATTAGAAGAGTATTTTCTAAAAATATAACAATATAACCTCAATGCAGAATGTATTTCAGGCGCAGCCAAGTTAACAATGCCAATGCTGCCAGATCGCTGAAGAGAACAACTTTTTATGAGAAAAACCTCCAGTTAGAAATATTTTGTAGTAATTTTTATTTGATTTACAGAAAAAGGTAATTTGTATTTCGAAGCTTTTAGCATCGCATATAAAGTTGATAAGAAACGGTTTAGCTGACAGGTAAACCAGTAAATTTGTGTGCAATGCTAATTCTGTTGTGGTTGGCTAAATAAAAGCCAAATGTCAGCGATTAGTGGGCTTTGTTATAAATTAAAACGTTTAGCATTTGAAAGTTTTCAATCTTAACATAAAATACTCATTCCTATACCCAAAAGAAGAATGAAATCGATATATTGGGCAAAAATAGAATGGATGATGGGCGAGGGTTAAACAGATACTAAACAAAAGGCAAATGAGCTGGAATTCCTGAGGCTTCGATTGGGTTTATGGCACAGGTTTTAATGATCCGCGCAGATCTAGGGATCAACCTCGAGCCGTGAATGCCTTCAACTTTGCATTAGATTAACACGCTGCCTACAACTTTTCAATTTAGTCAAGTTTATAGTTCAAGTTTTGACACTGAGCCAGCGAGAGATGAAAAAGCTTGTGAACTCTTGATTGGATTCGGTTGTTAAAGAAGTCGTAAATATTTGTCGCTGCTCCCCAAAATTTATGACATTTCAAGTTTTTCATTTTCTGTTTGGTTTTTGAAGAAAAAAAATAAAAATGTAGTTTTTGGCGCATTTAATAGATCGATAAAAGCCGAGTTTCGGCCAAATAAAGACATTTTGTTGCGCAATATTTACATAGAATTGGCCATTTTGGAGGACCATAAAAAGCGATTCTTGTTTTAATTTTCGGCCCCTAAAAACCCCATCAAAATACCCAGAAGAAAGAATGCCTCAAATGTATATAATATACGTTATAAATGAATGAATAGCCTGTCCGTGCGCAAGTCAAAAGCTGAGTTCAGATCCTGTTCATGCGTCAAATGCGAAACGTGCCGCTTCACGATTGGGGCGACCCTTTTCAGAAGTCATGTGAGTCGAGTATACGCGACTGCATAATGCTCGCTTAACGAGCCTCCCTTTGAGTTGATCATTCTTTTGGGAGAGTGCTTGAGAGTGAAGCCCACTCGCTTGATGACTTCATGGAGTGCTAATATACCTTACTTGGCTGCCTTGCTGAGCGAGCATAATAAAATACTAAAATATACACAAGGGCGCACTAATAAGCGGCTACAAAAGTGCTTCTGGCTGCTTCTGGTCATCGATTGCTGTCTCTTTCACTCTCTCTCACTCTCTCTCTCTCTCTCTCTCTCTCTCTCTCTTGGCAAGTGTTGTTGTTGCTGTTGAAATACATTTTAATTTGAGCGGAGCAACACACACAGAAAGACACACACTCACGCACACTCGCACACACAATCAAAAATGAATTTCAAGCTGCAGTCCGGGCCGGGCTCAATTGTATTTCTGCGCTCAATTTAGTTGTACGGATTTTGACCTGCTTAACCTTAAAGCCAGAGCCACAGCAACAACTTTAAATGTACCACCAACAGCAGCAGCAGCAGCAGCAGCAGCAGCAACAACATCAACAACAAGGGGCACAAGCGAAGACAACAATTTGAATTCTAAATTGAACAGCTTTTTGTGCTACCTATGCCCGGGAGCAGTCCAGCAGTCGAGGAACGTGGGCCGACCTGCTGCCAAGACAGAGGCCTGTTGCTGTTGTTGCTGATATTGTTGTTGTTGTTGTTGTTGTTGCTGCTGCTGCTGTGGCAATTGCGCCCAACTACCTACTCATTGTAATTCTTCATGTCTGGCCAAAAGCGACTCGACTGCGGCTTCGAGTTCGACCTGATTGCCGTCAGCGGCAGCAGCAGCAACAGCCAGCCAAAGGTTGTTGATGGGCCACGGCAACTGTTGCTGTTGCTGTAGCTGTAGCCGCTGCTGCTGCTGCTGTCCAGTTGGTTGTTGGCTCGATCTGCCCACCTAAAAAGTTGACTTGTTTGGCTACACTCCACTTGTGACTTTGGCTTTGATTTTGGGTAGCTACCAAGTACGAGTATTTAATGATTTTGTATTTTTTGCCTCTGTTGCTGCTGTTACTGCTGCTGCTGTTGGTCTTGCTGACTGGGTGAGTGGCTGACTGGCTGGCTGACCGACCGGAGCAACCAACAATTACGCTTAATGCCAAACATCCTCTGCTGCGGTGGCTGTGGTTTGATCTTGTTACGCATTCAGGCAATACTAGGTGGGCTTCCACTAGCCTCACCTTCCTTTCCCGCCAACTCTCTCACACACATACACACACACAGCAACAGCAATTGCTTGGGCACGTGCACTAGCCAAAAGGTGTTGGAAATTGCTCGAGCTGCGGAATTTAGACCAAGCTTAGTTTCGGCTCTTGATTGATTCTAACAATCAGGCAACGCTTCGCGCTGCCTTAAACAAAAAGCTCGCTTATTCTATTAGATAGTTTAGCAAATTACACAAAACGCCGCCTCGGAGGCCCATCAAATTTTACTACTCCTACCTAACCGACTGGCTGAGTCTGAGTCTGAGCCAGAGCCTAAGTCTGAGTCGGCGTCCGAGTCGGGATCTCTGTGTCTGCCTTTTTTTTTCTCTTTTTGGTAATAAATAAGATTTTTTCTCCTTTGCTTTTCACAGCTACTGCCGCGAGCGTAATGAAGTCGTGCTACAGTGGTTGGCAAATAATATCGACAGCTCTGGAATGTTTCTAATATTGCATATGGGGTAGATGTCTACTATAATATATATATCTATATATATATGACATGCTTTGATAATAAAGCTAAAGCAATTCATTTGCATTTACAGCTTAAGTTAATTTATCGATAAGTTATCGATATAATTTAAAATGGAAATTAGAATAAAGATTTCTCATATTCGACCCACTGTGCAATCACGAACAGCCTTATATCTTGGGGTCAAAATATTAGCAAATTTGATGTGACCCAAGCGGACAGCCGCAAACAAAAGACTGCCAACATCGGCAGCAAGAGGGAGGTAGAGAGAGGGCGGTGGAGACCCTCACAGAACCTCAAAGACCCTTGGAGACCCTCGACTATGGAGCGCTGTTAATTTTCTTCGGCTGCAGCCCGTTGGTGCTGGAGTTCGAGTCGAGTGGGGCACATAATCAGTTTATTTTAGCTTTTGTTTTTTTTTTTTTTGCCTGATCCTAAAGAAGAGGCTAAAAGAGAAGCTGCAGCAGCAGCAGCAGCAGCAGAAAGTGCCCCGGGTTACACGCCAAAGATACAATTTTAGATTATATGCCCCAACTGTGCGCATGCGCATAATAATAATGCATGCAACGAGCTGCGAGCTGCAGCAACGTGTTGCAGGGGCAGCACCAGCAGCAGCAGCCAATTGGCAAAGGCTCAGCTCAGCTCGGCTCAGGCCGGCTTCCTGTTTGCTTTTGCAAGGGGGGCGCTGTGGCGCACACAAAAAAAGGCGTGCAAGTGGGTATAATCATCATCAGCTTTGATAACACACCACGAGCGACGTCGCTGTCGACGCTGACGCTGACGCCGCTGCCGACCTGCCTGGACTTGTGGCCCGGCACTGTTTTTTTCTCTCGCTTTTTTCACTCAAATCCGGCAACGCGGGTTCCCGAAGTCGAACTCGAACCATGATCTCTGCTGTTTGGCATTTGACTTACGGTCTCGGACTGCGCTTTCAATACCCTAGCGAAATTGATAAGCTGTTGGATGGGTATATTGATGATGGACTGAGAAACTTGGAATTTGGTTTATGTTAGCTTCATATGTATAATATCTGGAGGTTTCAATGGAATGTGTTCAGCGATAACTTATCGATATCGATAAATGTTGATTATTGATTACTGTATTTAGAAATTTAGTTGTTTGCTCTATTTTAGGCATATTTCATGTACAACTACTTCTAGAAGTTATCGATAAATTAATTCGATCGATATCGATAAAAAAATTCTTCAGCTAGCAATAATTAGGGTATCTAATAGTCGTTTCTCCGTACCAAAGCAAATTGTTATTGTGATTGTTTTTCGCTTCCAGTCATGGACTGCTGCTGCTGCTGCTGCTGTTGGCTGCTATCACTCTTTCCCTCACCCATTCTCTCTCTCTCTCTCTCTCTGCCAGGCTTGGATTTGCTGCTGCTGCTGTTGCTCGCCTGTCAGTTAGATGGCAGCTCGATGCGCCGTGTGGCCACCTCTTAACCTTCGCTGCATATAACCTCTGCACCAGCATGCGGCAACTGCAACTTGCATGGCCTGCAGCAGCAGCAGCAGCAGCAACAGTTGCAGTTGCAGCCACAGCAGCAGCAGCAACATACTCGTCGTCGATTGCAATCATTTGCTTTCGTGCTGTGATTTTTGCCCCAAAGTTCTCAAGTTCTTCAATGTAGGTGATTGTTCTAACTGCGCTCCTTGGCCACGGCCAACATCATCAAACAGACGACATCATTATCGTGCAACAATATCAACAACAGCGAAGAGGGGGCAAAAAGTAACAGCAAGAAATTGCTTGTCGTTGCAATTTTTAGTAGGCGGGCTGCCAGCAGCAACCAGGACGACGACGACGAGTTGCCAATATATTGAAATATGGCGGTAAGCGGGCAATTTAAATGTTGCTCCTCCCGCCCCTACACGGAATGTGGTTTTAAGTAATTCATGGATTAATGGCTAGCATATTGCTGCCGCTCGATCTCCCAGCTTCAGTGCTGACTGACGGAGAGTGAATGGTGGTCGTGTCTGTGTGGCTGGCTGCTGGCTGGCTGCTGCCTTGGCCGTGGCAAGAGTAGGAGTTGCATGTTTAGCACGTGCCTCGCTTGCCTCTTGTTGTTGCTGCTGGTACTGCTGCTGCCGTCTCGTGTGCGGTAGTTTTGTTGCCGTTGACTGAGCCTAGCTGATAATGCGTTGACCGCCAACGCCGCAACAGCAACACAGGCAACGCGAGCAACACGAGCAACAACAACGACCCAGAGCAGCTCGCATAGATCGTTACGTTTATAATCATTAGGCCACAAACTCTTGCTGCTCACCACGAATTTCCTTTGGGGCTATGAAAGTTCAGTGCATAGCCAGTCAGGCAGACCGACGGATAGACGGACAGACGGACAGACAGAGGGGCACAATCATACCGTTAGTCAGTCGGAGCATGTTAGAAACGGAACCTTGCGGCGCTATGAAGCCATAACACTTACGCGAGTTTTGATCGCCTCAGATCGGTCAAGCGAAAGGAAAGTGCAAATATAGCTCTGGGTCCAAATACAGGTATTCCTTACTCCTCTCTCTCTCTCTCTCTCTCTCTCTGCTTTTATGTTTTGTTTTGTTATCAATAAAAATTGAAGTTCATGTGCTACATGTACCTGCTAGCTAATCAAAATCTATTGAAATTGCTCACAATTCTGAATGCTTTCGTCGAATGTATCCGACTAGGAGATACCCCTACTGCTAGCTTTTCTAGCTACTCAGCCCCTGCCACGCCTCTTTATCATCTTCAATAGGTTCAGGGTACACGTAAGTCCTCATGGCTAGAGCTATAGATAAGACCTTAAAAATACCTTAAATAATACAAGTTTCTTTTTTTTCAGTTAGCTAAGATGCCGCCTCAGCAATTCAAATTGGAAACCCACATAAAGCATCATTAAAACTGATTCGAGATAGAAAAGTGAAAAAGCTGCGAGATCTGAGACACCGTCAGCACTAACTTTTGATCTTTATTATGTCATTAACTATTGAACTGTGAGCAACAAAAGCGACGAGTCATACAACTCAAGTGCTGTAACAAATTCTCAAAAAAAAGTTAAGAGGGATAGAGGGAGGGGGGAGAGAAACAATGAGTGAAAAACCTTTTCAAATAGGCAAAAAGAAAATGCAGCCCAGTCGAGTCATTTCCCTCAACAACTTCCTGCTGAGGCCCAACTCATATGCAACAATTTGCCGGAGCTCAAATTGCATTTTAATGCAACTTTCCAAATCAATTGAACGGGCCAAAATCGAGCTAGCCAGAGAGAGAGAGAGAGAGAGGAAGGGAGGGCAGACTGAGAGTGAAAATAAATAAAGCTTGGCGACATTTATGCATGGTCAAGAAGGTCTAAGTAACGAGTAAACTGGGCTATAAAAAATCCAACTTTAATACAGCTCGAGATAGACAAATAAAAGGCAAAAGCAGCTGCAGCTAGTTGGCCAAAGGAACGACATAGGCAAGACCTCTGTGCCTGGGCTCAAGTGACAAGTGCGAAGCTCTACTGTAGACAGAGAGAGGGGGAGGGGCAGAGGGTGAGGCAGAGCTAACTCAGCTTTGACATTTGTGCGCAAATGCTAATGATGATCTTGAAGATAATGATGTTTGCGTTTATAATGCTGAAATATGAAACTGCGCGCGTCTAATAATAGGGTCGACTTTGAAATGCATACGAGACGAGACGAGACGAGACGAGGCGAGGGCCAACTGCAGTGCTTTAAGCGGGGGCGTTAACTTTGCCGCAATATCTAGAGCTAAGGCGATCTGCACTCTATATAGATATATGTATATATATTTATACATATGTGTGTGTGTGTTCGAGTTATGCATTCGCTGTTGCCTGCTTGACATTTATGTGAACCCAAGCAACAATAACACGTTGTCTTGTGCCTGGCTTTAGACTCTTGTCGCTCTTGTCTGCGCCGCGCGGGCAGAACGTTCGACTCGCAGCGACCGCGACACGACACCGTGGGCTCAGCCAAGATAGTTTTTTTCTTTCTCATTTTGAATACCCTAACAAATGGCAGAAACAATGAGTGTTCCAGTTGGCAACAGCTGAGAGAAATATAGGGAAAATAAATTTAGGAAAAAAGGAAAACTCCATTATACTTTTAAATATTTTAGCTAGGATTTCTATTCTATTCAGAATTTGAGCCCATGCCCATGCCTTAGCTAAGTTAACCCTTCTTCTTTTCTTCTACATCTCTCTCGCTCTCTCTCTCTCTTTCTCTCTCTCGGCCCACTTAGCCTAAATCCTAGAGCATTCAAGCTTCCACACTGCAAACTGAAAATGATTCCTATTTTCGTTTTTTGGTTTTCTGAGTTCGAGTTGGAGTTCGAGTCATGAATCTTATGACGCCTACGTGTACTTTTGGCATTTGGCATGTCAAATACAATAAGTACGAGCGCGACTATGCGACTATGACGGCCTGAGTACGAGTAAGTACTTGGCCCGGCCGAACACCCTGAGCACCGAAGATGGAGATACTACAAGCCAAGACAAACAAGCCAGCAAATGGCTCTGAAGATTGTGACGAGCGAGAGAGAGAGAGAGAGAGAGCGAGAGGGGGCGGCTAACAGTTCCGCGTTGCTTGCCGTTTTTTCTACAATTTTTTTGACAGCTTTGTTCAGAGCTTGTTGTGGAGCTTGTGTCTTGGGAAACATTCCTGAATGTCATCGCACGCACACAAAGCCGCAACTGCAAAAAACTAATTCGGGCCATTTAGGGCAGAGGCAAGTTCAAAGCTTAAGCCTTCAAGTGGCAGCAGCACTCAGTTCGGGAAATTACAGTATTACCTTTTGATTAAGTACTCCACAATCCACAAGATAGTTAAGTGAGACTAATGGCCAAGCGAGCGGGCTCAGCAGCAGCATTGAAGAACTGGAACAGAGCTTGACTGAGGCAGCAGTTCAGGGTGCGAATCGTATATAAATATTTTATATATATGTCTGAGAGATGATTTCTACAAGGTTTAGTCGCTAGACTATCTCCAGCACATGAAGATGAATATCTTTTAATTTATCCTCTGCATATTCAATAATTGATGTAAACATTCTGCGGACTCCGCATTCCATATTGATGCTCAGTTTTATCAGCGATCTATGCCACTTATCCGAAGCAGCGACCTGCTGTCTTAGTGCACTTAATCAAGGCAAGGCACAAGCACAAATTCTAAAGAGAAAGAGAGAGAGCGAGAGCGAGAGAGAGAGAGAGAGATTCAATGGCAGCTGCAGCTGCTGTG
The DNA here is from genome assembly GCA_961210405.1 of Drosophila mercatorum. Lineage (NCBI taxonomy): Eukaryota > Metazoa > Arthropoda > Insecta > Diptera > Drosophilidae > Drosophila > Drosophila mercatorum. The sequence goes on from CAUIUS010000009.1 coordinate 1,536,677, forward strand.
ATCACGCATAGAAATTATTATTGTGCCTTAATATAGCCATAAATCAGCGCATTTAAAATGCAAAAATCAACCTAAAAATATTTATGCATAAATGTGTGTAAGGAGAATATCGCATCCTGCTGGGGTTGCCGCAGCTGTTGGCCAAGTTCGCCTTTGGTTTATAACTTCATCTGCAATGGAAGTCGAAGTCGAAGCCGAAGCCGAGGCAGAGCTGGACCGGGCGATAATAAACCGTCGCATTGAGCCACCCATGCGTGGTTGCTCAACTGAGCCACTCGGACGCGAGATCTTTTCAACTTGTGGCCACATCTAAGCTGTGTCTAGCTGTGTGTGTGTGTGTGTGCGAGCAAAGTCTGAGCAATATCAATAACACTTGCCAGTCGCTCTGTGCAACATGATGCGACAAGCAGCGACGAGTCCAGCTACAGCTTCGGCCGAACTGCAGCCAATGTCACTGAACCAGTTCTCAATGTCTTCATATATACACGATATATACATATAGACATGGACATATATATGCATTGCGGTGCCCAGCAACCTCTGCACTAAATATTTACAACCTCCGCAATATCTCAAATGCACAGAGAGACGGACAAAGTTGCTTCTAACATCGAGGGACAAGTTGCATGCAACATGCATGCATGCATCCCATGCTCCGATGCATGCATGCATGCACTCCACAAAAGGTGTAAGTCTTTGAGCCAACTGGCCAAGTGTCGCTGTGGCCATAAATTCAATTGAATATTACGCCAATTGGCTTTTTGTCTATCGCAAAAATGGGGCGGAGCAAGCGAAAAAAACGTCAAGTAAAGTAAACAGGGGATTTGTTGTGCGAGAGTGTGTGCGAGAGTGTGTGTGTGTGTGTGTGTGTGTGTGATAGTTAAACTGGTTCGCAAACATATCAGCAAATGTCGTTTTTGAACTGTGTGTAAGCAGATTTCAATGGACCGGGTGGTAAGCGGCTTTTGGGCCTCGCTAATTAGGCGACTATCAACAGAGGCAGAGGATGATGAGGATGACGAGGAGGAGCAGCTGCTGGAAGGTGGCTGAAGATGTGGCCATGTTAGCGGCTAATATGCATCAAAATGTGTCAACACCTAAAGCTCCAGCTTCATGTTAATTGTTAACGCTATCTTTTTATTTTCTACACTCAGACGGACGGACGGACGGACGGCCGGATAGTGTTGTTGAGGTAGGCTGGGGCTGACTGGTCGTAGCAGAGGCTGTGGCCGTGTTTTCACCTCCATTAACGCGTGTAGCAGGATCTGCAGACTGGCTCTGGCTCTGGCTCTGGCTCTCTTCTCTGACTGTGGCTTTAATGACGCCTGACGTTGACCGATCGTCGACCGCAAGCGGCTGACCGATCAAAAGTCGTTCAACTTGCCGGAACTGGTCGTAAAAGATCACCTGGGCCACAGCAACATCGAGCTATGTGGAGCAACCAGAGCAACTAGCTTGGACCCGCCGACAGACGGACCGACGGGCCGGCGGACAGCTAGAGCGAGATAGAGTTCTTGGCTGAGATGCCACAGTCACTTGGCCGCATTCGCAGCTTTATTACAGCAACAAGCAGCAGCAGCAGAGGCGACGCTCGCGTGGCACACACAATATTAATGGCCGCCAATGGAGTTCAAATCCCGCTGCACATGCTCCCCATTTACAAGCCGAGTCCCACTTCCAGTCCCAGTGCCAAGTTCAAACGCATAGTTAATCTTGCGGCATGCCAATGGGGCTGACAGGAAGCTGGCCGAGAGCAATGCGAGCGCAGACTGAAGACTCTTGCAAGAGTGCGAATTGCCATTGGGTAAATGAACTTCGACAGTAATGGGGCCATAGGATAGATGATCTAGGGCCTATTCAGCATGTGATACAATTGAAATGGAGGCTACAGATGTCGAAGACATGGATCTATAGAGTCTGTTGGGATGGAGAAAAGACAGGAGGATGGAGGGAAGACAAAGATCTATAGGAGAACACGTAATGAGACAAGTGGGAGAATGAACTAAGAAGACTTTGGATACTAGAGGAGAGAGAGAGAGTTATGATACGAAATGAAAATGGAGCGAATCAAGTGGATGTTGCTGATAGATCTTTAGGAGCTCAGAAGACCTACCTATGCTTGCTAGGAATCTAGGAGTCTACGGCTTTAGGACTTTAGAGCTGTTGTACTCTAGCGCTCTCTACTTCACATGGAAAACTAGTCAAAATTGCGCAAGTCCAAGTCTATCTCTTAATTCGTTTCTGGAAAAGTCTAGCTGGTTATCTGCGTGCGTAGCTCATAGTAAAAGATGATATAGAAACAGCTGCGATTGAATTCAGTTCCAGCTAAAAGCTGATTGGGGTTCTCAATACGTTTATTGATAATTCTTTTAATTTCTTTTCGGACAACATTATCTTATCTTTTCAAGCGTTTGGCAGTCCTTTTATATTAGTTTGCTATCTGGGCTATTGCGAGGCTTTACAGCGACCACTTCACTCTCCAAATGCTCTACAATTCCATTGTTGTTGTCTCTTAGTATCAAGATAGTTTCTATTACAGTAGCTTGCATTAAGAAGTCGATGAAATGAATAGCCAATTGAAAATACTTCAATAGAAAAGTCAAATTTATGAACTGACCAATAATCGGTTAATATAAAGTAAAATCAAATTTACTTTAAGCTGAGATCTGACTTTATTTTCCAGTTTCAATTTGGGTAACAATTTGATTAGTTCGAAAGTTTTGAAGAATTTTCTGATTGGCTCTACACTTTGGCTACATGGTAATGGGTCTCTCTCTCTCTCTCTCTTTCTCTCTGTCTCTCTCTCTGTCTCGCTCTGAGTCACTATCTTAATCGAGCGTGGGCTTGCATCTAGATAACAAACAAACTGTGCTCCATAAACATTAATTAGGAGTCGGACCGAGAGGGTTGTGGGGTTGCTGGCAATTTAAGGCAATTTGCATGTGCCAGCCAGAGAGCTGGGATCAAGCTGGTTTATATATGTATGTATATATATATACAAATATCTGTATAGAGTGGTCGAAATGCTGCTGCTTACCTGTACGTATTCGGCGCATATATCAATTCCACCCACAAAGGTGCAGACGTCGTCCACAGACCAGGAGTTCACCTCCTCGCTTTGCGCCTGGCACTGACGCACTGTGCCCGCTGGCGATGTTGCTCCTGCTGCCGCTGCTGCTGCTGCAGCAGCAACTGTTGCTGTTGCTGCTGCGTTGGCGTTGCTTTGGCCCTCGGCTGTAGTCAGTGTTGGCTTCTGCTCCGTAAGTGGCGGGGAAGGTGTGCTGGATGTTGTTGCTGCAGTTGCAACAGTTGCCGCTGCTGCTGCTGTGGATGATTCAGCCTTAAAACGTTTGGCAGCTGGCGGCTGAGAACTCAAGTCCAACGGCGCCGCCGCCGCTGCTGCTGCTGCTGCAGTTGCAACATTTGCAGCCTCCGCATTGCAACGTGGACTAGACTGACGCGAGGCGTGATGGGATTGTTGCTGCTGCTGCTGTTGCTGCTGCAGTTGCGCCGAGTAGATTAAAGCGGGTGTAACAAATTGCGCCGCCTGCTGCAGAGCGGCATTTAAACTGGGACGCGGCGTGCTCGATGCGCTGGCACTGGGCGACGAGGCGTTCGAACTGCTGCCTTTTATCTGCTGCTGTTGCTGCTGCTGCTTGCCGCGCAATATTTGCTGTATCTCAGCATCTTTGGCAGCACGCGCCTGCACAGACAGAGAGACAGAAAGAGAGAGAGAGAGATAGAGAGAGAGAGAGAAAGGGAGAGAGTTAGGCAAGTGTATGTGTGTGCTGGTTGTTGGCCAACTTACCAGCGTTAACAGCGCCTGGGTGCTGCTCATGTCCATCATTGGGAAAATGCCACCCGAGAAGGGCAAGAAGTTGCTCATGAATGGCGAAACGCTGGCGGCGGCCACCACCGCGGCCATTTGGCTCTTGGCCTGCTCCGTGGGTGACTGCGCCGCAGCCAGTGGCAGACTATTGCTGCCGGCCACCGTGGAGCCCACGCCAACAGGCACGCCCACCATGGACCCACTGCCACCGCCGGCCGACAGCGCTGCAGCGCAATCCTTGACCTCCCTCAAGCTGGATGCGATTGTCGGCGAGAGTTTTTTGTTGCTTGAATTGCTGGTGTTGCTGATGCTGATGTTGCTGCTGCTGTTGTTGTTGTTGTTGTTGATGTTGCTGCTGCTGGTGCTGCTGCTGTTGACATTGCTCGCCTTGGCGCCGCTGCGTTCCGTGCCGCCAGTCGAAGCGGTGGCAGCAACAGCGACGCCAGCGCTGCTGCTGCCACTGCTGTCGTAGTACGAGTTGCGACGGGTTGCATGATGGCTGTTAAGATTAGAGAAACAGTTGATAAAATATTGATTCTATCTACATATACCCTATATATACTTGTATCTCTTCACAGACTGAATCAATCTGCGAGCTCTTGAATACAAATTGAGCTAGTCCGGAGTATGTTATATAATTTAACAATTATATAAAATATACATAGCCATAAAGTATACTCTATAATGTGAGCTTTCAGCTTTGGCAGCCCTTTTAGCAAAGTCTTAGATAAACATCGACTTAAATACTTCCACATTAGCATTTGGCTATGTTAAGCGTATGCTAAGCAGCTGTCGAGTTCTTAAGCATAATTCATAGTTGGAGAAACTTCCCATTGTAAATTTGAGCTGCAGATCAATTTGCATTTTCTGTTTTATATTTATAAATATCAAGACTATGACTCAACTTGAAATTTGATCTACGAATTGGAGCTAAAGAATTTACGTTAAACACCAATTTGTATTCGCTCTTAACACAGCCAACTAGCGGCAGGGGAGGGAGGCAGACAGCATCGCAAATATTTAAAGTCTAAAGGGAACTAAGCAGGTGAGTTAGAAATCATTATGTGTTGTTTAAGTTAAGCTGAAGACTAAGTCTTATTATCGATTATTATCGATAAATAATGGTATGACTTATCGATATACATGTTAAGCTGCCATGTCGCGCATGGCATATATTTTGAATGGGTTCAGACTCTAATTCGAATCTAATCCTCTAAATATCCTCTAAAATATTTAAATTAAATATATTTTTAATTTCTGTCCTACATCTATCGATTTGGCATCCCTATCTATGTTTACTTGTCCCGAACTCTATGCGCTGCACTTACTCATTGGGATTGGCATTGTTGTATTTGGCTGCGAGGCAGCGCATGATATCCGAATAGTTGCGCGTGGAGAAATCCGTGGCATTTGTTGCTGGGGCACTTGTTGCTGCCCCCACTGGGCTGGTGACGGCGCTGCCGGCGCCGCTGCCGACGGCGTTGTGGTTGTTGCTGCTGTTGTTGTGTCTCTGGCTACTTATGTTGCTGCTGCTGCTGTTGTTGTTGTTGTTGTTGTTGCTGCTGCTGCTGGCGGCGGCTGCTGCTGCTGCCTGTTGAAAACTGTTCAACAGATTCGTGGACAAATTGTGCAGGGGCATGTGGGTCTGTGAGCTGGGCGGGCTCAAGCGTTGCTGTTGTTGCTGAAGTTGTTGTTGTTGTTGCTGTTGCTGCTGCTGCTGAATGGGCGAAATGCTACCACCGCCGCCGCCGCTGCTGCCGCCACTGCGATACGTTGCGGATGAGGGCGTGGCGCTGCGAGATCTGCAAAGTATGGAAACAAAATCATTTGAGTTCAAGTTGAAGGCGAAGCAGGCGGCTGAGACATCGCTTAAAAATAGAAGCAGAAACATAAAGTGCCATAAATTGGGATTAAATATTTAATTAGGGTGTCACTTTTTGTTGTCACTCTAGAAGCTAGCCACAGGCCCGTCGTGTCATTTGACATGCTGATGAGCAGCTTCCGTGAGAAGATCGGGGATCGCCGTTGGGTAATGGCCAGTGGCCAATAGCGAATCGGCGATGGCGATCGAGTGGACCACACTAAACCGATTTGATCCATGTTGACATCTGATATTTCTCGTTATTTAGCCAGGAGAGTCGAGACTTGTTTGCGAGCGATACTTAATGCGATTACGGCTTACGTTGAGTTATGGCCAAGCAACAAAGTTGACGAGCGAAACGCCATCGCGAGGAGGCGAAGTGCAGCTTTTCCGCCAAATGTACAGTGAGCACTGCCTTCAGAGTTCACTTCAGCGTGTGAAATCTTCAACTTGATTCTCATGCGACTCCCCTGTACTATTCTATTAATTGGGAGTTGAACAGTTTCAGCCGCAACTTTTCAACAGCGCGCAGAAAGAGTTGCCAGGCTGTTTTTCTTTCTACCGATAGCTGTCAGGCTCGATAGTATTTTGCATAATAATCGATAGGCTGATGCATATCTCTTAAAGCTCTGGAGCTATATTAGATACCTTAAGGTATTTATGCCATCAACTTTATTATTTAAAAGACATTTTCTGTTTGCGTGAATAATATATAATATATATTTGCTAGCTTATACATCATATAAAAATTCATTTACTTTTTTTCGTAAACTCATATAGACATATTTGTACACATATATGTTTAGGTCATATACAAATTTACAGATATTTACAACAAGCTCTTAACGTGGCCATAACTCAACCATGCCACCAACATGGCCCCAGTTCCAGCCCCATTTCGCAGTCGCGGTTGCTGTTGCAGTTGGCAAGAGCGACCACGAGCCATGGCTAATAATCAGCATTGGGTCAGCTAGGCAGCAAACACACTCACACTCCCACTCCCACTCCCACCTGCCCCCACCTGGCTCATGTTTTGGGTGCAGCTGCAAGTGCTTCTTGGCCGGGACGCGCTTGCAAGTGAACAAGGTTCAGCTGAGTGTGCTCCACCGTCTCTGTGCATGGTACAGGTGGGGGGCAGGCGGCTTGGGGCATTGGCATTGGCTAGCTGCCTGCAACTCGTGCTGCACGTCGTCGCTCATTTCGTGTTGGCTGCAGCCTGCTGCCGGCTCAGATGTACACATGCATATATATCTTTATATATATATATATTTATACATATTTATAAAGCTAAAGGCAGTTGCTGCTGGCTTTTTACAGCCATTGATTTATCGTGATCTGTTTGGCTGTCGATTTTATGTTGCTGCTGCTGCCGTCGCCTGTTGCTCTACGGCAACAACAACTGCAACATTTTCTGATACCCTAACTTTTTATTGGATATTCAGATAAGGCAAAGTCATTGTCCAATTCTTATACTATATGTTTGTTATTGTGTATGGATATCTGTGATTAGAGCTTTGACTTAATCAGTCAATTGACCCGGGCAAAATATATATAGGAGAACTACTTATCTAAGTTCTGCATATATTTTGATCAGCTATACCACCTAGTCTAAAACATAACCTTTATTATTAATCTAAGACCACCTAGCTAGATGATACGCATATCTCATATTATAAATATATTTTTATAAATATATATTTTATATTGCACAGATAAATAAATATAAGACTTGACGGTACGCAGGACTTATCTTATCTATTTACCATTTTATATTATAGTTTTCTATTACAAATATTATATTTGATTATATTTATAGAACATTTTTGTATTATTCTGTCATTGGATCAAGCCTCTTTAAGTTTATTTCTATATTTTTTATAGGGTATCTTCCCTTTGCCAGCTTTTCTCTTCACTCATTTGTCTTGTTTTTATTGTTAAGTGTGTTTTGTCTAGTTTTTTTTTATAATTTTTTTTGTGTTTTGTTTTTTTGTTTGTTAAAAATGTTGATTATTGCAAATTGCTTTGGCGATTGGTAGCAGCTACTAAGCTGTTATTGTTGTCTGATTTGGCTGTTGTTGTTGCTGCTGTTAAGCTTAGCAATTGTTCAAATTGTTTTCGATGTGATTATGTTTGGCCCCATCGACAAAGCCTCTCCCCCAAAAAGACAACAAAAAAACCATCATATACATATGTATTCAGCTACTGTTGCGATCTATCTGTGTGTGTGTGTGTGTGTGTGTGTGTGTGTGTGTGTGTGTGTTTGTGTGTGTGTGTATCTAACGGTGCTGATCTATGGCATGGCTAATTGGCTCTGGGGCTGGGCGCTGCTACTCCTATCGGCTAGACATATGCTAATGGTGTCTATTGTTACGCCTACGCCTCTCGAAACAAATAAAACTAAGAAACAGACACCGAAAAGGCGAAACAACACGAAGAAGAAATTTGCATAGATCTCGAATCAAATAAAACAAAAATAAAATGTTTATCAATGAATGTCGCGCGAATTCGAGACACAAAACATAAAAAAAACCCCAAATCGTAACACGATACAAAAACCATAAACTGACCAACGATCAAAATATGATGAAAGAAAAAATTATAATAACTGAATAAATTAATAAGCCAAAAAATGGTTTTAGCTCGGCTTAAAGCGTGAGTTAGAAGTGTCAGAGCATCAAAAGTCAACATAAATATCTGAAGTCTAGTTGAAGAGTCGACTTGAACTTGAGCAAATGCATAGCCTGGGGTGAGTGCATTATCAGAGTTAATGTTGTATGTGAAGCGTATGCCTTTGGCCTCAAGTGCAGTCAGACACTTAAGGTTAAGAGCTGGCTTAAGTACCAAATGTTATTGAGCTGCTCTTGAAACTGCAGTTCAAGATAAATAAATGATAGGAGAATAATAATAGATGTAAGATACATATGTAAGACATGATTCTATCTACGAAATAATCTTGTCTCACAGTCCCATCTCTAGTTTCCTTGAACATTGGCAGCACTGTAGACTGCCAGTGATGCCAGCCCGTTAAAAGCCAATTAAGTCAGGCGTTAGGAACACGTTCAATCCTCGTGACATTCGAATGTCATTAATTGTTCAAAGCTCCAAAACATAATTCGACGTGGCTTGTGCTGATTCAAATTGAATAAATTTTCTTAAAAGGTATTTAGTAAATTGACTTTTCCCACATAATTAATAACATGTGGCGCGAGAAAGGGACAGCCGTTGGGCTTTTATCTCTGTCTTGGCCTCATTAGCAACTCAATTAAAGCGAAGCTATCAAATTGTTAAAACAATCTTTTGATTTGGGCCACAAGGCTTTCGAGCCAGCACAAAGACCACCCTCCAAGCCGACTCGAGCGACTCAAGATACAAAGATACAAATCGTATATGTTTAAGGCAATGACAACTAACGTGTCTTTGGTTACAAAGATTAAGACAAACACCTCGCCTGTTCACGAAACAAAGCAGAAGACAAAACAGAGACGAAGAGCGTGTCTCATTAATATTAATAAGCTAATAAAGCCAATAAGCCAATAAGCTAGGCCAGGCCTAAGCCGAATTGGTTAGAATGTGTAAATGTATCTCTAGCTGGCTAAATGTATCTTGAGGTGTGCTAATGTATCTGTAGTAGGTTTGGATATGTATCTGCTATATCTAAGCAGACAAGATTTGTATCTGTATCTGTAACTGTATCTGTATTCGTATCTGTATCGGTATTTGTATCTGTACCTATCTATATCTATCTGTTTCTCCATGTAAATTTGTCTGTGTTTCTATCTCTATCTCCATCTCTTTATCCCTATCAGCTGCTCGACTTGGGCTCGACGTTCTTCGATTTACATATTTAAATTTGAAATTTTGATTAATTGTTTATGTCGAAGCTTATGCTAATCTATGGTTAAATTTTTAACGCCATCAATTAAGTTGTGGGTCTCATACTTTTATTTGTTGCTGAGATCTGTTTCGGCTTTTGTTTTTGTTGAATGAACATTTTTTTGGCGGCTGGCGTTGAGTTTATTAACTTGTTTAATATTTAAATTTAAAGCTCTCAGCGTTTATCTTTGGCCTATTCGCATTTGTATTTGATTTTTTTCCGTCTTTCAGCTGACAGCAGAAGCGTGCGGTCTGTGTTTAAGCATTTTGATTAATTTGCCGTTGCCGGGGCCGTTACAAACAGAAGCCAAGAAACAAAAACAAAAGCAAAAAAAATAAAAGGCAGAAGACAGAAAACAGAAATACACAAAAGAGATATCAATATCAATACTTTTTCGGGGCATTAATTTGTTAAAATGTTAATTAATTTGTCAGGCGAGAGACATCCCAACAACAACAACAACAACGACGACAACAATGCGGCCAGGGGGCTCTTTTGGCACGGGGTGTGGAATTCATCACATAAGCATTTACAAAATTGTCTGTTGACATTTTTTTGGCAGTTCCATAAAATCTCGAACAAAATCGATCTAAATTGATCAGAAACCATTTCATAACCCATCATGGACGATGATAATAGGGAACAGGAGAGCCAGATGCAGTCGCAGCCCGCTTCTATACTGCGCGTCAGCGGCAGCTATCGGACAAATCAAATCACCAATCATCCATCCATAACCATCAATCTGCCAACGGATAGCCCCGCTGGAATGGCCACCAACAGCGATGCCAGCGACGCCCAGGCCCAGCAGCTGCGTCGCCAGCGCCGCGAAGAGTTCGAGCAGCTGCGCCGAGAGCACTACCACAACATGTTCGCCACTGTGCACGGCGATCGAATACCGAGGCGGCAGTCCTCGTCAGTGCCAAAGGCTCCTGGCAGTAGAGGCTCCTCGGCGGGGCCGCAGAAGTCCACTGTGGAGAAGCAGCAAAGTCACAATCGAGACGGTGCACAGAGGAAGGACCAACCCTAACGCAAGGAATCTAGTTTTGCCGAACACCAAACACTACCAACACACACAGAAATAAAATGCCGTGTGAAACATATTCATTAGCTAACATTTTGCATACCCTACAAGCACAATAAGTGTGGAGAGCGGGTGGTGTGATTCTAGGAAATTTAAGTGTAGGAAGAACTTCGAGTACTCTGCAATCTCTCTAGACCTTGATAATTTCTATATCTACTATCGAAAACAGGAAATTACTGCGATATCAACTTTTGAATGACTGCATTTAGCAACAAATGATCTCAAATCAACAAAAGCCAAAGCTTTCTGAACACTTTAGAATCTCTATTTTAGGATATATAAAATTGTTCATTGCTTGCAGTTCAAGTTTTCCGTATTTTAGCTCGATACCCGCATTATAATTTTCGATAATTTGCATAATTTTAAAGTCAATAAGTTTAGGTTAAATATTACCAGATTATACCTTCCCTTAAATATATTCAAGGCTTACTTGAAGCTAATCACTCTTACAAGCTAAGTCACAGGACCAGCTGCAGCCCGGAGGCTCGCAATGCTTAAGCTTCTTCGTTTTCATTTTTAGCCAAATCCCAGCTAAAGCTTTGCATAAGAAACCATTTATAATGTTGCCAGTTCGCCTAACACTCACCTGGCAAATGCCGCGGAGACGGACAGCTCGCCGTTGTTGTTGTTGTTGTTGCTGTTGTTGCTGCTGCTGGGACTGAGACGCTCCCGTTTCACGCTGCTGCTGCTGATGCTGAGCAACTGTTGCTGATGGTTGTTGCTGCTGCTGCTGTTGGTGTTGTTAATGTTGTTGTTGTTGCTGCTGCTGCTATTGTTGTTGTTGTTATTGCTGCTGTTGCTGTTGTTGTTGTTGTTGTTGTTGTGTATATTGACCATGACCGAGGACTCCAGGAAGACATCCTTGAGCGAGTCAATCTGCGCGCTCGTCATGTGCAGCGGCGACAGCTTCTCATGCTTCACTCTGTCAAAGTACAGCGCAGCGTAGGCAGCAGCAGCAGCATTGGTTGCTGCTGTCGTTGCTGCTGCTGCCGTTGCCACTGCAGCGGCTGCCGCTGCTGCTGTCGCTGTTGCCGTGGAGGAGTTCGCTGCGGAGGTGTTGGCTGCTGTTGCCGGCGTCGCAGCAGCATTGCTGCTGCCAGTGGTTGCCGTTGCTGCCGTTGCTGTTGCTGCTGTCGTCGGGCTGCTGGCCTCTCGCAACTGCTTCGAGCTGTCGATGGCCCCGTAGCCGCTGAGCAGCAGCGAGCGCTCGCTGAGCATGTTTGCCGTGTTGCTGCCGCTGCCGCTGAGCAACTGTTGCTGCTGTCGCAGATCGCTGGCGAGCCGTTCGAGGTGCTTGCGCTTGGTCGCCGCCGCCGCGGGCAGAGAGTTGAATTGCTGCGCCTGCTCCTCGTTTTGGTGCTTCGCTGGCGTGGCCGTCGTTGCCTTTGCTGGCTTCTGTTGCAGTATGTCTGTGGGCGTGTTACCTGCACGAGTGCGAGAGAAAGAGATAGTGGAGCGTGTGTGAGCGAGAGATTGGTGCTAACGGATCTGCGGACTGTGCCGTGCACACAGCGCCTCTAGAGCTTACTAAAGACTTTCGCCTCATGTGGAGCTGGCGAATAGATTGGCAAACGTCGATTCGGAATATCGCTTCCGTCCGACGTTCTCAGTCCGAGTCGGCCGGGGTTCAGTTCAGTTCGGTTCGGTTCGGTTCGTTTGGGCTTGGCTCGCATGCAAATCGGCCAAAGGTTAAAATAACTTATAATATGTTAACAAAACCGTTGACCTGCCACGTTGAACCCCTAAGCTAATTATCGGGGTGAGCGTCGAGTGCGCAGCCGGACAGAATGCCAGCAAATGGCGACGCACTCTTACAACAACAACAGCAGCAGCAACAACAACAACAACAACAGGAACACCAACAACTATGACAACCACATCAATGACAAAGTACAACATACACAACATTTGTCATAGGCTCGAAACAGTTGCGAATCGTGTATCAATTTACAACTAATTTGCAATTAAATTTAGTTCTTCTCTTGCAATTCCATTTTATGTCTATGATAAAGAGAGCGACTGCGAAAGAGAGACAGATAGATATAGGATAAGAAAGAGAGAATTGAGAATTGAGACAGATAGATATAGGATAAGAAAGAGAGAATTGAGTTTCCCTTTTTGAATGACTGCATTTTGCCTGAGATCATTCAAAGATCTGAGAACTGCTCGAGCTGCTAAGGAGTGGCATCACCCATGAGCTTTGCCTCTAATGAACTTATTTTATGTTTGATAACCAATATGCTCATTCCCCTTTATTATAGCGCACACAGGCCTTACACACACACACATATACACTCAGTCACACACATTTATAATGCTGACCGCAGTGGCATACATTGAACTTTATGGTGCGGTTGAAGCTTCCGTCGCGCCCATCGCACAAATTGTTTATTTACATAGCGCACACACGTTTCTTCACATTCCCAACGCACTTCTCACTCTCTCTCGCTTCTTATCTCTTTCTCTATATCTCTCATCAATAATATAATTGTAATTTAACTGGCAGAAATTAAAAAGTAAATAGGAACATCAAACGTTGACCTTTGAAAAGGATTGCGACAGGGGAAACTGTTGCTGGCGCTGTACCGAAGCTCAGGTGTAAATTAACACACACACGCAGCAGCAGCAGCAGCGACAGCGACAGCAGCCGTAGCATAAATAATAAAGAGAAATATTTACAGGTAAAATTAACAGCAATTTGTAGCTGAGGATCGTTAGGATCGGCCATAGAACCATTCCGAATCGGTAATCGCAGCTGTAACAAAACCAAACCTCTAAAACCAGTTGTGAATTTCTAGACCCAGCTCTGGGCACCCTGCGGATTGTGTGTGTATCAAATATCCACACACACACACACACACACACACACACACACACACACACACACACACACACACACACACACACACACACACACACACACACGCCCATCATAGCGTGTAAATATGGTATATGGTATAAAGCTTTGCGGGCCTTATCATAAAATTTAGTTTATCATTAGTTAGCACTAAAATTAAGTTGTGTTGATTTTCGCCTCAACGAAATGTCTAGCCACAGTGGAGCAAATGTGGTAAAAAGTGGATTCAATAAATTTGCCATCTAATTTTCGATTCGATATAAAATTGTGAAGTTCTTCAAAAATGATGAGTATACTTAGAGAGAAGTGCAGAAAGTAAATTATAAAATAATTTTATACCATATGAAAACATATTTAAAGAAAATTACATTCCGAATAAAATGGCTGAAAACTTTTATAAAATTAATAAAAAGATACAGTATCTTAAACTATCTTTACTAGAGCTAATGCTTGACCACAATACATATGGTTTTGTTTTATTTACAGGAATTCTTCAATAAATCAGACAGATTAGATTAATTTAGCTCTCTTTATATGCTCTACATTAAATATCATTATGACTTGACCTGAGTTGAGTTTGCTTTTTTGCAACGGCATCATCTACGCCCACTTCACAAACTAGCTGCTCGGCCCACTGTACATATGTATCTTCCCCTCCCTCTTACCTAGCCCTCCTCCCGCTCGCTCCCTCTGCTTGCCCTCACCTGAGCTGAGGCTGGCTGATTGGCATCGCGCTTGGTGCCAATGGTGCTAAGTGCCGAATGCCGAATGTTGAGAATGTCGTCGAATGTCGAATGATGTCGGGTTACAGCCAGCAACTAGCAGAGGAACCTTAAACCGTCGACCGCATAGAGTCTATATAGAAAACGTTTCGAGTCGACTATAGCTGAGACTCCATATATACATACGTACATAGAGAGACTCTGTATAGAAGATTGTGAGCGTTGTAGAACGGAGGCGAGACATGCGCCATGCGATCCGCTGTTGACTTTTCTAGTTGAAGCTTGTGCTGCTCTTTTTTACTCTTCTGAGGTATCACAGATCTAATGGGAATTAGGTAACATAGAAGTGCTAGGAAGATGCTATTCTTAAATATATCTACATATCTCGGATTAGATCAACTATCCGTATCCGTCCAGCTCTGCAAGATACTCTTAAGACTTTCTTCTACATTATTTATAGAGTATATGTATAATTAATATAGAGTAGTATTCCGTCCACTGCTCGCTAGTTAGACAGCATTTGAAGTTCTATAGAAAGTTAAGCTGTCTTTCAATACAACTTTGTTACAACTATGTACTCAATCAATCTACGTACTCTTTCAATGTATCTATCTTTTATACTCTTGTATCTTATAAACTCTTATACTGTTTTAGTCTCTCCCTCTCCCTCTCTCTCTCTTTCACTCTCCCTCTCTCTCTCTAGTATGTCAAGTCTATAGCGCATTTAGGTTTCGGCATGCCAAGATTTTTTTCTGCTTTTATCAGGCTAATCGCATGACTGTGTATGAGGTGTGTATGGGTCGAGTGTGTGTCTGTGTGTGTGTGTCGAGTGTATGTGTGTGTGATCTGCAGAGTGACAGGCCGCATGTTGGGTCGACAAGTGTCAATAGTACTAATAGACTAACGCGACTTTGGGGCTAGGCTTTTGGCTCTTTGGATAGGCTAGACCGTAGCCGTAGTCGAAGACGAAGACGGAGCCGTGTCTGGGCACGTTCTACGTTTTTTTTTCCAGAAAAAAAAAACGAAAACACAACGGTAAAGTTCATTGCCATTTGGCTGTTTGGCTTTTGGGGCACGTCACGCTGTCGCCCCCCGCCCCTGCCTAGACTCTCCCCTGTGTCAAGCGTCCCGCTCTCTGCAACGTGACGTTGGCAAACACAGCTGCCGACCCACAGTCGCAGCAAAAGTTGTCGTTGCCGTTGTCGTTGTCGTCGTCATGTGACCATTTTTCATAGACCTACCTACCTCGCATAATTGTGTACTAATACTTGGTTTGGGGCCGTAATTTGATTTCAATTTGATAAATAGTGAGATCTTAGCAGCTGCCGTCGATGCCTGATGGGTCAGCTGAGGAAAATAAACGAAATATCGAGCCTAGACGCGCCTAACCTTGAAGGTAGAGAAAGAAAAGAAAACAAAATTGTGTACGACTCGGCCGCAATTTGACTTTCAAAGGCGGGCCACGAGTTCGAGTCGGGGCGTTAAAATTATACACACACACACACACACAACAGCAACAACAATGCACATACACATGTGTGTAGACTGAGCTTATCAGCTTTTGACCTCATTTAAAAACCAAATAAAACGCAACGCTCGAGAGCAAATAGCGCCCCAACGATTTATGCGAACTTTGAGACGCCTTATCACCTCCCAAAGGGGAAGGGGAGAGGAGAGGGTGCTGAGGAAAGCGAGAAGTGGGGAAAACTAGTTTCAACTTTGTGCTTTGTGCACACAATGAGAAATTTCAGTTCTTTAGATTATTCTATATATAGAGTTCTAGATCTAAACGAGTTAGATAATGCCTAGGAATAATATATAATTATATATAAAATATTCATTTGATAGGCGGAGCAACTCTAGTCTTTAGCAAAGTTTACAAAAGAAATTTATTTGAAATTGATGCAACTCGATGTAAGAGGAAATGAGCTGAGCTCTATTGCTTTCCCTTAAAAACTCGATTCCTGCCTTTTTTGAGTGAGTTACAAAATTTATCTTATCTCATGCGAAGATTATTATGATTTTCAAAGAGAGACAAGAGGGCAGTGATATATATATAACATATATCTTGGCTATGTATTAGTATTATTGTAGATTGTGTATATATGTTAGTATATTATGTATTGTATACACCTTGCTAATATATCTATAACAATTTAAGAATAATACGAAAAAATCCATAAATATGCCGACTTCTTTATATATTATTATTATTATTTTCTTCTTTTTTTTATTTTCCACATGGAAATTCCCTACTCGAATTCGTTTGTCATCGTAAAGATAAAGAATTTATTATTATTGTTTTTCCGTTCTTTTTTTTTTTGATTGTTTTTCATGCAAACATCAGAATCATCTGATAAATGATACAACATGGAAAATACGCATTTTTTGGGGCGTCTTTTTTTTGTGTGTGTTTGTTGATTTTGTGGGCGTGTCACATACATATATATATATATATATATATAGAAAATCAACTCTACACTAATGAACTTTTAAATTACTTTCACCGCATTTCGTGTCGCACTTGTCCAAAGCCCAAACAACAACAGCACCAACAAAGGTTGACAAAAGGCCACACCAAATATTATCAGTGAAACGCGACACACACACACACACACTCGCACGCAAACAAACACACACATTCACGCACTTGCTCCACAATCTTTAACACCTTGATGATCTAATAAATGTGACATGATTTACAAAAAAAAAATGCGACCACAAATGAAAATTAAGAACAACAACAATCTCTAATGACAACAACAATATTATTAATAACAATAATAATAATAATAATACGTTAGTAAGAAAACAGCCTATGCATTATATGAACTACTTACGTTCGTCTAGCTGGACAAACATCGTGCGATAAGACCCCAGCGACATAACCCGGTGAGCACTTGAGATACAAGAAATCACGTAAAGCATAAGCCAAATCAACAACAACAACATAATGAAAACTGAGAGCGAAACCAGAAATAAAGGCAACAGAAACTGAGAACCCATTTGATGATGCAGTCGCCGCTCGAACCCATATTCAAAATATTTATCTAAGAAAGTTGAAATTGAAAAACTAACAAACAAACAAAAGCGCACAAATCGGTGAATAATGAAGAACATCTCCAAACAGCGACTTTCCACAGCTAAAAAATCAAAGCGAAAACAGTTGCCAAAGAAAGAGCAAATGACAGCCCAGATCACTAGAAGATCTAAAAAATCATAAAAAACAACTTGACTGCAAAGTAATCACATGTAGGTAGCCCTTAAGTTTGATGTAATATAAATAGTCCCAATTCACAGATTTTTTTAGCTTCGCAAACTTTTCATAATAACGCATTGAAACTGAAAAAACACCTCCTGAGCTTTGCATGGCTGTAGCTCGGCTATTCTTTGACCGATTTCAGAGTGATATGCCAGTTTCGACTCGTATGAAGCACGACTATCGATCGGCATTCAAAAATTTAATGTTTTAAATTTTGACATTTTTGTCATTTTTTACAAAAAACGTGATGTAACCCCTTGCCATTTTTGTCAAAACCGGATCGAGTCGAAAAAGTTGAAAAAATTCTCTATTTCGCAACTTTGACTGACTACAATTTTGGTATTTTTTATCCGATTTACGGATGCTATACCTCCTTAGAAGCGTGTGGATTCGGAGTATCGATCCCTATTCACAGATTTTTTTAGCTTCGCAAACTTTTCATAATAATTCATTGAAACTGAAAAAACACCTCCTGAGCTTTGCATGGCTGTAGCGCGGCTATTCCTTGACCGATTGCAGAGTGATATGTCAGTTTCGACTCGAATGAAGCACGACTATCGATCGGCATTCAAAATTTAAATATTTTAAATTTTGACAATTTTGTCATTTTTGACAGAAAACGTGCCATTTTTGTCAAAATCGGGTCGAGTCGAAAATGTTGAAAAAATGCACTATTTCTCAACTTCGAGTGACTACAACTTTGGTATTTTCTATCCGACTTATGAATACCGTACCTTACTAGAAGCGTGTGGATTCGAACTTTCGAATGACATCTACAGATTTTCTTTATTTCAAAAACTTTTCATATTATTGCATTGAAACTGAAAAAACACCTCCTGAGCTTTGCATGGCTGTAGCTCGGCTATTCTTTGACCGATTTCAGAGTGATATGTCAGTTTCGACTCGTATGAAGCACGACTATCGATCGGCATTCAAAAATTGAATATTTTAAATTTTGACATTTTTGTCATTTTTTTTACAAAAAACGTGATGTAACCCCTTGCCATTTTTATCAAAATCGGATCGAGTCGAAAAAGTTGAAAAAATTCTCTATTTCGCAACTTTGACTGACTACAATTTTGGTATTTTTTATCCGATTTACGGATACTATACCTCCTAAGAAGCGTGTGGATTCGGAGTATCGATCCCTATTCACAGATTTTTTTAGCTTCGCAAACTTTTCATATTATTCCATTGAAACCGAAAAAACACCTCCTGAGCTTTGCATGGCTGTAGCTCGGCTATTCTTTGACCGATTTCAGAGTGATATGTCAGTTTCGACTCGTATGAAGCACGACTATCGATCGGCATTCAAAAATTGAATATTTTAAAATTTGCCATTTTTGACAGAAAACGTGATGTAACCCCTTGCCATTTTTGTCAAAATCGGATAGAGTCGAAAAAGTTGAAAAAAATGCCCTATTTCGCAACTTTGACTGACTACAATTTTGGTATTTTTTATCCGATTTACGGATAATATACCTTTTTAGGAGCGTGTGGATTCGGAGTGTATTCGTATTCACAGGTTTACTTCAATTAGAAATAACTATTAAACCCTGTCCACTACGTGAATAAAAATACAGTTTTGTTATGCGGCTAACAGAACTTATGTTAGAGTCAATAATAAATGGACTTCCGCTGCAATAATAATGATATATGAGCATTAAACAATTAGCTAAGCATATATTAGAAAACACCTATGGAGAAGCTTAATTTAGCCAAGTTTCTGACCAATTAACCCAAACAAGAAGAAGTAGCTATAGCCGTTACCTTGCAGTTATGCTTACGATAATATATGTATGCTATATATGCTATATATATAAACTTATACGTGTGTATGTTTGCTAGATATGTTCACAGTTCACGATAATATACTGTGCTATGCATAGCGTGCGTCACACATTTAGCTACAGTCATAAACCAACTAATTGCTGGCAGCTAGATACAAGAGCAGATATAGAAACGTATATATGTGTAAATGTACGAGATATATGTATAGAGCTATAGGTGTTGTTGGGTTGAGTGATAAAAACCCCCCAAAATGCTGTGCAATTAAAGAGTAGAAATGCTCCGAAACATGGGCGCGCGCCAATAAGGAGCGAAAAGGGGCCGAGTTCAGTGAGGTCGGGGATCGGCGTGTGTTGCCCATGTGGGCATAGCGCACACGCGAATCTGCAGCCAAGCAGCAACATTAGACATGCAACTTTGCTAGCGTTGCAACTAGTCGCAACAGCAGCAACAGCAGCAGCGAATCTCTCGTTAATTTATGAACCTGAACCTGGGGGCCAAAGACAGCCCAAACAAACAGCCAAAGTAAAAATCAAATTAAAAACCAGAGCAGGCAAGCACGAAAAACAAAAACGTAGCAAATTTCTAAGGAAATTTCACCCCGTATACGTTGGCAGTGGCATGCAACAAATGCAGAGGGGGCAGGCGGGGAGGGAGGGGGCGCAGCTGAATGGTGAATGACCAAGGCGCATTAAGGCAGCCAAGCGGCCAACCAGAGCAGCCAGCAAACAAGTGAAGAAACTGAGCGAAAAAAAAACCTGTGCTAATTATTATTTAGTGCAGTTCGAGCCAGCGAGTGGCACAGCTCAGTTGCCGCAAGAGTCGTAGAGTCGTAGAGGCTCCTAGAGCCGCTTAGCCCCCCACCTCGCTCCCTAGCTGCCTGCCCCGCCTCACACACAGCAATCTGCACCAATTTAACCAAATAAGGCGCTTTTAGCGGCCAAATGCATTGCATGCAATGCGCCATGGCTAAAACGCAGAGAGAGAAATCTGCAAAAGTTGAAAGGCCCCAAAGAGCTGCAGGTGTGTGCGTGTGTATCCATGTGTGTGTGTGTGTGTGTGTGTTGCACCTGTTTTACAGGAATTCAGAATGCAAGCGTCGTCGATAATAAACTTTAATGCTAATAGCAGTTGTACATCATCAGCAATGGACCAAAAAACCCAAACACACACAGCCCAGCAGGCAACAGGAAGGCGCGGCTCAAAGAGGCGTTCACAATTGCTGCCTCTGTGTGTGTGTGTGTGTGTGTGTTTGTGTGTGTGTGTGTGCGTATGTCTGCATACTTCTTTCTCTCTTTCTCTCTGCTGACAAGCTCCAAATCAAATTCCATTAAAGCAATTACAATCACAACAGCCACAGCTCTTCTTGAGAATCGCCGAGAACGGCGTGAACTTTTCCTCTTCAACAGTTTGTGCAGCGCGTAATTAGAATTTTTGATTAGCCAAGCGTCCGTCAAGTTGGACAGTTCCAGTTCTAGTTCCACTTCTACTGTCAGTTCCAGTTCCAGTTCCAGGTCCAGTTCCAGTTCCAGTTTGTCCAGCTTTAGGTGTTAATCATTTATGAAATTTGCCACGATTTGGAAATTTTCAATTTGGCCGACAGCCGCCGTTAGCTTTGCGCTCAACTGTCATCGAGTGGAACAGTTTTCTCGTTTTCTTTTATCAAATATTAATTTAGAGTGGATCAGACCAGCGATCCATGTCGAGTCAGCCAGCTGAAAGCCAATTGGCTGCACTTGGCTTATAGCTACAGCTGCAGTGGGCGAGTGACTCTATGGCTTAGCTAGGAGCAATTTCAAAAGATCAGGTGGAAAGGAAAATGCATATTCGAACGAATTTCAGATACAGAAACTCTCTTGAGAAAGATTCCGTAGGGTTAAACTTGTTTAGTCTTTGGTTTACAGTATTCAGCGCACAAAAAAGTCTCTGATCCTAAACAATCTTTTAAGCAAGACATATACCTCGAAGAAAGTGGAGTGCATGTTAAACATGCTTAGCCGCGGGTCAAATTTGTTCAAAAGTTTTAGTACAAAAGATAAAATAGATTAAATACAAGCTACATTTGCAAAGAAATGTTTGCGAAGTGCACACTTAAATATTTATCCGCAGGTTAAATAAAATAAAAATTTAAAAGAAATGTATTTTCACTTAACTTTATCCGCAGGCTAACTTTGTGCATTGCACACAATATGGCCGAACTTTATCTGACGAATTTGTTCTCTTTATTATAAATTGTATTTATTTAACCCAATAATAATTGACTTTTTAGTGTTAGGTGGACTATATGTTATATGATTAACATATTTATCCGGAGGTTAAAAAGTAAATGTTTTATTTGGCTGATCGAAACGTGCCAACAACTTGATTAAATGCACAAAATAAATAAATTTAGGATAAATGAAAAAGACAGAGAGATAGAGAAAGAGAGAGAGAGAGATAGAAAACAATTTGCCAATTGTCGCAGCTGAAGCTGGAAAGCTTAGCTAATGCTGACTGCAAAAAGAAAAACCAGCTGCATTCGAACTAGAGAAGAGGTGTGGGGATCAGCAGGCAGGCAGCAGGCAGGTAGCAGGTAGTGGCAAGAGCTGGCTGCACAGCTTGGTGTCTTGCGCCTGCGGCTTGTGGCGTAAAAAATCAAGTGCAGATTAATTAAATTCGATAATTAAATGAACGCAGTGCGCAGATCGTGTTGCACAGTTGCACACGGGCAACTGTTGCGAGCTGGAAAGCATTTGGCAGCTTGGCTGCACAACAAGGCTGCCACGTCTCGCGGCAACGTCTCGGCGCCTAATGCATTTCTGTGATTTGGGCGCAGCGAATTAATGCGCAGCGCTCTATAAATTTGTCAGCAATTAAATGAGGCAGGTGCCCCGTCGCCTGCCGCCTGCCGCCTGCCTGCTGCAGCCTGCCGCTACCTTTCACATCGACTGCTTGCCGCGTGCCACATATATCAGCGGCCATAAAAGCCACAAACTCTGAACTTTATAGACTGTCTCTGTGGCATTGGCATTTGGTTGCCTGCCAAACACTTTGATTGATATTTGGGCGATAAAGCAGCAAATGCCGCTGCATGCCACAAGCTGCAGGCTGCAAGCCGCATCCACCTGAACTCCGCTCAACGAGCCGCATTGTGTTGCACATAAATTGAGGCGCGAGTTCAAGTCGCCTGCGCCTCATGCGGCCAGTTGCCAAAAATTTATGGCAGCCACATTCGCTGGCTGCCACATATATATATATTTTATTCGCTCTTCTCCTGCTTCTTCTTCTTCTTCTTCGCTTGTTTTTGGGGCGTGCGCTCTGTCCTGTTAACAACATCTGAGTGACTAATAGCAAAAGGCCTGCTGCGCGTCTCTCTGTGTGTGCAACAAGTTGCAAGCACTCACATATTACGGCAAGTAGCTCAAGTCGCATCGATCAGGCACGGAGTGCATATAAATATGAATACTGTTAGCTGAAGAGCTTATACCGAAGAGCTTTTTAATCAACTTTCAGCTTTTTAATCAACTATGTTCTTCTCCTATCTCTCGTAGGAACAGTCACGGCGTATACGTGATACAGAAAAAACCACAACTAAATCTTGAACTCTGCGCGATCTCTATATATGTATATATATATATACATTTCTATATATGTATTGAATACTGTGCTTCAGACCAGCCTGTTGAACTTTTTGCTATTATAAATAACCCAAAGGTTCTTTGATAATTTGCTATACAACGCACACATCAGACTTTTTTATATATATATATACATGAAGGTGGCCCATATATAGACAGAGAAGTCATATATAAGTCATGTATAATATAAAGACAAGTTGTTGTTGTTGTTGCTGTTGCCTTGTATTCAACAAGTTCAAGCAGTTCAGAACCTTTGCACGCGAACTTATCGCCGATGTGGCGGCGGCACAGGCACTCGACAGCATTGTCTGGTTAGAGTGGACCCAAAAAAACAAAAGTATACACACGAATACTGATTATACAATGAAATATGTGTGAGTGTGTGTAGAGCAGTAAATGTAGCATTCAAGGTATTATGCTATATATATGAGCTTATGCATAGTTATCGATATATTGTAGAAATTATATATTACCTAAAGACTTATCGATTGGCGTAGGATTTATCGATTAGCACGCGGCAAAAGTAGTTCTCTTCATTAATAAAATAAATATAGGCAAATAATACAAATTTGAAAATCGACAGATGTAGCTATCGATAAATTACTATCAAGTCAAATAAATATCGATTGTTTTATTTATTTTCTTTCATTTAAAGCAATTTTCTAGCTTTTTATTGAATTCTTGAATAACAACAAAAATAATTTCAATATTTTGTGGCTTTAATGCCCCAGTTTGATGTCTGTGTGTGTGTGACCCTATATATGCATACATCTGTACAATTGTGGTGGCTTTACGTATTCAGTATTTTGATTGTTTCGTAAAGTATTTATAATCAAACAATAGCAACAACAACAACAACAGCAGCAGCAGCGACAATCAACAAACGAGCCAGCGATGTCGCGCCTGATTATATAAAATAAATATCTTTGACTTGAACTTTTGCTGTGTTGACTGTTCCCATTTTGCCTGAGCACACACACACACACATCACATATGTGATTGTATGTGAGTGTGTGTGCATTTCAAAAACCGAGCAAAAAGTCAAAGCAGCAAAGCGGTCGCCGCGTACAAAATTCAACAGCAGCAGCAGCAGCAAACAACAGCAACAACAATAAACGGGCTACACATGTACAGTACACAGATCAGCCAACAGCAACAACAGCAACAACAACAACAACAGCAAATGTATACACAAACGTCAAAAAAGTCAACTGCGCCGCTGCCATTTGATAAGAGGCCACAATTGTAAATATAGACGACGACACCAAAAACAACAAAACCAAAAGCAACAACAACAACAACAACAACAGCAGCAGCCGCAGTCGCAGTCAGCAGCAGCGACGCCAACGTCCACACGACCGTTGACTGGCCGAGTCAAACGAGGCGACCGCGCTCGCTCGGCTCTGTGCCATGCAGGCGTGCCAAAGAGAGGCGACGAGCAGCGAAGAGAGCGCGCTCTCGCGGCCTTTGACGGGCCACACGACGTATGCGCAATGCGCTTTCGTTCGCACTTCGTTTGCACTCGCATTGATTGATCCGAGCGAGAGAATTCGCCCATTTTGCCTGTACTTTAGCTTTTGTGCAGTTCAGCAGAGTTCATTTGTACTTTTTTACTTCTTTTTTTTTTTTTTTGGCATGTGTGCAAATGGGTGCGGGTGTAAGTGTCTCTCTGTGTGTGTGTGTGTGTGGGTGTGGGTGGGTCGGATAGCTACGTGTCACAATGCGGGATAAATTGAGTGCGAATAAGCAAAAGTTCCTTTGGCTGAAGCGAGCTTCAATTGAAACTGGGTCAGCTATAAGTTAACTCTATACTAAATACGGCTTGGAAATCTAGAGTCGAGAATATATGTAGCTGACGTGAGTTGACTATTTAGATTAAGATTCTCAGTATATTCTCAGTATAGATGTTATGAAAATGATATCTTTTTGAGAGATTAACAAACTATAATAAGTATTGTGTGCTACTTTCAATATATATGCTATACATATGTCTTACTAAATTATAATATCTCTATTGTATTCTACAGATTGTTCTTTAGCCACTACATATTAAGTTTGAGAAGATTTGTACTACAATACATAGAGCTTTATACATTTATGTGTATTATAGCTGAAGATTATATCGATGACATCGCTTACTATCGATAGTTACCCACCTCTAATGTATATGTGCAGTAAGACATTAACAGCTCAGATAGACATAGTTTCAATCACAATTTGCAAAGAGACAATCTCTCAGTTCTCGCTATATAATTATATATTTATCTATCTATATACACATATTTATATGTTTTACTTATATATCTCGCTTGCTATCCGTCATTCCATTATGTTGTTCCCCGTCCTCCATTTATAGATGAGTCAAGCATTATTTGTTGTTTAAATTTAGCTCAGTCCTAAAACTGCGCATCGCATTACACATAATTTTCACGCAAGTGACAAAAGATAAACGCCGTAATTTATGCAACATAAATGGCCATAATGATGCATGCAACAACAACAACAACAACAACAACCACAACAACATCGACAACAATAACAATAAAGACGCCTTTAGGACGGCCTTCCTCCGGCCAAGTCAACAACAATGCGTTTAAGTGACGCGCACAGCGAGCATTTTAGCGGCTCGCCATATTTGCATAATAACAGACGCACGACAGCAACAACAGCAACAGCAACAACAGCAACAGCAACAACAGCTACAACAGCAACAATGCAAATAACTCCTTTTGCCCAATCGAAGCAATTCAATTGCAATTGCGAAAAAGACAAAAGAATCGCAAATATTTGCGTGGGTGAATTATAAGCCAAAATGTGGGCGTTTGAAGGGGAGGTGAGGGCGTGACCCAGGCAGCTGCAAACATAAATTGTTTCTGCCAATGGCTCAAACGGCGCTCCAATGACAGATTGACAAATTGACCAATTGACAAGGCACAGAGAGAGAGAGAGGGAGAGGGAGGGAGGGGGAGAGGCAGGCGCTTCGGCAGCTTGTGACAAATTTATGACAGACTTTTGTCCTCCTCCAGGCAAACAAAACGAAAACAAAAACAATAATGAGCTCAGCAACAATGCTCATGATGACAACGCTAATGATCATTGGCCTGGGCACGCGAAGACGCGCCAATGTTTTATGCGCTTTTAAGCCAAGGCAATAATTTGCCAACAATTTTCCAAAAGAGGCAGACGAAAGTAGGCGGAGCTGGCAGGCGAGCTCATAATGATCATAATGATGATGACAGAAGATGAAGATAATGACGATGATGTAGATGTTGCTGTTGTTGCTGCTGTTGATGCAGATCATGATATGCAATCATAATGATGATAATTTGCATTTTAAATGCGCGACAATGCGGCATGTGAAGTCGCCACACAAAAAAAAAAAAGACCAAACAGAATGAAGAAAAGTGGAAAATATAAATGAAAGAGAGATTATGACTGACTGTAAGATATCCTGCAATTGACTAGAGCTTAAAAATCAGTAGTAGTTTTTAGATATAGATATTTAGATACAGATATTTTAAGTTAGCAAGGGATAGGTCTGATAGTTCTCGAGATATCTGCAATAAGCTGATATGACAAAATCGAAATTTATCGATAATTTATGCTATTTAATGATATACATGAAATCTAAAGCCATCCATCAAATATAGAACAGATCTTAGTCTAAATATTTATTGAACTCATTCCGAAATCGATATTTATCGATAAACATTAATCGAATTAATTGAAAGCTAACATTAGCTCATCTATATATATATATATATATATATATTGAATGAATCTTCAAGGACTTATTGAAACAAACTTGTCTTCAACTTCATCTCTGCCACTCACGCCCAGCATACCCCACTCGAGCGGACTGCCACACAGGGTACAATTCAAAGACGATGGCATCTTTTGGCCATTTGAATACCGAAGCGAAGAGTCGACGAAACGTGGCACTCGATCGGCGCTGACGGGCAGCTCTTGCTGCTTGCCGCATGTTGCATGTGGCATAAAGTACTGCTGCCCACAGCTCGCGTCGCAGCTTGAGCTTGCGCCGAGTCCAAGTCGGAGACGAAGTCGAAGGAGTCGCCTTATTTGGCTCTGGCCCAAAAGATTGTCTTGCTGCCAGCTCAAACGCTCAGCCATACAAATTTGTCACACGAAATTGGTGTTTGTGACAAATCGCATAGAGAGACAGAGAGAGGGAGAGAGAGAGAGAGAGAGAGAGAGGGAGTTTACGTGGTGACAAGTGATTGAACTATTATACGTTGCATATAAGGAATGCCCGGGTATAATGAATGCCTGCGGGCCAGCTCATATGCATTTTTGTACAGTTAGTTTTGATAGTCGCAAAAAAATGCATTTGGCAATACATAATTTGAGGTTAGAATTGACTTTGAATTGCCCACGGATCGAGTGATTGACAGACAGCCATCGCGAGTGCGTGAGAAACGAAAGTAGATGCCAAATGGGGAACAGATGAAGGATGATTTTTAGTTTCTATTTGAGGCAAGGTATGAGAGTTATCTCAGGAGGGATCCATAAGAAGAGGGAGATAAAGGGAGTCGATCAGTGAGAGTATCTTTCTCTCTTTCTCCCTCTTTTATATACAGCAAACTATAATGATATCTTACTCTCTCTCTCGTTCTTTTTGTAGCCTTAACTCTTTCACACCCTCTATCATTCTTCCTGATATCTGAGCTGGGATACAAAATGTAGCTCAATCTATAATCTTACAAATCTATTTGAATAGATACACATATATCTATATCTCACACTATATTATATATAACTGCATTATATGAATGTTAAGTCCAAACATGATAATGGAATTCAAATGAACTTTAAGATCAGAGATTTGTTTTGTTCTGCCCTGAACAGATCCGAAACTTATCTCTAAATAGATAAGCTAAAAGACAATTTGCAGCTCGCTCGCGCTTAATTTCTATTCATTTCGGAACAGGATTGCAGAATCCACAAGATGTCCAAACTAATTGAGACATCAGCTGCGGAGGACAGGTGAGTTGGGTGAGTCGAGCGCTAAGTAGACATAAAAAAGAATAGAAAGAAAATAGTAAAAGGTAAAGTGTAAATAGCGCCAGAGGAAGTCAGAGATTGCCTCCAACTCCAACTCCAACTCCAAGTCCGATCCCAGCTGCAGCTTGAGAAATCACTTTGGTTAGTTGAAATCTGCAAACATCTGAAAGATTCTACACTTGCCTTCAGCCTCGAGTTTCCACTGTCCACTCTCCACTCCTAAGACATAAAAATCAGCAACAATTTAATAGCAATTTTACAGCGTGTGCGCTCCAAAGACTTTCAGCAGCTCCAACTGAAGCTCCCCACTGCCAGCTGATAATGAAGATTAGATGTTGTTGCGAGCCTCTGTTAGCTCTTGACTTCTATCTCTATCTCATTTTTTTCTTTCTAAATATATATATACACTAGCTAAAGGTATAATTAATTTGCTATAGAATATGTAACAATCGGGTTTGCCGAGAGACAGAGAGACAGAGAGTAAGTAATCGATAATGAAACATGAATAGGTCTAACAATCTATCGGAACTCAGATTCTGGATAAGCTAGCTAGGTCATCCTTTCTCTCTCTCTCTCTCTCATTTATTTATTGGGACATCTAGAAGTCCATATCTCTCATTCCATCATGATTTTAGATTTTCTCTACTCCTCCCAATCATTAGCTTAAAGACCTCTTTAAATTCAATTTACTCTCAAAGATCTCAAACTTTCTCCCATTATTTTTTGAAGGGTATCTCAAATTCAACAGACTCTGAGAACAGTTGGCAGCTCGTCTTTGTGGGTTTTTCGTTTGTCATTTGCAGGACTCGCACAGGAAGTGGGGAAGCTCATTTAATGGCAGCTGCAACTGGCTAATCTCTCGCTCGCACAGCGCTTAAAGAAGTTGTCAAAGCGACTGCGCAGAGGCGCGCAGAGGGGCGAGGTCAAGGCAGGGGTATGCCGGGTCGTTAAAGCCGTCGAGGCAAATGAAAAGTTCATTAGACGAGTCGTAAAATAAGTAAGATAGAGACGGATAGAGAGAGAGAGAGAGAGAGAGAGAGAGAGAGGTGAGTAGTTGAGGAAGACTGCCAACTCGCCAAATGCCGTTCGACGTGTCAGAAATTCAATTTGTAATTGCGAGGAGAAAAAAGAAAGAAATTTGTGTGTATGAAATGAAGTAAAATGGAATGAAATAAAATAAAAGCCCATCTGAAAGCAACTGTCATACGAACATTGACCTCTCGCGCGCCCTCCCCTCTGCGGGAGGGGGCGTGGCGAGCAGCTTGGGCGTGCGTACGTGATCGAATAATGAATAACATTCAAATTGAATGATCAAACACGACCAAGCGAAAAGACGAAAAAAAAGACAGACGACGGCGAGACTCGCTGTTGTTTCTGCTTTTTGGGTGTCATAAAAGCGAGGCCAACAGCAGCAGCAGTCGAAGCAGAAGCAGAAGCAGAGGAAGAAGAGGTAGCAGAGGCAGCACAAAATAATAAAAAGAGCTGGCCAAAAGCTGTTAGAGCCGCAGCTCGCTCGGTGCTAAGCCTAGCTGAGAGCGACGCTGCTCGGCCCCACCTCTTGGGGTCATACGCAAATACACTTGAAGAAAAGTTGTATTGGGTATTAATCTATAGATATAGATTGTATCTAATGTTGGCTTCGGTTATGGGCAAGTGTGAGGGAAGCAAGTTATTTAAACAGAAGAGAACAGATATTTCCCTATAACTAAAACTAAAAATAATAATAATAATAACATTGATAGATATACATATATACTCCTAACAATAGTTAATTCCTCAGCTATGATCTTCGTTCTACATATATATATATATATATTTTATATCTTATGATCTCAATATATATTCCATAAAATCAATCAACATCTATTTAAAGTTTCATATGGAATCATTCCATGGTTCCATAATAAGATATTTAATATATCTTATTTCACATTTGACATATCATATTTCATATCCCATATATCATAGTATATCTTAGGGTAAAACTTCAGCTATCTCTACCTCTCCTTCTCTTACTCCCTCTCTCTCTCTCTCTTTCTCTCTCTCTCTCTCTCTCTCTCTCTCTCTCTCTTTAAAATCACTTTTTAAGCATGCAAATTTCTTAAATTAAAATTTTACAACTTTTTCAAATATTTTTTCTCCTTTCTTTTCTTCTTTTCTCATTGATATTAATTTTAAAGTTTTTTTTTCTTGTTTGTTTTTTTTGTCATTTATTTGCTGCAAATTTTTGATTGTTGTCATTTTTGGGGTCGTTAAATGAAGCCTCACCTTAGCAGGTTGCTGGAGTGAACGGGCACCCACAGCTACCTGCTCGCCTGCCGCTACACACACAATACACTGCGCGAAATGCTAATAAGCTTTACCAATATTTCAACAAGCACACACTCAGTTGTATACATATATTGTATATAGAAGAAGGAGAAGACTTCACATATTTTATGCATAACTTGCGACTTCTCTGTAGCTGTCTCGCTCTCCCTCTCTCTCTCTCTCTCTCTCTCTCTCTCTCTCTCAGCTCTTTTTCCTCTCGCCCTCTCCCTTCCTCTTCTTCCATATCATTGTCTCTTTACGCTTTGCCAATTCTCATCAATAATTTTGCTCACGTTTCGACATTTTGTCAATATCTGCGCCAATGATCGTCGCCTCTCTCTGTCTCTCTCGCTCTCTCTTTCTCACTTTGTCGCCCACCTTAAACATCAGTCAAAGTTCCCCCCTCCCTTCCATCTCCCACTCATGACTCGTGTGCAATGATTCTTTTTTAATTGAATTCTAAAAACGTTGTCAATTCAGCGTTGTTGTTGTTGTTGGGTCGCTATGCGTTGGTATCTGAATAAGGCATAAGGCATATAATGATTATATATAGGGTATAAGGTATGTCCATCAAATTGAACCCAGAGTGTCAGAGAGAGAGAGAGAGAGAGAGAGAGCCAGAGCGAGAGCTAGAGTGAGATAGAGAGTGGAGTCAACCTTGTGGTATGTGGCGTTAACTTAACTTAACTTAAGCTGCTGTTGTTGTTGTTGTTGTTGTATATAAAAGACCAAAGCATGATGGACAAGAAGCACTTAGGCATTGTTGTTGTTGTTGTTGTTGTTGCTTTTATTGAGCTTCTCTTTTTTTTCGCGCGCTCTTGGACTTGACAATTACACGGCTACATAAATATATATACACAGCTATATATACATATATAAATCGTATATATATATACCTATATTTTTTTTCAATGACGTTCGTTGAATTTGATACAGTCATGGTTAACACACACACACACACACACAAACACACACACATACATATACATACATAAACAAATAACTTTACACCCGCCTTGTTTTATGTTTATAATTATATTACTTTGTTTTATTATGCTCGGCAAACGGCGGCAGTTCAAGTTCAATTGTTAATGTAAAAAGCTTCACAAACTGAGCCACATAAACACACACACACACACACACACACGAACACACACACACTCAAAAAACTCAAGTTTTTGGTAATTTTCAGATATTTTGTTCTGTAAAATAGCTAAAAAGTAGCCAGAAAGCAGCTAATTGTTCACTGACAAATAGCTAAATATAGTATAGACTGAACGCTAGAACAATCAACAAATATATATTTTTTTGATCATTTCTGCACTTCAAATAAAATATCTTGAAATGTTCTATGCATGAAGAGATACACCTAGTCAAGCTTTTGATCGAAGTCACCTTTTGGGCTGCGCTGCAGACACTTAATTAATGTCAATTATTAGTTTAATTGAGGTCGTTGAATTGCACGAACTTTTGACACTTGCGCCGAACGGCGGCAAATGTTCAAAAAGTAGCTAAAACCAATTGAACTTTGGCTAGAAAGCGAATGAGAGAGAGAGAGAGAGAGAGAGAGAGAGAGCAAATAAATTGAAACAGAGAATGAAAAGGCAAATATACATAAAATCACATTCAATTTGCACAGCTCTAGGAGAATTCTTGAAGATATACAAAAATAAATCGATAAATCGCAGCTCATCTCTATTGCCTATCATTTAAGGCCATCTGCGCATCTCTAACGAGTCTCTCGCAACTTTCATCTAGGACACACATAATCAAAGCTTTCTAAAGTTTGTCAAGCGCGAGCTTTCGTTGCCGCTGCGCGTGCGCAAAGGCGATTGGTAGCTGGCAACTGGCAACTGGCTGGCGGCGTGACCCTAATGATGGATAAGTCACAGCGACAGCTGCGCTATGTGACTATGGGGACAGATGCTGCTAAACCTTTGACAAAATAAATGGGGAAAAGAGCGAACGCCCAGGAATGCCAAAACAAACAATAAACATAACTCAAGACGCCGACTGAGACGCGTCGCAGTCGCTGCTGCCACCATTATTGATGTCGCTGATGAATAAACGTCGCGACGCGTCCGTCCACTCCCAAAAAGCGAGCTGCTAGCTGCGCGCGGGCGTCGGCTCGGCGCTGCTGGGTGACAATAATGCTCAAGAGAGGAGCCGAACGAAGCGCAGACAAAAGCAAAAGCAAAGCAAAGCAAAGCAAAAGTAATGTAGGCGACGCCGCGTCGCTGCTGGCGTCGCTGCTCGCGTTGGCTGTGACCGCGACGCGTATAATTTACACGTTTTGCTCATTTGCGATTCTGGGCGCGCAGCTGAAACAAAGCACAAATGAATTAAAATCGCAAAAGGGTTACCGAGGGGCACAGACAGAGACAGCGACTAAGTGCGAGCGAGAGCGAGAGCGACAGAGATAGAGTGGCCAAGAGTCGAGTGAAATTCCAACAAGTGGCGTAATTGCGCCCTGCGGCGGCTACCGTGCGGCCATCGATAGGCTGCAGAGAGAGAGAGAGACAGAGAGAGAGAAAGAGACAGAGAGAGGCCACTAGACAGAGGCAGTAAAATCGCAAATCATAAATACAACAAACAATAAATAAGTGCATGCGAGAAGCCAAAGAGCGCGAGAGCCAAAGAGCAACAAGTGTGCGTGTCTCAAGTCGTTTAGTTGCTGGCGTCGCTGCTGCTGTGGTTGATATTGCTGCCGTCGCCGCTGCTGCTGCTGCTGCTGTCGAGTGCAAAGTTGAGCAGACATAATAAACGCGAGGACGCATAAGGTGAAGGAGACGGCAATGGCAACGGTGGCGACGACGGCTACGGCTGCGGCTGCGACTGCGCAGTCTTCGCTGCTCGTCATCGACAACTGCACGCCATCGGCATATAAAAAACAACAACAACAACAACTTAACAGTGCGCTTGCAATGCCCTTGCCAGAGAGAGAGAGAGCGAGCACATACGCGAGAGCATGAAGTTTGCTCCGTTCAAGAGAGCGGAAGTTGCAGTTACAATTAGAGATGACAAAATGTGTATTTAGGTATTACAGCAACAATTTATTAATAAGCGTTGTTAGCTTTCGTTCCAATTGGACACCAATCGGAACTGTTGTATATGAGAGAATCTATAATGTTTGGCTTGTTTTTGGAATTATATGTAATTCGAGTTAAGTAAACCTATTTAGAGCCGTACAAATAATAGTATTTATATCAATTACATTTATAGTTTAACCCAATGTCAATATTTATCACATAAGCCAATCGAGTTCGAGAGTATTCAGCATTCGTCATCTCTGGCTGACTTTTGTCGGTCGACTGCAGCGCGGTTCTCAAGTCTCGCTGGCTGGCAGCCAGAGCCAGACAAGTCAGCATTCCATGGCCATTTGCAGGGCAAAAGTTCGCGTCAAAGGTTTCCAGCAAAAAGCTTTAACGAAACAACTAAAAGGTAAATGAAATAAACCAAAGGGAATACAGGGTGCCAAAGAGCGGGGCGCAAGAGACAAAGGTTAAAAGAATGCAGCACATATTGATATGAGAAAAGCGGAGAGAAAAAGGTTTTTGTTTCGCTTCTGTTTCTGTTTCTGTTTCTTCTCCTCTTCCGTCTCTCCTTCTTCTTCAGCTTTGCGCACCTTCTGTTCCTGGCCGAAACAACGTCGACTCGTTTTGCATTTTAATTTTATTTCAGTTTTTTTTATGATGATGATCACGATGATCACGATGATCATGATGATCATTGCACGCTTGTTTATTCTTTTTATATACTTTATTTTTGATTATTTTAATTTGAAAGCCGCGCTGTGCGTTGCGTTGCCTTATTTGACTCAAGTCGACTCTCTGTCTCCCTCTCTCTCTCTCTCTCTCTCTCTCTTTCTCTCTCTCTGTATATAAATTTGCATACTGAATGCTTAATTTCAGCCAAGGCGTGGCTGTAAAGGAAGCTGCATGCCTGCATTAGTATTGGTGAGCTTTCAAAGCTCTGCACCTGCCACATGGCAAACTGCAAAAGCTTCAGCAATCTGTGTAAAAGCTTTGCTCTATCTGTGTGCAAGCTTCTCTATGCCATAAATAACAAATTTGAAATTTGAATAAATTCTTAAAGTTTTTTCAGATTCTTTTTTTTTTGCCTTTTACTTTTTGCGTTGAATGTGCATCCGCGAGTCGCGTTAGATTCTCGTTTGTTTGTTGCTCAGATCGAAAAGTCAAAGGTGAGCCTCGATGACATCAGCGACGTCATGATTTTTGTTAATAATTATCATAATTAGCAAGAGGCTGCAGTTGGCTGAGCGAAACCCCAGAGCTCCATGGAGCCAATCTATCAATCTATGTGGCTGAGGGGCAAAGGGTCTCTGTGAAGTTCAGCCAAAAGGTTGGCCAAAACGGTGGCAAGCAGGCGAGGCGACACCGACAAAGCAGCACACACACAATCAGACAAACAAACAAACAAACAAAACAACAAATAAACAACAAAAACCAAATGAGAAATAAATACAACAACAAAGCAACGAGCAGAGAAAAGAAAACCAAACAAAACAATACAAAACAAAACGAGACGACAAAAGGAAAAACAAAAGCGTAAAACGATAGTTGAACTTTCAACACCTAGTTTTATGCTTGATGCCCTGTAAAACGGAGGCACAGAAGGTGGCTTAGCTTAACTATGTAAAAGCTACAGTTGTCAGAGCCTCTTTGAGCGCGATTACCACCTATGCGAACTCAGCTTCCAATGAAGCTTGACTAATGAAACTTGGTACAGCGCAAGCTTTTGACTGCATATAAAACATAAGTGAGATTCATAGAGATCGGCTTTATATATATCATCCTATCATACATAAGAATGTTATACAAATAAATATTAATATATATATATATATATATATATATATATATATATATATATATATATATATATATATATATATATATATATATATATATATATATATATATATATATATATATATATATATATATATATATATATATATATATATATATATATATATATATATATATATATATATATACTAGTTAAAAATTCTCAATCTTTTTCATATAGTATTCAACTTAAATTGGCCTTTTACAGGGTATTCTAACGTGCATGTAAATTCTCAATCTTTTTCATATAGTATTCAACTTAAATTGGCCTTTTACAGGGTATTCTAACGTGCATCACTTTATCGTGAATATTTACGTTTTTGTTGTTTTTGTTTTCAATTGGGGTCTGGGGCTGTGGAGGTCTGGTCTCAGTCTCGGTTTGTTGTTGTTGTTGTTGTTGCTGCTGTCCATGGAAGCAGTTAAACAAATGCGATAAACGCTGCTTAGGCAGCCCAGACTCGGGGACTCAGGTGTAATAGGTGTAAAGGGGGGCGTGTCTCGCACTTACCGGAATAACACCAGGCTGGCCATACTACAGTTGTCTCGCTATCAATTTCCTTCATTATGGTGGGCTCAACATATTGTCAAAAAGCACACCGCGTCGATCCGATTCGCGTCGATTC
Organism: Drosophila mercatorum; assembly: GCA_961210405.1. Classification (NCBI taxonomy): domain Eukaryota; kingdom Metazoa; phylum Arthropoda; class Insecta; order Diptera; family Drosophilidae; genus Drosophila; species Drosophila mercatorum. The sequence goes on from CAUIUS010000009.1 coordinate 1,572,394, forward strand.
GATTCGATTTGATTTCCTCCTGTTCCGGAAATGGAATGAAAGAGAGAGAGAGAGAGAGAGAGAGAGAGAGAGAGAGAGAGAAAAAAGGTATGAGAAATGTAAAATATAGCTGGCAATAGTCGGACTACAGTTATTCAGTTTAATTGCAACAAGTTTTCTTCACTTTTTTATTTTTTATTTATTTATTTTTGTATTTATTTTTTGCTTGGCCAATTTTTCAATTATGTTCGAGGCAACAGGTTGTTTGTCTTTGTTGTAGTCGTTGTTGTTGCTTGTCTTTAATCTTAAGTTGTCTTGCGTTAATGTCTTCATGTTTTTAGCTTGGCTTTTAAATATGACTCGAACTAAGCAGCCGCAGCAGCAGCAGCCGCAGCCGCAGCCGCTGCTAGGTGTTTCTTTAATTAATTCACCTGTTGTCAAATGTACAACTGTTTCTTTTTTATTAGCCAAATACCCTAGAGTATTTGAGAAGGAATAATTGAATTCACAGAGAGCTTATGTCATATGAAATATTTAGTATATTTCAGCTGTCCTTATGAGAAGTATAGATATTGCTCAGACCTTGGAAATCATTTTAAAATAAATATTAAGACTTAAATATTTTTAAACATATTTTAATCAGTTCTTAAGGAACTCTGGAGCTATTCAATTGTAAAATTTACTATATAAATCTTGCACAAGACTAAGGCAAGTAAAGAATTATCTAAATATTAAGTATTCAAAAGAAAGTGTTTTAAGATATATATACCTAAATGGTATATAAGTTCTGTACATAGAGTCAATTTGCATCTCTCACTCGACTTAGTTTTCTATGCCTTAACAGTCTAAAACATATTTTCCTATATGTCAATGTAGACTTCTCCTTTAACAGAGTATTTTCAGCGTCGCCATTGTGGCTCGCTTCGTCACAGTTCTCGTTTGTCTAATGTTTAATGTTCTTTGCTTGGAAATTAAAAGCTTCTAAATGCCGTCAAATTTCATTTAACACAGATATTTGCTATGCATGGCAATAAAATTAATATAAAACTAAAGAGATAAAAAAATAATAAAATTTAACAAATATTTCGAGTGTAATAATTCCCAACCGGTTTAAGCCAAAGCTGCAAATATTATATAAATAATTGCAGAGGCCCATAAATATGTGAACATAAAATGAGCGAGAGAAAGAGAGAGATCTTCCGGAATTCAAGAATTATATAAAATATATAACATATACAACTATATATTGTAGATCAGCTTAGCTCAGACAATAATCCAATAAGATATTTGAGATTGAGCTTGGCAGATATTCTATGAGATATTTCTGATGATGTCTGCTTCAACTGTTCAAACAGCGCATAGATCAAAATCTCAAGAGACTTCAAGATGAAGAAGAAGAAGCAGAAAACACAAAATTTAAACCTTTGTTTCTTTGATTGCTTAAGCAATAAAATTGATCTACAAAGTTTAAGGTCGCAAATATTTAAACAGCTTTTTCTCTTCACCTTTTTTTTCAAGTTTTACTTTATTTAAATTTATTGAAATTTTTGTCGATTGTTGTCGTTTTTGTTGTTGTTATTGTAGCTTGGCCGCAACTGCTGTCAATTTGTCAAACGAATTGACAAAAGCAACAACAAGAGAGGGAGAGAGAGAGCTAGAGAATCGAGCGCAAAACAAGCGCCGCAGTTTGACTTTATTTTTTTTATTTTTACATATATACAGATATATATATATATATGTATACATATTCATAAAATATATATATATTTTTTTTTATTATAACATATAATTATTTACTTTTAATGTGCGTTGAAAACTGAACCTGTTGTCGGAGGCTTATTCAAATAATTATTATAAAAAGCGAACGACAAAAAAACACTTTTGCACCTTTTTACACCTTTTGGCGTTGTTTATTTTTAGTTTGTGAACTTTTAACTGTTTTGCTTTTTAGTTGCATTCGAATTTCCGCGCTTCACCAAATGTATTTTTAAATGTAAAAACATTTTCTGTTTAATGGACAACACACGCGTTGCATTCGCCCATATCAAGTATACATATTTATTCTTTTCTTTTCCTTTCCTTTCATTTCCTTTATTTGATCTCATTTCATTTTTTCAGATTTTTGTTTGACGCTTTGACCTTTAAAGAAACGATATATGCTTTGATTCTTTGGAGCATTCCCATTGGCATTCACTTTTCGACTCTGATTTGCATTTCACATTTGCACTTTGCGAAGCTAATTGCGTCGTTTAGGATATTGTATCTGAAAGATACATTCGAAATATTGTGGCTAGCAGAGATATTTCTAATTAATTGTTGCAAGTTAGAGATACATTTTATAGTATATATATTATAGATACATTTGTATCTTAAAGATCATTGCATAAGGTAACAAGATAATTTATTTTAATTTTTAAATTTATATAGTTTAGATATATATTTCTTATGCTTATGTATATAAAATATACATTTGTATCTTAAAGTTGAGTTTGCAGTAAATGTTATTCTTCAGATACTTATTGACCCGCTATTGCAGTTGATCTAAACGATTTTATTTTGTATCTCACAGACACATTTATGCTATCATGGCTAACAGATGCTTTTGTATCTAAAAGTTGACTTTTATGTATATTGTATCTGTCAGACACTCTTGGACTTGCAATTCTATTTCACAGCTGATATATTGTGGCTTTCAGTTACATTTGTATCTTAAGGATACCAATTCACGGATACAATTGTGTTATTATATTTTACAGATACATTTGTATCTCAAACATGAACTTCTTATGTGTACATTTGCTTCTCTCAGGTACCTTTTGACTCGCAATTGTATTTGATCTCAGAGATAACTATTTCAATTTGTATCTCGGAGATACTTTTGTTTGCTTTGCACTGCAACACTGTGGCCTGGTCACGTGCCCGCGACGCATTTGAATCTTTTCCCTGTTTTGTTGTTTTTTTGTTTTTATTTTTCGCTATTTTTTTTTTTGTGTCGTTATGTCACGTGAGCTTGTTGCATGCACCGTTAGCTTTGTTCTGCTCTGCCTGGGTCACAGCTTAATCCCTTGAGCTCTTAAGCCATTTGACGCACGTTGTACGCATTTGCGTTTATATTTGATGTTTTTTCTTGTTTTCATTTATCAGCACTTGAGTTGAGTAGCTTCGCGCCGAAAAAAAGCTGCGATCGGTTTTTATTTTCGTTTTTTTTCTTCTTCTTTTCGCGCGAGCGCAATTCGCACGACTCGCAGCGCAAACGGAAACGTACTGAGCAGCGAAGCCGCTGCGGCTCCCAATTGGAGTCGCCGCTCAGCACGTGCACACACACACACACACACACACACAGAGGGAGAGAGAGAGAGACAGAAGAGCTGGGAGCGTGCTGCCCGGCAAAAGCAAAACTTTATCAGTTGACGACGAATGTTGCGCTCTCTTAAGGTCGCGCGCTCTCTTGCTCTTCTACTTCTCTTTTGCTTTGCGTGCGCCTTAAGCTTTATCAGTTGACTCTCTCTCTCTCTCTCTCTCTCTCTCTTTAGACTGCAGCTTTATCAGTTAACTCTCTCACTCTGCCTCTCTCTCTCTCTCTATTTTAGTCTTGTATGCGCAGCTGAGCAAAAAGGGTTCAATGAAGGTCAGCGGGTTCAGAGTTCATCATCGCGCTGCACTCAATGCAAATGCAGTGCATTGTCCCCCTCCCTCTCTCTGTCTCTGTCTCTCTGTCTGTGTGTGCGTAACTGTGACTGTATCGCTTGTCCATTTGATACTTTGGCCTCGTCTGTCAATTGTTGTTATTGTTGTTGTTGTTCCATTGCACTTTTTGTATTTGCCCAGTTGTTGTTCGCTCGAACAGTGGGCAAAATGCGGCCAGAAACATATGCATATTAATTGCAATGGCAAAGGCGTTTGTTCTAATGAAATATACATATATATAAGTATATGTATACCTTTATACAGGTAGATATCGAAGGTATATATATACACACTATAGGCGATTCAATGTACATCAATATCATTTGATATCGCAACGACCTAAACAACCTTTGGAAATCAAAATGAAAGCATAAAAAACACAGATTCAGATAGATATATATCTATATCTAGAGGTATGTCTGTGTTTGCATGGGCCCATAGGCCAGCAGTCGCCAAGATACAGCCACAGATACAGATACATCTGATACAGATACAGATACAGATGCGCCGCACACTTAACCCAAACGAGACCAAAAAGCGAACAGGCGGCCATTGCGACCGACCAAACGACCGAGCGACCTGAAATATTTTTAGAACTGCGACGACGACGACAGCGACGCAACGGCGTGCATATATTGTAGACCCCGCAACCTCCACTGCCCCCTCTATCCCTCTCTCTCTCTCGCTTACTCTTTGCCAGCTTTTTTTTAAGTGTCAGACCGCGTGCCGCGCCCTCCGCAGCGACTGTCCTAAGGTTGCGACGGACGACATTTGCCAAAGCAAACAGACAGAGACTCTTTCTCCTTCTCTCTCCCTTTCTCTCTCTCTCTCTCTCTGGCTGGCGAGTGAGGTCAGAAGGTCTGTGATCTTTTGCAGCGAACTGCAAGAACAAAGCGCAACAAATGCGACCGAAAGACAAATAAAAGCGACACATGCCACATGCCGCAGGCAAAAACAACAAAAACAGCAAAATAAACTTGAAGATATTCTTATAAGGAATCGTTTTTACCTCCGATCAGGTGTTGTACTCAACACAACAAATTCAAATTGGAAAATTAATGATTATTTTATAGTTTAGAAATTTTATAAAAAATCAAATTCAATAATATTTATTTTATTTTTTAAAATTGTTAATATCATTATTAAAATATGAGCATATTATTAGATAGCTCATTAACTAGTTTGAATGTAGCGGTCGGGCGTCAACGACTGCTTAGTACTCTTTTATGTTACTAAAGGAGTTGAACCATTTTTGGCCAACCTCGAGAGGAAGTCAGCAGTTTGGAATGAGCTTGAAATTCTATAGAAAACTTTGGATTATTTTTGAAAAATTTGAAATTTTATTTAAATTTGAAATCTTTTAGAATAAGAACTTTAGCAGAGTGATAGACTAATGATATCAAAGACTAAATATAGACTAGATATAGAAACGTATTCCATTTATATAAATTTCAATTTAAGTTTATGTAATATAAATTCTATTACTAAAATACTTTGTAATTAAAATGTCTGGGGAAACATGTAAATTCGTTCCAAATAGATTTATATGTTTTTTAAAATTGAGTTTTTTGGAATACGAAAAAAGTCGAAACACGCGAAATTCGTGTTTATTTTGATTCATTTGAGATTTTGAATATTTTGGCACAGCTTTGCTTCGACAGATGATGGGTGTGTGTGTGTGTGTGAGTGTGTGTGTGTGTGTTGGCCAGGCAAAGCCAAAAAGTCAAATGACAAGACGCAAAAAAATAACGAAAAGGAAAAACATACATATATAAAAGAACAGATATGGGTGCATAAAAATACAACAATATATGTATATATATAAACAATATATATATCTGAAGATGAATATATATATATATATTGAGCGCGCGCTGTGCCGCTGAACGACATTCACGCAGCACATCAATGAATCAAAAATACAAGCGAGCAGAGGAGGAGGAAGGAGAAGAGGAGGCAGCAGCAGCAGCAGCTGAAGAGGTAGAGGCAGAGACAGCAAGGTGAGAGGGCGCAGCCTCTCCTCTGACGTTGACAACGCGACCGAGGAAGAAGCAGACGACGAAGCATTGCTGATGTAGGGGCAACAAAAGGTGTGCGTGTGTGTGTGTGTGTGTGGGACGAACTTCAGTGTTGCAAAAAAGAAGAAGAAGAAGAGGAAAAACAAGCAAGCGTGCTATAGCTGGATGTGAACGACTAGAAGATACCCTAGACACAGAGAAATTCGCTGGAGAAATATTAAATTGATGAGATCTGTTTATAAAAGGTGAGAATCTGTCTATAGCAGCAGATATCTAGAGATTTTCAAGGTAGCATATATAGACACATGTTGATTATCGATATCATTAACAAGTTATCGATAATTGTAAATACACTCAATATAGAGAGACATAAGGGAAATAAGCTTATGGTTAAACGCACAAATCTGGCCTGATCGATTCAACTCAACCCAACATATAGTACACCCTAGAGATACACAAAAGGTCACATTTATTTGCCTCTCATATATCTATGCACAAAACCAATATACCCTCGGCACACAGAGCTTTCAGAACTCACACACAAAATACAAGAAAAATGAATTTCAGAGTGAAAAAACATTAAAAGCAACAACAACAACAACAACAACAACAAGAGCGACAAGCAACACGCGTTGCCGCTTTTTCATCTTTCTCTCTCATTCTTGCTCGACTCGGGCCACACAATTGACTCGTTTGCCAACACGCGTCAAACTGTTGCAGCAACCAAAAGCTGCAACACACACACAGACACACACACACACACACCTACATCTCTTTTCACTTTTGCCAGTTGCGTTATCAATGGAAGATCTACAGATTGTCAAAATGCTAATGATATGCCGAATGAAAGAGAGAAACACTCACACCAATGATAACCATCATCATCATTAGCATTATCGTTATCATTATCATTATCAACATAACAAAGGCGAAATGACAATCGCATTGATAATCAATAAAAGTTGTCAAATTAAGAGCTAAATAACTCATTCATCTTTCTCAATATACCTCGTATCTAATCTAAGGCAAGATCTCTTAAGCAAGTCTTAAGAATTACAATTTGATGGATAGTTAGAGATAAGATAGAAGAGCAATAGAAATAGAAAGTAGTTTTCCAGCTATAAATCAAATAAGTTAGGAAATAGTTCTTAGTTCAATTTGAGATACTCCAAAGATTCTCGCTTCTTTCTTGTTCTTGTTCTTGTTCATTCGAAAATGGCTAAATTCATTGAACAACTTTCACAGCTTCTTCTGCATCTTCTTTATGGCTTTCCAACTGGACCGTCCACTAGCATTCCATTGGCTTGGCTCGCACAGCTATTCCAATTCCAGCCGAATTTGACCTGCCACAAAATGTGGCACAGACGCAATGCAGGTGTCAATCGGCGAGTACAGTTGCCACACGACCTGACCCCCAGCCAGAGCAAGCTGAAGCCCGGAGCTGACTTAACTCTGCAGTTGCAGCGTCGATCTTTGTCGCAGTCTGTGGCTTGGTTTTTTCTCTCGGTTTTCGGACCATGTCCCACAGACAGGCCTCAAGGCATAACTGGTGCAAAGCCCCAACATGCGCTGCCCACACGCCCGACGTGCTATCTGGCCTCGGGCACCAGCTTCTCCAGCTTCTCCATCTTCTTCTCCCTCTCTCTCCCTCTCTCTCCCTCTCTCCTTTCCTCTCTCCCACTCTCTTTCTCTGTGACAGAGTTGAGTTGTCGCTGAGGCTGGGCTCGCAGGCCACAGAAAAATAAAGAGGCAAAGCACAGAAAAAAAACTAAACTTTCGCAACGAATACTCATGCAAAGATCCTAGACAGAGGTTGCTGGGGCCAGCGTGTGCCAGGTACACTGAACAAACTTAGCGGGTAGTTTTGCAACTATAAATAAAGATTCTATGAGAGAGAATGAGGAATGCAGAGCCTTAAAGCTTTTAAGTTTTCTCTTTCAGCAGGAACAGTTGATAATGGCACAGAACAGATAATGGAATGGAACAGTTAGTGGAACAGCTGGTAATGAAACATAATTGAAGCTTTTATCTCTTTTATCTCTGAATGTTTAGAGATAATGAAACACAAGTTAGGGTCACATAGCCTATAGATGAAACGATTGGAAATGAAACACTGACTTTATCTGACCAAATACACATTCGTTTCATTTATCAACGTTCCTTTGGTTCCTTTTTAGATCGATTTTTAATAGTTATTAATGCTTTCATTTCATTTTTAGCTCTCTCCCAAAGCTCCACAGAACTTTAGCTAGTTCTCATCACTTGTTTTTGTCAGTGTACTTAGCATACGTTAGGTGCTGCATATATGTACAGAAGGCACGTACATATACAGAGATATATACATATATGTATATATTCAGATCGGTTCGGTGTTCAGTTTTCAGTTTGAACTAAATGAAGTGAACTCGACTCGACTCGACTGTTTGTCGCTGTCATTTTGGCTGCTGCGTGTATGTGTGTGTATGAGTGTGAGACTGTGTGTGTGAGGGCAAACGGGCGTTCGCTTGAGGTCTGGCATCGGTCGCCTCGATGTCGATCGGTCGGTCGGGCGGTCGGTCGGTCGCATGGCATTAGCATTTTTCAGTTTTGTTTTATTTTTAGATGCGCGCAAAAAACAAACACACACACACACACACACACATAGAAGTGCAAGCGTGTGTGTGTGGAAGTCTGCGCTGCTTGGAGGTGACTGACTGACTGACTGACTGAATGAATGAATGCCTGTCAGACTGACAGACTGACTGTCAGAAGGCACTTCTTTTTGACAGCGCCCAGCGACAGTTTGCACCACATTCACATTCGCATTCACATTCCTATTCACATTCATTCACATTCACACTCACATTCATATTCACATATTGGCATTTTGGCTTCGGATAAGCAAACGCTGCTCAAAGCTTAATCCTTTAGTTGAGTCTTCCCTGTCTACGATCTATTCCACAATTCCTCTTCCTCTTCCTTTTCTATTTATATCTTGAATTCGAATAACAGTATTCCGCCATATCGCGTTTCATTCCATTTAGCACTCATATTATCTTGCACAAAGGTCTTCTCGATTATACAATTACAATTCTGCGAGTTCAGCTTAGCGACGACGTCGTCGCAGGCTCGTGTTGCTTTCGCAGTAAATTCAAGTTCATAATTCGTGCAGCTTGCTTCCAGCTAAGATCAGCTGTATATAACTACATATATAGTATGTGATGCGGGAACAAACGGAAATGAAATGTAAACAAAACAACATATTTGAACTATATACAAATCAGTTTATATATTAAAAGTCGATCAACTTATCATTCAGCTGATCTGTCTGCTGATCCCTTGTCTTCTCTGCCAATCGATCCTCTTACAAGATCAACTCAACTACTCAAGTGAACATGCTTATCACATATACTAGATCTACAATTATCTAACTTACACTATAACTTCTCTGCATCAGTATTTTACCTGCTGATCCTTAACTCATTCACAATTCTCATTTCTTAACTCTCACTTTCGCTGATTCTTGTATGAGATCATTTATAGCTTAACTCAGCTTTCAGGTGATTTTGCTGATAGACTTAGGATATATTCTGAGCTAATTTTCATAGAAAGTCAACTGATCTATTGACTAATCTAGAGTTCTCATCTCAAACTTGTCGCTAGAGTCTAGACTCTAGAGTTATCATACTTGAATCTTGACTGGTCTGCCACTCGAACTTCAACTCAGATCGGATATTATATGTGGGTCACACTTGCAGTAAGACTGATCTACGGACTCAGCTTGAAGTGAGAAACGGAGTTGATAGTTCCCATACCTTCAACTGATCTACAGTCAAAGCTTATCTCAACCGATCCTCCCATGCGGCTTCGATTGTTTGCACAGAATCGAGACTTGCTGCAATTATCTACATACAAAAATATATATTCGCTATCTATATATTTTGATCTTAGCCGATCGCAGCTGCTGTTGCTGTTGCACTGTGTATCAAAGTTCACATTTTGCAAAATTTGCAACAAGAAAAAAATAAATGAAAAATAAAAAAAAACACATTCTCGCACTGGCAGTCGCGCGGTTTAATTAAAGTTCAGGCAGCAGCTCGGCCCAGCTCAACCCACTCGACAATATCACGACATTTGCAATCATTAACAGACCAAGCTGAACCCAGGCGAGATCAGTCGAGTCAAGTTGAAGTGAACTCAGCTAAGTGCTTGGTGTGGGCGCCAGTTGAACTGCCAACAACTGCCAACTGCCAACTGGCAACTGCCAACTGAAATTGTGAACGATCATCAGCTGAGTAGAACGAACGACGACTATAGCGAAATAGTTTTCGTGTTTGAGAAATCACCGACAAAGTGGGATGCTTTATGGATTTATGATTTTAGTTGGCGGCACAATTCAAACGAAAACCAAAACAAATCAACAAAAATGCACTGCAAAAAAAGACATTGAAGAAGATCAACTTGAATTCTTGTAAAATGAATTTAATTTTAGATAACGATGAGTTAGCTTCGAGTATAACAGATATCGTCAAGATATCTATGATCTATGATATATCTAGATCCATGATTTAGAATCAACTTCATTATATTGATACAGAGATCAGATGCCATCCAATGATCAACGATTTTAGATCTAGAAGAAAGTCTCGCAGTCTGTGATCAGAACTAGCTATACTTCATTTTCTATATATAAAATCCAACCTCAGTGCATTTTCTTACAGTGTATCGAGCAAAATTTTCAAGCAGTGCGGTCAGCGGCAATGCTTAACCCCCAAACCGAACCCGAGTCAATAGCAGAAAACAAAGCTCAAAAGTTTATAGCAACGGTTCACATAACCGAACGATCTTTGATCTGCGAGAAGCGTAGAGAAGAAGCGGATAAAAACAGCAGAAGAAAACTGTCAACGGATCAAATTTATAAGAGCATGACAAATGCAAGATCAACGCAACGACATGAAATATAACGAGCGATCGAGTGAATCTCCCAATCGCAGCTCAATTATGCTTGCCGATCAAACAGCAAACTGCGATCGCCGTGATTTCCTAGAGAGAGACAGACAAAGAGAGAGAGAGAGAGAGAGAGGGAAGGAGAGTGAATCAAAAATAAATAAAAAATGCTGACAAAAAGAGAAGAGTGGACAGTGGCCGGAGTGGCAAGTGCGAGTACATAAAGCATCATCGGGTTTCAGTTTCAGGGGCTGAGGATCGCGGCGATCGCTCGCAGTTCATGTGACAAAAATGTCGCAGTCAGCGGAAAGAAACTCAAACTCAAACTCAAAGTCAAAGTCAAAAACAACAGCACAGTCAGAGATACAGATACACATAAAGCAAAAAGATCGCGATATTCATCTTTCATCTGGCGATCACACCCTCACCCTCGACTCGACTCGAGTCTGAGTTTATTTTTTGGGCAAACGGGTTTATGGTCGATGTTTGGCTGTTGTATCTCCGTTTGTCATCGTCGTCAAATATTTGCTTTAGAGTCGCGCTAATGACATCGAGCGGCAAAATATGAGACACTCGCCCCAACATCCCCTTCCCCTACTGCTCCGAGGCCCGAGTCCCTAACTCAACAACAAGGGATCGTTGTACATACAGGATGCTCGTTGCATTTTGTTATTATTAGCTTATTATTATGGCTTACACTCTGCAGCGGAGTATTATAGCTGTGAGATCAACTATGTAATCTGAGATTATCTCGAGTCGAATGTAGTGTGAGATATAGTTAACATTAGGAAGAGTTTTTGAAGGCAAGGAACTTATCTTCATGAAGAATAGATTGATATGAGTTCTTTAACAGGGTATCTGATAGTCAGGTTCACTTTTGGGTGACCATTTTATGTTTTTGATATGAGGAGATTTTAGAGATACGGCGATAAAGCAAGAGAGAGAGAGAGAGAGAGAGAGAAAGAGAGGGAGAGAGAAAGAGAGAGAGGGAGAGAGAGAGAGAGAGAGAGAGAGAGAGAGAGTGAGAGAGAGAGAGATGGAGAAAGATTTTAGAGAGAGTGAGAGGAAGAGAGAGAGTGAGAGCGATAGAGAAGCAGAAATGCGAGCAGGTGCAGAAAATAATATAAGAGAGAGAGAGAGAGAGAGAGAGAGGGAGAGAGAGAGAGAGAGAGAGAGAGGGAGAGAAAGATATGGAGAGAGAGAGAGAGAGAGAGAGAGAGAGATAGAGAGAGAGAAAGAGATGGATAAAGATTTTAGAGAGAGTGAGTGAAAGAGAAATATAGAGATTGGCACACTAACAGACAGAAAGAGAGAGAAAGATAGAGAAAAAGAGATAGAGATAAGTGACTTAGAGAGAGAGTTGAAGACAGAGAGAGACAGACAGAGATGAGAGAGACAAAGAAATAAAGAGACCGAAGATCGTGGAGATAGAGAATGAAACAACGCAAGACAAAGATGGAGCGAGAGAGAAAAACAGAGAGAGAATGAGAAAGACAGGAGGAGAGAGAGAGAGACTGAGAATGAGATATCGTCAGATAAAGATAAAGAATAGAGGACTATTCGCTGGGTTCTCTCGGGGTGCGACCTATCAAGTGACAACTGCGACGAGGTAAGCAATTATTCTGTGTATATATAAACCGTATGAATGTCTATATATGATGTATATATATGATAAGCATGCCTGATATGATGATATATGATATTGCTAAGGGGCGACTCTTTTTATGCTGAGCATTTCAAAACACAAATGCAAACTCCTCTGCCCGCTGCTGCTGTTGTTCATTCAGTAAAAAACTGTGAAGTTCCATTGAAAAATGCTGGCCTAACGGAAGTTGTTCTCTGGGCGCAAATTGGGATTTGTCCAAAGGTCAAATATTGATATGCTAAAAGCCGAAAAGGCAAAAAGTTGCCGAAATTGTTTAGCATTCAATCTGTTTACGAGGCTGAGGCTGACCTACCAAAAACTGAGCACGAACCGACGCCCGTTCCGACAAAATCAAATTTGATGCGCTAAATAAACAACAAAATAAACAAAAACAAATAAAAATAAAATACTTGTCTAACCTGTCACAGCGAATGAGCAAATATTTAATATTTGGATTACGATCGGACAATAGACAAATCAACGAACAAAATGACAATCACAAATGACTTGAAAGATGCACTGAGAGAAAACACTGAGCGAAACTTTACACATGGAAAATATTAGGTGAAGAAATTGACTCTGAATTGCTATACTTTAAATTTAATAAAAATAAATACTTAAATATTTATTTAATTTATAATTTAAAGCATTGCATATTTCGCTCAGTGTATATAATAATATTTGAGTATTTAAATATTCATTAAATATTGGGAAAAAGAACTCTCCCAAGTATTAGCCAATATTGAATGAATATATTCTCCTACTCGCCACTTTTTCGCTCAGTGTACAGGTGCATAAGCCGCGCAGAGATAATCTCAGCCGAAATATATATGCATATGTATATGGCTTGTGCATACGCGAAACTTTTAATTCGAATTCTGAAACCCGTTGACCCGAACTCGTTGATCCACTTAACGTGCGTCGAAACCCCCGAGAAGGTTAACATTAGATCCGATTGTCTTTACTCTGTTTTTTCGTCCATTTTTGATTTGTTTTTGGTTGTTTTTGTTTTTTTTTTTTCATCAAGGCCAGGGCCTGGCCTGGCCCCACACACAGACAAAGTTCAAAAGCGTAGCCCGTCACCTATTAACGAGTATGCTAATCTCCCCTCTCGATTGACGTCACAGATCGATGGGCAGCAGGTTAAGAGGCTCAGATTTTCAAAACTTATCACAAGCCCAGGTCAAAAGATCGTCCAACAAAATCGAAAAAAGAAAAAAGCCAAAAAGAAAACAAAATTCAAATGCGAAAATGTTCCACAGTCCGAAATATCTTGTGTTTTTTTTTCTTTCTGTTGTTTGTTTTCATTACGATTTTGAATGTTGAAAAATTATGGAAATTTCGATGCATACATTAGTCGAGCTTTTAGTTAAATCAATCTAAATATGTCAAAGAACCAATCGAATCGTTAATCTCTGGCTAATATGTATAACATTGGTAGGGATCGAACACCCTGTAAATATTTCTATATGAAAAAGATTATGCTATAAATTAGTTATAAATAATTAAATTATTTAGAATATATAAAAAAAATATTTTTATTTTAATAAAAATTTTTTGTAATTGTTAAAAATTATTTTTCTTAAATTATAAAAGCTTATTCGGATAGTAAATAAGCAATACATCAGTGAAATAATCTATCTATAAAAGAGTAAGTAAGGAGTATCTGCCAGGTCGATCAGTTACCACCGTGTTGTGGCTAAATAAATATGTTATAGGCTCCGCGACTTAAATGGCTTACATATTTAGGAACAAAATACTTTTTTTAGGGTTTATAGGCGAAACGTGTTGATGCGTGCATAATTTGAATGTAATATATATATATATAAATATTTATATATAGATTTGTATATAGACATACATATATGTATATATATATATATGTATATTATAAATCCACATTTATAAAATGTTGTGAGCGGCGCTTTGTTTCGGATTACCTCGCATATTATCTACAGGTCGAGATCTGACCAGATCCAGATGGAGCGAAAGTGTTAAAATTTGAATAAACCGATTCTATCTATAGCATATTGAAATTAATAAAAGGCTAAAAAAAAAACGTAAAAAGAGCTAAAAATAAAAACAAAAAATAAAAAACATTAATTTATTATAATCCAATTTGAAATGATTGCGATTCCAATTAGCTTCGCATTACAATTCCAATCATTCTTCCAGCTTACAGCGCTTTAACGGTTAATGCAGAGCTTTCGTCCTCTGCCGCTGCTGCACTCGGTAACTGTGCAGCAAGTGCGCTGGAGAGTCTCCAATTGGAGACTCATTCAGAGTCTCCCACTTAGGCACGCACCCTTTGTGAGCAATTAGCAAACAAACAAACAACAAAAACAGATGCGCATTAGGCGCCGCTGGAACTGATTCACTTTGGCGAGAACAAAGCCAAAGCCTAAGCCCAAAAAAACTGCAAAGAAAATGCAAATAAAATGCAGACAGGTAGCGCACACAGCACAACAACAGCAGCAGAAGAATGAGAGGGGGGAGAGAGGGAGAGGGAGGAGAGAAGTGCGCTTATCAGCGACGGCAAAGCAAGCGCCGGATATGAGCGCCACTTAAAAACTGTAAAAACAACGCGCCAGCAACAAGTGTGTGTAAGAGAGCAATCGAGAGAGAGAGAGAGAGCGAGAGAGGGTGAGTGGCTGGCGGCAGTCGTTGTTGGTGTGTGCTTTCTGATAGCAGTAACAAAAGCTGCCGTGTCAGGTAGCCGACGTCGCCGTCGCCGTCGCTGCCGTTTTTACATGGGCCAATTAATGAAAGCGACAAAATGGCAAATAATAATGTGAAGGGTATGTAAAAGGCGTAAAGCCAAACACGTAACAAAGAAACGCTCACACACACGCACACAAAAGAGAGCACGCCTACGTAACAGCTGCGGGGGAGCAAGACATAAACAAAGAGAGCGCGAAGGCGAGAGGGCGAGAGAGCGAGTATTTTTATTAATTTTTGTATGTCTTCTATGCGCGTGCTACTTTGTAGCAGCGACTCCGTCAACGGCGACGGCGACGGCGACGGCGACGTCGACAGAAGACAATAATAACGCAGACTAATTGCAGACATGCGTTTGAACTGAAAGCTTTGTCGCCGACAGCGACGCCGACGCAGACTGCGTTCAATCAGAGCGGCGAGCGCAGCAAGTGTTTTACAATTTACAGTTGCTGACAATTGCTGAATCATTTGTTTATTGCCAAATCAAGAGTGTGTTTGTATTAATTACCGTTTTAAGCAGACGTCGTCTGCGCTGCTACTGCGCTGCTCCCGATGTTGATTGTGCCGTTAGTTTAATGTAGTTGCTGCGCTGCTGCCGCTGCTGTCAAACACTTCAATGATATTTTTAGTGGAGCAATTGATAAAGCCACACGCACACTAACACACACACTCTCACACACACTCACTCACAATTTGTACATAAAAATTAAGTACAATAATTCACTGGCACTTGTTGCTGTGGCTGCTGCTGGTGCTGCCGCTGCTTTTGCATAAGTTTCATTGATCGCCGCGTTTTGATTAATTGTTTAAATTACGTTTATTATTGCTGTTTGTTTGTTTATTTCGATATTCTCTGTTCCTTTTGCCTTCTGTTTTGGCATTCAGCTGCGCCCCTCAACCGACAACGACCCGCACTCGAGAGCGTCGCAAATATAACTGACTGGCGCTGCTCGACGGTCGCTGCTCGATCGCTGCCACTGCTACGGCTCCTCTCTCTCTCTCTCGCTCTCTCAGTCTCCAACTCTTTAGTGTGTGGGGCCGCGCCGAGCGGCGCGTTCGGCTGCAATTCGTATAAGATTCGTGTTCGTGTGAGTGTGTGTGACTGCATTGCGGTTTATATGAATGAATTTTGTGGCGATTGGCTTAAGAGCGACTTTTTAAGAGCGCACGCGTCAGAGGCCAAAGAGTAAAGGCATGCATACGTATGTACGTAGATATATTTTAATGCAGCAGGTTGTTTGCGGTGCTGTGCAGCGATCAACTGTTATTATAATTATTCATTATTATGATTATATGTTTGGGCATGGGGAAAGAGTTAGTTTTGATTTGCTTTCAATTAAGAGCGAAAGAGTGCGTGTGCGTGTGGCTATTGAGAGACAGAAGTTGATTAACTGTAAAGAAGCTTTCAAGATAATAGATATTCTAGATTATTTATTTAATCTACATATATATTTATATATTTCTCAATTACTTCTCCCACCCCTTCAGTAAGCCGTTTGCTAATCTGCTAATTATTATCGCTTTTCCAACTCTCTCAAAAAAGACTTAAAAAACAATTAACAAAACAAAACGGAGGCGTCTGCCGCAGTTGCTGCCTCTGCCTCTGCCCATACTGCCACGGGCAGATAGAAACTGTCAAACAAAACAAACGACACGATACGCCGATGCTGAAAGTGTGCTGTGATTTCTTTTGCTCTTCATTGTTTTCTTTTGACACGCTTTGCTTTGCATGCGCTGCGAGTGGAGTGCGCAGAGTGGTGAGTGGAGAGTGGAGAGAGCAGCAGGCAAAGGCGTCAATGACGGCGCAGCGCTGTCAGTCAGCGACGACCTTAAGCTAAACATATCAAAAGGAAGCAGCAGCAGCAGCAGCAAAAAACGGCGTAGCGGCAGAGCGGGAGAGAGAGAGAGAGAGAGAGAGAGAGAGAGAGAGAGAGAGAGAGCTAGAGATGGCATCGAATATAAATTAACTGCCATGAACGAAGTAATGGAACAACAACAGCAACAACAATGAAGGTTGCGCAAAAAGGCAGAAAGCAAAACGGCGAAACTGCAACCGCTGGCGACGTCGCAGTCAGCGTGGTGGGCGTCGCTGCTGCGGCTGCTGCTGCTTAATCTATGGCTGTGATCGAGCAAGTACAAATGGCTGCAGATGCAACGGCAGCAACAGAGCAACAATTGCTGCCGAGGTCAAACAGCAATCAATAAAGGTCAGCGACTACCGCCGCGGCACGCCTGAGTGCCTGCTGCCAATGCCAGCCGAGGCAACCAGCAAGCAGAATCGGCCCACGCCTCACCTGTACCCCCGCCGACCCTCCGCCCGCTGCCCGCTGCCCGCTGCCTGCTGCGCTGCCCATTCATGCGGCCCACGATGAAGATGCTTTATGTTGCAAATTGAAAGCTGGACGTCCAATAATCGAGCCGACTGCTGGCCACGCCAGCGAGGACAGCGACGCGGCATCTCTGCTAGTGCTGCTGCTGCGTCGCTAGCTGTAGGCAGCCAGACAAATGTAGACAGTTGCGACTGCGCAGCAGCTGCGTCGGCCTAGGCGCAAACAGCTTAACCCTACAATGCACACTGGAAAAAAGAGACAAATGAAAGATTTAATACGATTTAGTCTTTGCATATCAATATACAATACAATATTACATCCAACTTTCAGTTAATGTGTTATCGATAACTTTTTCATGCAATATTTCTGCATATAATTAAAAAATCTCAGCTGTTTGCTTAACAATTCCATAAATGAAACACAATTTTTAGTTTTTTAAATTATATTAAATTGTTATCGATATATCATTCAGACTCTCTCTCGATTTTGTATTTTAGAATTCCACTTCCTTTTATTTATTTTCAGATATTCCCCTCACATTTCGCACTCATTTCCGTTTGATTTATTTATTATTTCATTTTCTTTGGCTTTTTTCGCTTTTTTCTTTGTTTTCCATCAAGTTGGGGCCTCTTGGGGTTAATATGTTAAATGGCGGATGTCGATGTCTGTGGCATTAGGCGTATGTTGCAAGCGTTATCCACGCTGCGCCTGCCTGCCTGCCAGCCCAGCAACTCCCCAGCCTCACGTCACGCCCCCTTGGCACCGCCGCCCCCGCAGCTGCTGCTGCAGCTGCTGCTGCTGCTGTGCTTTGTGTGTAGCGAAGTAGTCAAGTAGCTCGAGTCTTGAGTTGCCTAGGCTAGGCTTGCACCTTGTCGTCGTTGAATGTATCTTTAGCTCTTTGGCATCCACAAGATATTTTTAATGGGACTCGCTTCCTTTTAGCTTCGCTGCTGCTGCCGATTCTCCTTCTCCTTCTTCTTCTTCCTCTTCTTCTTTTTCTGCTTGATTTTTCTCCTTTTTTGCCTCTTTTCGTCAGATTTTTGTGAATGAAGTTGTTTTTAGACGAAGTGCACCATTATCGCACTGACATGTCTGGGGATATGGCATTGGGATTGGCTTTCGGTTTTTTTTTCTGTCTTTGTTGTATGCCCGTTTATAAACTGAAGCGGGCATATTAGCTTTGAATGAGGAGGGGCTGAAGTCAGACTGGGGTCGGACTGCGGTCTGACTAGAGACTGGAGACTGGAGACTGGAGAGTTTGTACGGATGGAGAGTGTATACCCGATTCAAGTAGAGTATTAAGTTGACTGAGATGTGCCTTAGAACTGCTTAGAAGTTGGGAAAAGCATAGATCTTTTAAGATTTATATGAAGTTTTCCAGACTTGCTGAAGGAAGTGAAGTAGAAGACCTAAAAAGTCTGAGATAAAGCTCTGATATCCCAGCCCTCCAGGAATATATGCATATTCAATAACTATATCATATGTATCTGTATCCTATATCTAGTAAATAATGTATTTAGTAAGTATACCCATCATATACCTTTATATATATCATACAAAGTATAAAGAATAGTATAGATATAGATAGAGATATAGTCAAGTCTAGCCAAGCAGCATAGTTGCCTAACTAATGAGGAAAATTGATATATAATAATACAATCTGAATCTAAATCAGTTAAACCAGCAACAATTACTAATCGAGCCAAAGATACAGAGAGAGAGAGAGAGAGAGAGAGAGAGAGAGAGAGAGAGGGAGGGAGAGAGAGTTTGAGACAAATCAATTTCAAGCGAGCATCTAGCAGTCGCCTATGCCGCGCCACAGTGTTTTTCTCCAGTTTTTTGTAGCTCGCTGTCTTGTCCTCCACCTGCTGCTTGTTGGCCGTGTCAACCGTTGATGGATTTCGTTGTTTGATTAACATGGTTAAATGGCAAACGCATTGATATATCGACTCGACTTCGACTCGACTTGGACTTGGACTCGACTTGGGTCGGAGATTTGCATTTAAGTGACTCTATCGACCGGGTGGCTGCGGATCTGCGCTTAACTATCTAGCCGCTAAGCAGGTAGATGCCCAGCCCAAGCCCAGGCCAGCTGTCAGCTGCGGCCGCTCATTAGAAATCGCTTAACGCCCGCGCGCTACCTGCCCAGCTGCTCATAGTGATCCTGTCGGATGCGTATATAAGCCATAGCCGTGGACCACTGGGACAGACACTGCCTGTTCAACTGTCAAGCCGCTAAGATGTCCATCAATTCGCTTTCTCTGCCGCTGCTGCTGCTGGTGGTGGCCTGTGCGCTGCGCGGCTGCTGGGCGCGGCCGCGGGATCTGCTGAACGAGGTCACCTCCCAGGAAGCCTCGCCCGACGACTACGTCGACAACGACTTGGTCCAGCGCATCTCCAACCGGGCTCTGATCACTGCGCCCTTCCTCAAGCAGCGGCACGACTTCTACGTGCCGCCAGCCCAGCTCCAGCCGCAGCTGCTGATTCCCTACGGCGGCGGCAACTACTACACCAACTACGTCCTGCCGATGTCCACCTACGAGATCGTTGAGCCGGAGCCAATCTACTAGAGCGAGACAAAATCAAGAATTTCGATTTAGGACCTAGTTTAGCTGAAAAAACTAACAAAAATGTGACAGACTCTTAAGTTTTATATTTCTTATAAAAATTTCATAAATTTCATACAAAATAAAATAATTTAAGAAATCTCAAAATGTGAAGAAAACTAAAAAAAATATATATATTTTTGTATTAAATAATTTTAAAGAAATTCTAATTTTTTATAATTTTTAATATTTTACATAAATAACTGAAAAATATTCATAATATTTTAAATATTTTCTATCAATTTAAAATATCTCAATTAAATGTAGAAAAAAAATAATTTTAGAAATCTCAAAATGTGAAGAAAACTAAAAATATATATATTTTTGTAATAAATAATTTTAAAGAAATTCTAATTTTTTATAATTTTTAATATTTTAAATAAATAACTGAAAAATATTCATAATATTTTAAATATTTAAAATATCTCAATTAAATGTAGAAAAATAAAATAATCTAAGAAATCTCAAAATGTGAAGAAAACTAAAAAAATATATATATTTTTGTAATAAATAATTTTAAAGAAATTATAATTTTTTATAATTTTTACTATTTTAAATAAATAACTGAAAAATATTCATAATATTTTAAATATTTAAAATATCTCAATTAAATGTAGAAAAATAAAATAATCTAAGAAATCTCAAAATGTGAAGAAAACTAAAAAAATATATATATTTTTGTAATAAATAATTTTAAAGAAATTATAATTTTTTATAATTTTTACTATTTTAAATAAATAACTGAAAAATATTCATAATATTTTAAATATTTAAAATATCTCAATTAAATGTAGAAAAATAAAATAATCTAAGAAATCTCAAAATGTGAAGAAAACTAAAAAAATATATATATTTTTGTAATAAATAATTTTAAAGAAATTATAATTTTTTATAATTTTTACTATTTTAAATAAATAACTGAAAAATATTCATAATATTTTAAATATTTAAAATATCTCAATTAAATGTAGAAAAATAAAATAATCTAAGAAATCTCAAAATGTGAAGAAAACTAAAAAAATATATATATTTTTGTAATAAATAATTTTAAAGAAATTATAATTTTTTATAATTTTTACTATTTTAAATAAATAACTGAAAAATATTCATAATATTTTAAATATTTAAAATATCTCAATTAAATGTAGAAAAATAAAATAATCTAAGAAATCTCAAAATGTGAAGAAAACTAAAAAAATATATATATTTTTGTAATAAATAATTTTAAAGAAATTATAATTTTTTATAATTTTTACTATTTTAAATAAATAACTGAAAAATATTCATAATATTTTAAATATTTAAAATATCTCAATTAAATGTAGAAAAATAAAATAATTTAAAAAATCTCAAAATGTGACGAAAACTAAAAAATATATATATTTTTGTAATAAATAATTTTAAAGAAATTCTAATTTTTTTATAATTTTTAATATTTTAAATAAATAACTGAAAAATATTCATAATATTTTAAATATTTTCTATTAATTTAAAATATCTCAAATAAATGTAGAAAAATTAAATACCTTAAGAAATCTCAAAAAATGAAAAAAAATTAAAAAAATATTTTTTTAATAATTAAAAATAATAAAATAAAAATAATAAAAAATAAAAATGAGTTTAAATAAATTTGAAATATTTTAAATAAATTTCTGAAAAATATTTCAAGTATTTTTATTGCATATTTAAATAGTTTTTAAAAAGTCTTTCCTCGGCGAAAGTTTTCGCTTGGGTCAGGTGAGAGCCGCGATAAGTTTAAAGCCGTTTAATTTCTTGGCAATTCGATTCGCGCCGCTTGCAAGTTGTAATCCAGTCAACATCTCGCGAAAACAGTGGCAAAGCTCATAATACCTGCCTGTCCGAGGCCATTTGGCAGTTCGCACTCAGCGCACGCAGGCTCCCGGCGTAATCAAAGGCGAAGGCCTTTGCCCACCTACCGCATTATGTTGCAACAACAATCAACACTCGAATCAACAACAATCTGTACAAACAACAACAACATAATCAAACAAGCAACAGCAACAGAAGCCAAAGAGCACTCGCTGTATCTGTATGTGTGTGTGTGTGTACACATCCCCAAGGAATTTTACAGGACAAATCCAGGCAGCAACTGGCCACTGGCCACAGGCAACAACAACAACAACTTGCAACAGCTAGCTGCAACAAGTGTTCCAAATCAAAAACGGAAGCCAAGAGGCAGGAGCTACGGCCTTATTCCACATATGTACATGGGGTTTTTGGTACGACATGGCAAAAGCATTTGGAAAATGTAATTTACAACGCGCAACAGCAACAGTCGCAGCGGCAGCAGCAGCAGCAGCAAGAGCAGCCACTGGACTCACCTGCCACCGATCTCTCACATCAACTTTGCTGTTGTTGTTGTTGTTGCTGCTGCTGCGTTGATTTTTAATTTTAACCTTTTTGCTGCTACTGCTGCGACGGCGGCGATTGCTGCTGTTGCTGCTACTGAGATTGTTGCTGCTGTGCAAAAGTTTTTCCTTTTTTTTAATTTGCTGCTCTGCTTCATAGAGCATTTTTCATTAAATTCCTGAATTAAGGCATTCTTGCGACCCATACAAACGATGTTGCTGCTGTTGTTGTTGATGTTGTTGCTGCTGCTGCTGCTGTTGTTCATGTTCTGAAATAAGAGCAACATTGCTGGCAATGTCCAGAGCGACGACATGGTGACGACGACCAGCGAAGAGGACGCCGCCAAAGTCTAGAGCCACCAACTACTAACAGCAGCAGCAGCAGCAGCAACAGCAGCAACTAAGCAGCAGCAACAACAACAACAACTAGCAACAACTACCGGTTGTAGCTGGCAATCGCTGTTGGCCCCGCCTTGGCCACCTCAAATGTCCCGCAGCTGCTGGAATTTCATATTTCTTGCTGCTGCTGCTGCGGCTGAGGCTGCTGTTGCCCTTTTGTGGCAACTCGCGAGCAATCGTATCGAACAACAGCAGCAACAACAACAACAACAACAGCAGCAGCAACATCTTTGAACCTGCGCCCAAAAAAAAGGGTGAATAATTGCAGTGTCAAGTTTTCGATTGCCAGCAATATTTGATTTGCAAACACAGAGCCAACTAATAGAAAGCTTGAAGAAAAAGCCAAGCGATAAATGCACTGAAGATCGATAACAATGCAGGAAATGAGCATTTATCGATTTTAAGGGTAAAGCATTGTTGAGCTTAAGCAATTGGGCTTAATTATAGGAGAGCTAACTTAGGTTTGGCTAATTATAAGAGTACTGGGCGCAGTCGATAAGTGTATCGATAAATCGATAACAGCTAAAAGGCTCAAATGAAGCTGTTGGTGGCTTACTTCAAGTCAAGCAAGTGAACAATGATCAATATGAGTATTCGGTATGTGTGATTGAATGAAGTGATTGATGAAGATATTGGGGAAATGATTGAATGACAGAATGAACTAATATTGTTAGGACTGAGTGACTGATTAGCTGGGAGTGATTGAACGACTGACTGACAGACATGCTGAAGGAAATGATTGCTTGATTGATTGACTTAATGATTTATGAACTAAATATTTGATTGACTGACTGATGGACTCACAGTCATACTAAAGGAAGCAACTGCTTGACTGATTGACTTAATGATAGACTAGCTGTGATTGATTGACTTGCATCAATAGATCTGATTGAATGACTGACTGTTTGGCTGACTGATTGATTAGCTGCATGAGTAGCTAATGGAAGTATTTGACACAAATCGTCGCCGACTCGAATAGAATCCAATTCTACTTCCTTTCGAGCACATTCGTCTGTTGAGTTTATCGATATTTCTATTCTGAGCATTTTATATGCTTCACGCTACGAAAGCATAAAGCCTTCAACTGGATATAGCATAGTTTAGTTTAGTGAAACTAACTAACTTCTACAGTTAGTTGCTCAACTTGAAACCAACTTTCCTCGTCAGTGATCTGCAATCAGCTGAAGCCGAGGCAGAGACAGTGGCAGAGGCAGAGACAGTGGCAGAGGCTGTGGCTGAAGCCAAATGCCAGCGCCAGTGCCCACATGAATTCAGAGCATTTTCTAACTTCCTTTTGCCGATAGAACGCGCAAAACCAGCGCGACCACAGCAAGTGGTCAGGAGAGGGGCCATAGAGAAAGGCAGAAGGGAGGGGCGAGACGAGGAGAGAATCGCCATCGAACGTACGTTGGCGACCCAAAGCAAAGCGCGCAGAAAAATGGGCGCAAGATCAAGCCAAACGGGGCGATGGCTGCGGTTGCATAGTTGACCAGGCCAGGCCAGGCCAGGGCCGGGCCAAGGCAGACGCAGAGAGACAGAGGCAGCGAGACAGAAACTCGTAGATACAGATACAGAGCGTCGTGTGTTTGGCCAAGTGGACGACGACGACGACGACGCGACGGCGCAGTCGCAGATACACTTTAGGGGCCATGACATGACTCGCATACGAATTATTATAAACGATCTGGCGCAAAAACTAACAAGCGATGCTGCCTGGGATGTGGTGGAGCAGCCAGCCCCCTCCCAGCCCCCCGCCCCTTGCCGGCCCATGGCGAGGTGAGCAGGCAAACGAGCCCCGGCTAAAAGTTATGGTGGCCAATTGCAAAGTTAATGGAGTTTGGCTACTCCAGCAGCGAGGAGGAGCAGCGGATGCGGCTACCGGAGCTGGTCTTCGACTCCAGACTCTGGACAGACTGCGGACTTGGCCAAGATTGAACTTAATTTTGCACAAATGCAATTTATAGAAAATTGTTGCCACTTGTTTTTACGTTGATGGCACTTGAGCTGAGACAGAGAGAGAGAGCGAGAGAGCGAGAGAGAGAGAGCGAGAGAGAGGTGGCTTTGGCTAGGCAGTTAATAAATGCAGGTAGCTTCAGCTGCCTCGCGGCCTGCAGCGCATCCATTATTTAAATTTTTGCAAAATTAACAATTAAAATGTCTAATGGTAAAACGCGTCCTCGTCCTCGTCCTCCTCCTGCTCATAAAATACACACACACACACACAGAGAGAGAGACAGCGGCTTCTTGGAAGCAGCAACTGTTGCTGCATCATCATCAGCAGCAGCAGCAACCGTTGCCGCTGTAACTGATGATGCTCGCAATTATTAGACGGGCTAATCATGTTTGGGATTTGCATGCGCCGGCGCAGGAAGTGGAAATTGCCGAGGGATTAGCGCGCTTTTATTAGCGGACGCACACAGATACACTGCGCGAAACTCCGCGCTCGTAAACATGTGGAAATTCTCGAGCAAAACAAAGCGTTTCTAATCCCGCTCTAGAAGCATCGAGCTAACCACCTGCTGCAGTCCCGGGCAAAGGTCGGGCTATAAAAGCGCGCGACCCTTAAGGACCCGCCACACTCCCATCTGGGTTGATCGCCGAGAGTCGACAATGCTGTTCGTTCGCTACTTGATTGCTCTGGTCTTCTCCGTCTTCGTGATGGCCACGTCGCTGCGCGTCGAGAAGCGCTACGGACGCGACGCGGACTACAAGATCTCAACGCCCGATCGATTGGTCCTGCAGATGAGGCGCAGTGGGGACATAGCCGAGCGGAGCCAGCAGCTGGAGCCCAGGCGCTTGGCCATGTGACTGGAGAAAGTATTTGAGCAAAGAAGAGAACTCTGAGCTGCCTGCCACTGGAGCTGAAGTGAGGAATAGGATGCACTGTGAACAACAATGAGAATCATTTGCAAAGCTAAAGGCGAATCAAGTCGATCAAGGATCATCACAACTCAACAACTCAACTGTGAATCAAATTGAGAAATTAACTTTAAGTCAGCCAAACTCTCACTCTACTATACAAATATTATAAATATATACTAAGATCTTTACCTTAACTGTCATATATAAAAAAAATAAAAATAAAAATATATTTAAAGCTGACTCGTTGAAGTATTTCTTACCCATCAAGGGACCAGCTGTAAAGTTGTACTCACTTTACATAGCACGAGCATTAGCATAAATAGTTAACATTTCGATGTATGTTAACACAATGTTAAAACAAAATTATGTTCACATTGATTTTGAGTTCGGTTGCCGTTCATAATCACTGGCTTCTGTCAGACTTGCAGATCTCTTTTTGACACAATCAATATATGAATATATATTGTTTATTTATCAGTTTACAGTCCTTATACTGATCAAGAGCAATCTATAATATTTTTTGTGATTAATTTTTCAACTCTCTTCTTCGACTGTTCAAAAATAAATCCAATCGAATTCTGCATTTTCGTTAAATATATATTTTAAATACTTTATTCAGAGTTTTCATATTTTACATGGTTAAATAAGTGCTGGACTCTATTCATGTGACATTCAAATATACATATATGCATACATATGTATAATATATTTAAGTATATCAGCATATATATATGTATTGTACAATAGTTTTGAAACGTTTCGATTTACAAGGGGAACTTTAATGCCGTTTCAATAAATATTTAGATACTTTAGTTAAACATTTTCGTTAGGTAATTTAATGAAATATTTTGGATTTATTCAAATATTATTTTACCACACCATATGCAAGCAGAATAGAATCTCTGTAATAACAACGAAAGCCGAGTGCGAAAACATAAATTTGATTTATGTGCAGAGTTTATTAGTTAGAAATCGTTAACGTTGTTTATTCAATAGACATTCATAGAGCGCTGAGTCTTAACTTTAGCTAATTGCACTAAATATTGGCATTGGAATTATCCTAAATGGTTTTCCATGGCTTGAAGTGTTCATTTATCAATTGGGCTGTGTCTTCTTTTGTGTGTTTTTTTTTTTTGTTCTCTGTTCTCCTTTGATTTGTTTGTTTATTGTGTGTTTGTGGGCGTCGTCGTCGGCTGTGGGCGTTTACTTCCTAAAGCAGGAGATGGGGTTGAAGTAGCACTGCCTGTACCTCACCTGGCGCTTGCTCTCGGGCATGCGGAAGAGCTCGTTCATGTTGCCGTAGGTGGGGGTGCGCAGGTAGGCGCTGTAGCTAAAAAGGATTTATCGGAGAAATAAAGCCCAATGAAACAGAGAGAAATTCGTTATAACCTACGTGGGTCTGTACTGTGCGAAAAGCATCTGCAAGCGGTCCATGGGCAGGTTGGGGTAGATCGCCTGGGCGGGCATCTCGTAGCCCCCATAGGCAGCGCGCGCATCCTCAGCATCCTGTTGATCCAGTCCGTCGGATTCCTACACACAAATGTTTGCCAGTTAGTCAGACCTGGCCAAAGGACACTCAAGCAAGGCTCTACTTACAGCAGTCGCCTCCGCTGCGGAAGGTCGCGCCTCGTTCACGGCGAAGAACATGCTCAGCAACAGGCCGTAGCAGAGCAGAATTTGCACGAATTTCATCATTTTTGATTGGATTTTGTTGTTGCTGTTGACTGGAAATATAAAAGAAGCAAGAGGTAATTTTAGACATATTCATAAATATATGTATAATTATATAATATATGCCTTCGGCTAATGTGACACATGATGAGGTGTCGAACGAAAGTTCAAATGTTGCAAGCAGTTCAACTATTTCCACTAAATGTCACATCAAAGGGCAAAGTTTATATTCAACTGCATAATTTGATTGAAAGGACAAAGGACAATCAGAGTAAATCTGCTTTGGTCGAGCTGCCAGGATAATGGCTCATAAGCAGGCAGCTGGACAGGACCCAGAACACTTGTTGCCACAAACGTGACCCGCATTGCATTGTGTAACCAGGGGCTGTGGCTGGGAACAGGCTGCAGCATAAATGCATTTCCGCAATTAAAATCGGATATGAACTTGAAAAGTGCTGCACAATAGACAGAGAGAGAGAAAGAGAGAGAGATAGAGTTAGAGAGAGAGAGAGAGAGAGAGCTATGCCCGTTGCCATGGCTGCCACGTGCGGCTCCAACAACTGGACAAGAAAATGTTTTCCAACTTTAATTGAATTTGTGCCGTGAACGTGAACGTGATTCAAGAAACGTTTCATGCGAGGAGACCTTGAGAGGGCCGCCGCTTTATTTCCGTTAGGGGTGTTCCCTTTGTTGCCGATTACGATTACGCATTGACCAATCTGATGTGATGTGAGCAACAGCTGTGCCGCACTCAAACCTTTGCCAACGCTCAATGCATTAAACAAAAAGGTTTTAATTGTATCTCAAGTGAATCAGTTCGAAATTAAATTGCCCAAAATATTTAGCTATTTTTAGTCGCTGCCTTTCCCTCTTTACAACTTTACTTTTCACTGCGAAACGGCGGAAAGTGCCCACTGTGCGTGGTCTAACGAAAAATGGCGTCGCTGATTATCAAGTGTTTGCCGCTCCAGTTCAACCGAAACTAATCAGCATAATTGTATACTCTCTCTTAAAGGTGGAGAGTGGCGTATTAGTTGGCAGAGATAGTCACATATATGTACATATATAGATGATGTAAATCAGATATCAAAATCACATTTACTCAAACATATCTAAGAGAATATTTATAAATTATTTTGTTGCTTCTCCGATGCGATCCGATATTGCAACAGCACAACCATCCAGCTGATGATGCAGGCGAGATTACTCAGCCAGGTGGCAGTGCTGCAGTTAAGCAGGCCAAAGGGCCTGATTTGGAGAGGGAAACAAGTCACTTGGAGAGCAAACAAATCGCACTGAAAGAAATGGTATAGAGTATGGGGAGAGTAGAGTGGAGTGGAGCGTAGCTACCCCTCTGGAGAGCTGTGTGTCTGGCTGATCGAGTTCATGGTGTTGGCGCAGCAGGAGCACAGTCTTCTGGTGCTCGTTCACCGTCCAATCCAGGATCAGATCCAGGACATAGCCGTCGACAGCGAACGTGGCGTACAGACCGTAGCCCACGAGCTGATAGATAACATGATATCCTCGGAACACGCTTATGTAGTAGCCCACGGCAGTCGCTGAGACAATCAGCGAGAGGCGATTGCTCAGCATGATCACATCGTAGGCAGCAGTCAAGCGCTGCATGAGCGAGGTCAGCTTCAGGTGCTGCCATCGCAGGTGCTGCAGTTCCAGGGTGTCCTCTGGTGCGTTGCGTCTGACCAGCTGCCTCAAGTGGCTGTTGAGGCGCATGTGGAGTCGGCATATGCGCCAGCTGAGCAGGAAATGCAGGTGCATTGTCGCATCCTGGCTGTCCATCGCCAGCACGTTGAGGACGGCTAGGAAGTATTCCAAGCATAGATTCTCCCCCGTCAGGCCAAAGAATTGCAGACCGAGAAACGAAAATACGAACAGAAATCCGAGGAGCAGCCACATAATACAGTTCTTGACCAAATAGATGCGCTGCAGACGCCTCATGTCCTGCCTGTCCAGCTCATCCCTCCTCGCCCAGCGATAGCGATAGAGCCCGCTTATGCGTCGCAACTCCTCGCCAATGTTCCTGGTCGCTCGCTCTCGCGACACTCGGAGCACGAGGCGCACCAGGCAAATTAGATCGTTGATAGTGGAGTCCAACTGGATGGTTTGGCCTGTTACTCCTTTGAAGTTCACTTCATCGAACCAGACCCAGTCCAAGTCCATTATCGTAACCCCGACTAGTATCGCATTGGACACACTCGCGATGAGCTGAGTCCACTTGGTATTTCTGAACAGGCGCTGCTTAAGGTCGTAGCGATAGCTCGTGACTCCGATGAATATCGCATAGTAGGCGAAGAGCTCATAGAGCCAGCGCTGTAACCGACGCGACACCATCGTGCGAACACTGATTGGCAGCAACTAACGGGACACGACTATATACATATGTATACCTAGGCCGTCAAGGGGTACAATCAATAGCTTTGCATATGTAATGCGGTATGCACTGTTGCGTGCAGTCAGACAGCGATTAATCAATTAATCTGAATAATTTCTATTATGGGAATTCACAATTTATCAACTGTTCAATGTATTAGGAAATTGAAGGGACGAAAGGATTTTATAGCCGATACAGGAGGATTAGTCTATCTCATTAACAATGGTAACAGTGACAATTGCTATGATATTACTCATGAGCATTGGGATGATAGTGACAATGGCAATGACAATGAAACATTTTATATTTTATTATTTTGATTCTTCTCCCACACGATCCGATATTGAAATATAACGACCATCCAGCTGATGGTGCAGGCAATATTACTCAGCCAGGTAGCAGTGCTGCAAGTGAACAGGCCAAATGGTTTGATCTGCATGGGGGAACAGGCAACTTGCAGAGCCAGTAGATCACACTGAAAGAAATAGTTTTATGTATAGAGAATGGGAAGAGAGGATAGAGTGAAGAGTAGCTACCCCTCTGGAGAGCTGCGTGTCTGGCTGATCGAGCTCATGGTGTTGGCGCAGCAGGAGCAAAGTCTTTTGGTGCTCGTTCACCGTCCAATCCAGGATCAGATCTAGGACATAGCCATTCAAAGCAAATAGCGCATATAACAGAAGACCGGAAATATTGTAGGATTTCGAAAAACGTTCAGAAATGCTTATGTAATAGCCCATAGCGGCAGTGGAGATGATCAATGAAAGTCGATTGCTTATCATGATCACATCGTAAGCACCAGTCAAGCGCTCCATTAGAGAAGTCAGTTGCATGTGCAGCCAGCGTAGGCGATTGAGTTCCAGTGCATCTGAAGGTGAGTTCCGTTTGACCAACTCCCTTAAGCGACTGTTGAGGCGCATGTAGAGCCTGCAAACTCTCCAGCTGAGCAAGAAGTGCAGATGCATTAGAATATCCTGTGTAGTTATAGCCAGGGTCTTCAGGATCAGAAACGAATACTCCATGTATAAATTTCCATTCATTAAGTTCATGACTTCATAAGCGATGATCGAAAACACAAATAAAAATGCTGCGAACATCCACATAATACAATTCTTCACCAAGAAGATACGCCTCAAGCGGATCATATCATGTTTGTCGAACCTATCCTTCCTCCCGCATTGACATTGATAGAAGTTGGTCAAGCGTCGCAACTCCTGCTCAATATTCACGGTTGCTCGGTCTCGAGGCACTCGCTGCAAGAGGCGCACCAGGCAAAGGACATCGTTGACGCTTATGTCAAGTTCGATAATTTCTCCCGTTACACAATCTACATTCTTGTAGTCAAGCCAGACCCAAGTCAAATCATATATCGTAACCCCGACTAGTATCGCATTGGACACAATCGCGATGAGCTGAGTCCACTTGGTATTTCTGAACAGGCGATGCTTAAAGTCGTAGCGATAACTCGTGACACCGAGGAATATCGAATAGGAGGCGAAGAGCTCATAGAGCCAGCGTTGGTACCGGCGGGCCACCATCAATGTAACACTGATTTCCAGCAACTAACGGGACACAGCTATATATACGCTCCGTATAGACGTAGAATCAATAGTTTTTAATATATAATATGATTTGGACTGTAGCGTGCAGAGTGACTGCGATTAATCAATGACTCAACACTGTTTCACCATCCATCCATCACCATCCACCATCCATCCATCACGGCAACATATCGCATTAAAATTACACAAATAATTGGTAATGCCAATAATAATAAAAACAATTCAATGACAATCACATTGACAATGACAATGACAATGACAATGACAATGACAATGACAATCACAATGACAATGACAATGACAATGACAATGACAATGACAATGACAATGACAATGACAATGACAATGACAATGACAATGACAATGACAATGACAATGACAATGACAATGACAATGACAATGACAATGACAATGACAATGACAATGACAATGACAATGACAATGACAATGACAATGACAATGACAATGACAATGACAATGACAATGACAATGACAATGACAATGACAATGACAATGACAATGACAATGACAATGACAATGACAATGACAATGACAATGACAATGACAATGACAATGACAATGACAATGACAATGACAATGACAATGACAATGACAATGACAATGACAATGACAATGACAATGACAATGACAATGACAATGACAATGACAATGACAATGACAATGACAATGACAATGACAATGACAATGACAATGACAATGACAATGACAATGACAATGACAATGACAATGACAATGACAATGAGTTGCAAATTGAAAAATAATTCTCAATGACAATGACAATGAGTTGCAAATTGAAAAATAATTCTCAAGTTTTTGTCTTCAAAAATATTTATTTAATATTTTGTTTCTTCTCCCATACGATCCGATATTGCAATAGAACAAACATCCAGGTGATGATGCACGCAATATTACTCAACCAGGTAGCAGTGCTACAAATAAGCAGGCCAAAGGGTTTGATTTGCAGAGGGAAACAATGTAATTGAAGAGCATAAAGATCACACTGAAAAAAATAGTATAGTGTGTAGAGAATGGGAAGAGAGGATAGAGTGAAGAGTAGCTACCCCTCTGGAGAGCTGCTTGTCTGGCTGATCAAGCTCATAGTGTTGCCGCAGTAGGAATAAAGTCTTTCGGTTTTCGTTCACTACCCAATCCAGAATCAGATCCAGGACATAGCCATCCATAGCTAGTAGAGCATAAACAACACATCCGATAATCTTATAGATGGTTGGAAAACGTTCAGAAATGCTTATGTAATAGCCCATAGCGGCAGTTGTGATGATCAATGAAAGCCGAGTGCTTATCATGATCATACCGTAGGCAGTAGTCAAGCGCTCCATTAGAGAAGTCAGTTGCATGTGCAGCCAGCGTAGGCGGTTGAGTTCCAGTGCATCTGAAGGCGAATTCCGTTTGACCAACTGCCTTAAGCGACTGTTGAGGCGCATGTAGAGCCTGCAAATTCTCCAGCTGAGCAAGAAGTGCAGATGCATCGTAACATCCTGACTGTCCAGGGCTAGGACTTTGAGGATCAGAATCGTATATTCCATATATAATGCTCCTCGCATCATGCCCAAGAACTGGTAAGACATTATCAAATACATGGAAAGAAATCCCATAAACAGCCACAGAATGCAATTCTTCGCCACATAGATACACATCAAGCGCTGCAAGTCCTGCTTGTCCTGCTTGTCCTTCTTATACTTCTTATCCCTCCTCTTCCATATATAGAGGCTGGTCAAGAAACCTATTTCCTGCTCAATACTCCCGGTTACTCGCTCTCGGGGCACTCGCTGCAAGAGGTGCACTATGCAGACGATGTCGTTCACGGTGAAGTCAACTTGGATTATTTTTCCCGTTACCCGATCTACGTTCACGTAGTCGAACCACATCCAAGCCAAATCCATGACCGCAACTCCGACTAGTATCACATTGGACACACTCGCGATGAGCTGTGTCCATTGGCTATTTCTATACAGACGCTGCTTAAAATCGTAGCGATAGCTCGTGACACCGATGAATATCGCATAGTAGGCAAAGAGCTCATAGAGCCAACGCTGTAACCGACGCGACACCATCGCTCGAGAACTGAGTGGCAGCCACTAGGCGCGCAGGACTATTTATACGGAAGGAACCCAATCTAGGAGGTGCATCTAGGAATCGAATTACTCGATATGAATAATGAGCCACAAGTGACGACAATGCCAATGACAAGGATAGTGAAAGTACTAAAGTTAATTAAAAAGTTATGACGAGAGCGACAGAGAGAGAGAGAGAGAGAGAGAGAGAGAGAGAGAGAGAGAGGGAGAGGGAGGGAGAGGTCTACTTAACTTTCATTAATTATGCAATAGGCAACAAATTAATTCAAATACTTAATGCAAGCAGTGCTATTGGGTCAAGAGTTCAAAGGATCCCTCCAGATAGGATAACTGCCCGCAATTACTAATTAAACGAGAAATGAATCAAGCTCAGCTGCTGTGGCCAGGAGTCAAGTTGAGACTTCAGAGGTAAATTCGTTTACGCTTCTGCGGAGACCAATTTGCAGGTCCTGATTTAAGTGTCTCACACACACACACACGTATCCCATCATCTCTGACTAATTACGGACATGCTAATGACATCATGGGCAAATGGGCGTGGCATCAAAAATGTCGCATGAATATGTGAGCGACGAGGTCATAAATTGCCACAGGTAGAGCCCAGAGCAACAAGTATACGTGAGTGTGTGTGTGTGTGTGTGTGTGTGTGTATGGCGTGGGTATCAAAAACCCAAATGCGAAACCGAAACTCAATGAGGATAGCCGTAAATGTTAATGTCTCCAGCCACAAGCAACAAGCGACACCAAGTAGACTGTTGCAGCAGCAGCTCATAAACTGTGCCAGCTGCAGCAGTTTAAACAGCTCAATTATATTTTCTTCATTTTTTATGGCCGCTCAACAATTCTGGATAACATCCCGGCAACCAACAGAAAATTAGAATCTAACCAGCTACAAAATGTCTCTTAAAAGATAAGAAAATGTTTTAGAGACTATGGATAGATGACTGGAAAGTTTATTAAAGTCCAGTCCAGCAGAATATACGATTTAGCTTATAGAGAATAAAGATAAAAATATATTTTTTATCACATATGCGACCTTTAATCTGTCCATTATAATACCTTTCAATATATTAATCTTGAATGGTGTCAATAGCTCAAACTAAAAAATTGTATAGCATACTTTTCAGGGCACCATTAAAAATTTATAGTGCAGCTATTGTTTTCTGCAATTTCAACATATTTTTTACTTTTAAATATTATAAGAAATATTGAATATTATACTACATTCTAAAAATAAATTAAAATTAACAAAGAAATTTAAAAAAAAATTATTTTCATATCAATAAAACAGAAAATTTGCAAAACTTTGAGTTTAACTAAGTTTTGTTACATGTATTTTTTCTTCTTTCGTCCTTGCCCTGTCTGCAACTCTCTCCTTCCAGCCTAACTTATAAAGCTGTTGAGCCCAGTCATTAAAATGCGAAAACCAAAATCCAGGTACAAATGTTTGCCATGGAAAGCGGCGCAAGTCTCGCGCATGCAACAGTTAATACCAGAGGCATAGATAATTATAATGCCGTATATATATATATATATATACATATGTATATAGGTATTTGGTAAATGGGGCAGCAAGTCATAAAATGATAGAAAAACGACAAAAAAGAATGCCAGCTACATCGCCAGTTTGTCTGAGTTCGAGCGCGCAATAAATAAAACTAATAACAAGCAATCGGGCTGCGGGGGCTGAGGACGCTCGAAGCGTTGGCAAACAGCATACGGTAGTCTGGCTAAAACTGCGAGATCAAATGGAATAATAAGGCGAGGTAGGGGCAGGCAGCAGTGGCGGTCTGGGGGTGTGGCTGGCCTAGGGTAGCGAGCATAATCAGGACACTTTTATTGCGGCTGATAAATAATGCGTCAATGTTAATTGGAAATTTAATATAGGGTAGACACGCAGGCAAGCAGACTGCAAGCTATAGAAAGAGAGAATGAGTGAGAGAGAGACCGAGAGAGAGAGAGCGAGAGAGTTGTAATGCAATTTTACACAAGTTTCTCTCTCTGTCTCTCCCTCAATCTCGCTCGCTACGTAACTCCATGGCTTATGCAAAGCTTTGCTGCAGGCGGCTTAATTTTGCAATTTTCGCGCAGTTTTTCCCCAGTTTTTCCCAAGTTTTTTTTCTGGCCGCTTTTAGATTAACGTTGGCCGCTTTGCCTTTCTGTAGGCTGTTGCTTTTCGTGATTTATTTGACGGTCATGCGATACGCTGTTTGATGATAAATGAAAAATTAGAAGACGGAGCCGCGCCTCGTGTCTGACGCACTTGTCACACGTTTTCCTCAGCTTGCCGTCCCCAGGCCCAGTTCCACGAAATTCCCTAAAATCGCTGAGGCGCTGCCCGCGTTCCATTTGAAACCCGAAACTTATCTCAAGTGCTATCAAATTACTTCGCTAGTTGCGGATTCTGCGGTTTTCCGCTAACAATTGCAACTTCAAAGGCTTGCGCCAAGGGACCCTCCATTAAAATTTGAAGTTGCGAAATCTTTGTCAAATTAAGTGAGAATCCGAAGCGGAGACGCCAAGATAACAAGCATTTCTCGCTTGCACGCAGAATCTTTTGATTTGGAATCAAATATCTGTCGATACATTTTTAGACTTTAACAAGGTGAACGAAAAACCTTCCAAAACAACACGAAAATAGATTGCACAGAAAATAATGACAGCCATAAAATATGTACAATAATTATATGAAAATTCAAAATAAAATAAAGTAATACTAAACCATAATGTAAAAATTTTAATTTTATTTATTTTGAATTTTTAAAGGTGAATAAATAAAGCAAAAAATTGAAAACTAAAATAATATTTTACTATTTTTATATAAAATTTAAAAATATATTTATATATTTATTTTATTAATTATTTTTATTATTTTTATTATAAGTAAAGCGTAAACATAAAATGAGAAGTTTTCTCTACATTTTCAGGTTGCTCTTCATCATGAATATTTCTCTTGATAATTTCTAAAAATATGTCAGCCAACAATGCATGTTTTTGAAACTTTTAATACTTCGATAAGAAATGCAAGAGTTTCATTTTAATAAAAAGTTTTCATTGTTTGTCTGCCAACAGGGTGGCCCACTTGAAAGTGCTCTGATTGATTTCACTCCACTTAGGCAGCTCGAGCTCAACTCTTCTTAGCATTTCGCCATCAGTTTGGACTTTCGTCAGCTTTTGGCCATCTAATTTTAGCTACCCTAAAGGCTCCCCTTGCCCGTGCCGAGATATTTGTATTGGCGCTCGTAATGAATATTAAATGCAATTTGATTGCGGTTTTCTGTTTTCGAGTCAAGGCAAATACGCCTAAAGGATAAACCTAACGAACTATGCTCGCTGATATAAAAACGAAAGACAAATAAACCGAATTGATAAGAAAACATGAAGTTTTCATCTGGCATTTGCATTGGCTGCCAGCGAGCGCAAATGATGCGAACTTTTTACACCTCCCTTTGCACATCATAAATAATTCACATCATTTTCCATATCGTGGCCCACGCAACAGGCACCTTTGTCGGCCCGCTTTGTCGGCCGGGGAGAGTTCCACAGTAAACCCAAAAGTACATCTATTTTTGCTCGTATACCCTTTGATAGGCACGCTTATAGGGTGTGTTGACTGTGTTTGATGGAATTTTTAAAAACAAATTTGGATTTGAAATCTAAATTGAGCATAGCTCAACAAATTCAAGAGTTAGATAAACAGAATATTGCAGAGATACTTCTAGAGTAGAAGCAAATATCTTAAACATATTTAGTATTATTTATGTATTCTATCTCTTGCTGAAGTATATTCAAATAATAAATATTTTTAGCTATTATTCGCCTATCTCTCTTCTCCTCTCATTTGAAAATATATATTCTAGGGTATCTCTTAGTCAGTCACATGCAATTTGTTCACCTTTACTTGCACTTTTTTTTTATTTTTCTGTCGTATTTTTGAACATGAATTTCAATTTAGGCCGAGTTAAAGCGCTGCCAACGCAAATGATTAATTGGCCACATTTGTCAACCAGTGCAGAAGCAGTTAGGAAAACCGAAATTTCCACCTGCACGAAGATGTCTGAATGTCAAGCTTTTTGTCAAACTTAGAACAAATATAAGCCAAACTTGATTACTTAATAATTAATAAGCTGCAAAGGCTAAGCTCTCGGATTACTCTTGGCCAGTTAACCGAGATGTGCGCCATTAACTGTTTATATTTTGCAAATTTTCGAATGAAAAATCAAGTTTGTTTTTAAGCGAGGGAAAAGACTCTGTCATAAATCACGGAAGACTTTGTCTCACAGAAATAAATTCTAATAGGAGCTCAGCGTGTTTTACACATTTCGTTTTCTCTTTTTTTTTTAGCATTTCTGATAAACAAAAAATTACTGAAATACGTTTTGAAATGTGTTTTTTAATTAATACAACAATTTAAAGATGTAAAATTTTATACAAATCTTTCAAAAATATATTTTTAAAATAAAATAAATTAATTTAATTTTTTTTCTTATAAATCAAATAATAAATTCAACAAAATTATTATTCACTTTTCTTATTTTTCTAAAAGTTCTCTCTTACGCTTAACACTTGTTTCACGGTTGATTAATATATCAATTGGAAGCTGTTTGATATCAAGAGCTTCCCGCAAGATTAAGATAAACTCAAACAATAACTCGAAATTAGGCAAATACAATAGAAACATTAGACTCACCGCAGAATACAAGGATAATGGGCTGGCTAAGCAAATAGCGGCGGCAAAATTGATTTCAGGCAACAAATTGGAGCGCGAAAACGATTTCTCTTTTATATATTTGGGAATATATATGTGTATCGCGGAATTGTTTAATTTATTGTACTGCAAACACAGATGAAATGCGATATTGTTGAGGGGAAGATCCGTTTGACTGTTTCGACTCGATGTGAACGCCAAGAAGTGAAATTGTGAACTCGATGTTAGCCATGGACGGCGCTCGGCTTTATATACAAAATAGCAGGCGCAGTCGAAGGCGACGACAGCAGCAGCAGCAACAGCAGCAACAGCAGCAGCAGCAACAGCGACGACAGCAGGAAGCAAAAAGGTGTTGGCATAGAGAGAGAGAGGTGGGGAGTGGGCAACGCAGGTTTAGAGGGAGCTGTTAGGGGTAGCTTAGGAGCACGGACTGCCTGTTGTTGCCGCCCCGCTGCAACAATTGCTGTTGTTGCTGTTGTCGTATCGTTGCCAATGCTGCGTATGAGCAACGTGCGGCTTAAGAGCCTGATTATTCACCACACGCGCACAGCTTGATAACCATGTGTGCCTGTGTGTGCGTAAGTGTCTGCATCTGTGTGCGTGTGCGTGGTGAATAGTGTGTTGCTACCTGTTGATTGGCAAAACTTGTTGCATACTTGCGGGCGCAGTAAATCAATTCGACTGAGGGCACTCTGGCTCGAACCGAAAATAAATGTGAACGAGGAATCAGTTCAATTACTAGTTCACTCACTTAGCAGTTCATATATTTGAACAGTTCAATTGAGTAGGGAACATTTGTTTGTTTACTTCGCATATTGAATAGTTCACATACTTCAAGTTCATGATCTAACTCATTCATTGTTTTTGGTCTGTTTATTATGATTCAGTTGAGTAGAAAATATTAGTTCTATTTGAGGTGAACAAATTGCAGTAAATTGAAGTATTTGGGTTCACTACACATAATGTACTAGTTCAGTTAGTTCATTAGTTTTTTTTATTCCTTAGATGAGCTACAAGCATCCATTTCAATCACAGGTTCATTGTTCAGCTGCTCAAGAACTTCACGAAAAGTCAACGATTTGACAGTTCTTCGCTCAATATCGATTTAAATATGTTCATCTCTGATTCCGTTCAGTGACTAGTTCATTTGAACATTTCCTGAACAGAATGTGACAGCGCTGATCAATCAGTGACGTCACTTGGCCAACGCGCTGATTTATTACCAGACTCTCAACCCGACTGACTGATAAAGCAAACGAAACTTTATGATTCTCGCTTGCGCAGTGCAGCGGGTATATCAGGCTTATACCGTGAGTGAGCTACAAAAAGAAACTTGTATATGCTATATTCAGAAGAAGCTTTTATAGATAGCTATCGATATAATATAGTAATAATATTATAAATAATAATAATAAAAATAACAGGGTATATCGTAGTCATGCACTTCCCATGCCAGCTCCTGGCTGAGCTGCAACATCAATTTGTATTGCAACATCGTTAATTTCGCACATATTGGCCAATAAAACTTGGCCAACAGGCAATTAAAGTTGGCCCTAACGAGCTCTACGTGCGTTGCACAGCCAAACACTGATCTGAGCAGAAGAGTTGAAACACCTTGCATTTACTTAATGCTATGCATTGATTCCTCTTGGCAAAGCTGAGCGATGCAGGCTTGAAAAACTAATAAAAAGTTATAGAAACATTTTAAGGCAACGTCGAACTGAAGGAGTATAGCTCTATGTCTGATATCTAGATGGAAGGACTATTGCTCTTCCTTTGAGGGCTAGTTATCAGTCCTCTGTGCCTCTTCGAAGCTTTACCTCCCCTCATTCCAAATATCGCACATCGAATGATATCTACTATATCTACTATATAACTAAGTGCTGCTTCCGTTTGTGGCAATCTCAACTAAGTACAGCAAAGAGTATTATGGCTTTGCACCCAGCGTTGGCAGCGATGATAAGGCCAAAAACTGAAGTACAAAATACAATGAACGAATTATGGATGAGTGAGTGTATGTGTATATATATGTGTGTGTGTGTGTGTGTGTGTGCAGGTGTGTATTTGAGTTTTTATGGCAGCGTCAATCAATATTAGAGAGAATTAGCGTCGGACTATTGCAGCGCCCACGACACAAGAGCAAATCCAACAGCCTTTATGGATTATGGCCATGCTATATATCATATAGGATAAATATTCCAGATATATATGTGTTGAACAGGTAAATTGATTGTATGAGTGGCAGCAGCTGTCGAGCTGCAATAGCCCGAGCCAAGTCGATCGAAGACTTGACTGAGGGCAGTCTTAAGATACTCACGTTAGGCATATAAGATTAGGATCATCAATAAGAAACCTCAAAGTTAAATAAGAAAATATTGAAAAGAATAAAATTATTTTCGAATAATTGAAGATGAAAGTCACAATTGCCCGAAGGAGACAGCAGATTCTCCAGCACTTTGCCCAGTAAGAGTCTCGGTCAGATTTGTATTTCGATATTTATTACACAGAGCAGAGCTGCAGCGATAAGTACAATATGGGGATATACACGTTCACATATACAAATATATATATATATATATATATATATATTTAAGTTGATGTATTTATAATGTTAGTTACAAAAAGGGTTTGAGTTTACAATTCATGTCTGACAGATGATTTCAGTTAATCACGCGAACAACTTTCATAGCAGCCAAGGAAACGCAATGCTCGAAATGAAGATGTCAAAAAGCTGGAGCCGAACCTGGAGCCAATTTGAGTTTTTGGTTTTTTGAGTGGAGTTTCAATTGGTTAGGTTTAGTGGTGGGTTGGTGGTTGGTGGTTGGTTGGTTGGTTGGATTAGAAACAGCTAACGGCATTAAAGTAGCAGCGCCAATACATGCGACCACCTCCATTGGCAACGTGATGGATGCGCCTGAGGCCGGGACTAGCACCAGGACCAGGACCGGGACCAGCTCCAGGTCCAGCTGCAGCCGCTGACGCCGCATCGATGCCGACTGCAGTTGTGCCGGCTCTTCTCTGAAAGCTCTTTGCCATTAACTGAAATTTTCTTACACCATTTGCCACATGCTAATTGATATCTTTTATTGCATATTTTGGTTTCAATATCCAACTTACAGTTTCGCCCGTTGCGCGATTTATCTGATTTAGATCTTTGAAGTCGTAGTCCAGCATCACCCCGGGATCGTCGTCGCTGTACATGTGAAAGCTGTGCCCACCCAACGGCTGGCTGCCAACTGCTCAAATCGATATACACATATATATATAGGAATATTCTTCTTCTGATCAGTTTTGCTCACCTTCTTCTGCTGCTTGCACCTGCTGCTGTTGCTGCTGCTGCTGCTGCAAACCATTTCTGTAGTCCGTGGGCTTCACTTGCACCATATTCTTGTTAGCGTAGAACTCGCCTATGCGATGGCCCTCGCGTTCGTTCTCCAGCGCGTGATGCAGCGCGACCATCAGGCGATCCAGCAATAAGGCAGCTCGCTTTGGCACCACCATCTGATGGATGGAATACGAAATTGGATACAAAATTAAAATTTTACTATTATTTCTCTTCAATATGAACGAATCCTAAAGAAAGAAAACTTCCCTAATAAGTTATATTGTGTGAATTTGAAATATATCATCACTCTTATCACTACGTTGAATATATAATAATCTATAAGAAAACATAAATTCAGCTAAATACAATTGCTGGCAACATGTCTCTTCGATAATAGTTGGCAACAGGTGAGTTGCGTGGCAAGTTACATGCGGGTTTCCGTTACATGGCGTATACGTAATTTGCCAAACGCCCACAACGGCAAATTTGGTTTCGTGTTTTTTATTTCATTTTCATTTTCAGTTTGAGTTTCAGTTTCATTTTCATTCTGTTGAGCTTGACAAAGTTTTGAAAGAACGTGACGTCAGCAACCACAAAGGCCGATGGCGCAGATGTGGGTATATGGCCTAGGCACATACACATACATAGATACATACGTATTGCTGGTATCTGAGAGGCAGTCCCGTGGCGATATCAAAGCAAGGTAACATTATCACCTGCAGGGCAAGCAATCAAATGCAAAATATACATTTACAAACAAATTGTGTGCGTAAGACGAGACGCACTTTTGGGTTTGACCAGGGCCCACGCAGGTGTCCTCGAATTTTCGGTGTAGGCAGGGAGGGGAGGGGAGGTGGCGTGGCGTGGCGTGGCGACTGGGGTGACTGCCAACACTTACCGGATACTCATCGTAGCTCATGTCGGCCGCATCGTTGGGCGCACTGAAAATCTCCTCCGGCTGGCTAACGGTCGTCGGTGCGATGGCTCGCTTCTCGAGTGGCCGCAACGGCGGCTCCTTGTCCACGTCCAGGTGTCGTCTGTGCGCAGCCACGCCCATCAGTTGCCGGCACATGTGCAGCTCGAAGCTCTGCAGCAGGACGAGCAGCACAATCAGCAGTCCGGGCAAATAGTTGCGGCTCCTCCAGCTGCCGCTGCCACTGCTCCTACAGCTCCTGTTGCACCTGCTGTCCAGCTGCCGGCGGCTCTGACGTCGCAGCATATCGATGGATGTGACTGTCCTTGCAGTAGTCCTTAATTAGCAGTAGTTCCTGGCTTCCTCTTCGAGCTTTTTGGGCTTGCACTTGAGCGCACTTTGAAATTTGAACTGAAACGTTCGCTGGATGCGCTGCCCGCTTTTATAGACGAGTCCTTGCGCCCGCCTTCAGTCATTATTTCATTTTTTGTTCCTTTTGATTTACAGTAATGAAACATTACAAACGCTTGTTAATCGTCTCTCAAGTCGGTGGGCGAGCGGCAGCCGAGAGGCGTATGGTGGTGGCGGGAGAGGGGAAACAGTGAAATGCTTTTTTCCAATCTGTGATTTACGTCCGAGTGCGAGTCCTTGTTGTTCGTGTTGTTGTTGTAATTATTGAACATAAAAATGCCATGTTAAGGCCAACAAGAGAGCCTGCAGCAGTGTGTGTTACACACACCCACACGCACACCCACACTCTCACACACACGCACAGCCACTTGTTGCAGCCAATTGATCCTGCTTGCCTTTTCATCTTTTGGCAGGCAACTAATGAGCAAAAGTGCGCTGCATGATGTCCTGTCCGCTGGCAAAAGGATTTGCATGTGCGCCTTGCACAAAGTCCTGCGGTAATACTCTTGACCCGTAAGCTGACTTTAAAAAGCTGAACTGAAGGAAACATTTTGACTGAGTCTCAAGCAAACCTCGCTTGATCCTTAAGCACAACTGTACTCTGATTTACTATGCTTAGCTATACTTTATCATATTACTATATTATATAGTAACAACTCGCACACACACCTGCACAGCGGGTGTTCGGCCGTCGGCGAGTTCGATGGCCATAAAAACCGATTCGAATGCGTTTCTTGACCTCCCCCTACCAGCTGCGTTCGCTTTCATGCACTCATGTTTATTAATTAAATCACAGCGACTTGGCATGCAAATCATAATTATAACAGTAAATAAGCACATACCCCTTCGACCTAGCCGACCAAAAAGCAGTCAATGCGAGAAGTGTCCAAAAAAAATAATGAAATATTTATTGAAAGGATCACAGTGGGCATCTATGGCTGTTGTACCATGGTATAGTCGGCTGTTATACTCTGTTATACTATGTTTTATTCTGATATAGTCGGCATCTACGGCTGTTGTACTCTGTTATACTCTGTTATACTTCGTTATACTCAGTTATACTCTATTATACTCTGCAATACTCTTTTGTACTCTGTTATAGTCTGTTATACTGTGTAATACTCTGTTGTACTCTGTTATACTCCGTTATACTCTGTTATACTCTGTAATACTCCTTTATAACAAGGCTGTAAAGTAAGGCATGTCCTAGTAATTATTGGAGATGAACTGATGATTGATATTTTATTATGAGAATTTAAAAACTTAATATTTAAATTATAATTATTAATTAACAAATTTAAGTTTTTATATTTTTATTATTAATATTATAAATAAACTCACACCAAAAGTTCATTTTTTTAATTTTATTTTTATATTAAGACTAATATTCTACTATTATTAATTATATATATAATTATATATATGTATATATATATATATATATATATATATATATATATATATATATATATATATATATATTTTTTTTTTATTTTTTTATTACCTGATTATTTGTTACTTGATTTTAACAAAAGAATAAAAATGTATATTATTATTAATATAAAAATATTTTTGTAATAATATTTCCATTTCTTTAATTTTGTATTTATAGAGTGACTCAAGTCTGCCTCAGCCCCCAGTCTACTTAATACAAATTCAAATAATTTGCCGCGGAATCAGACTGTCAGCATCCCTGGCAGCTGTCAAGATGGCAGCTCTGCGAAT
The DNA here is from genome assembly GCA_961210405.1 of Drosophila mercatorum. NCBI lineage: Eukaryota > Metazoa > Arthropoda > Insecta > Diptera > Drosophilidae > Drosophila > Drosophila mercatorum. Next base: position 1,616,748 of record CAUIUS010000009.1, read on the forward strand.
TTTCCAACACTGCAACAACAGAGAGCAGAGGCGAGAGAGCTAAGAGAGCGAGTCAGTGAGAGCGTTGTCCGTGGCGTCGAGCGGGCGGCCTGGTCCCGCACAGCATCCAGTGTTAGGTGGGCTGGCGACGGCAGCAGCAGCAGCAGCAGCAGCTGCTCCAGGTAAACCGATACACAAATAAAAAGGCTCGACTGGCGAGGGGCGGAGGCGTGGTGTTGGCCAAACCGAAGACAGTTGTGTGGAAAATGTGCTGTATTGAATGTGCGATGAGAAATGTGGCACACAAACAATTAATGTAAAATGAAAACAACAACAAGCGGAACCACAAGCGACAGCAACTAAAATGTCAAGGACTTGAGCGAATTACGAGAGACGAGATTTTAACGCCAGGATTTGTTTCACTCCAAAGGTGCTAAGATGCGTGCCTACTACACTGCAAAGGATAACCGAAAATACGGCGATATGAGCTATGAGTAAGTACCAGCACGTCTGTGAGTGTGTGTGTGTGTGTGTGTGTGTGTGTGTGTGAACGAAGCAATTCGTAAGCCATTTGCACGTCGAGTTTATCCCTGTGTGTGTTTACCCAAGCGAAAATGCCATTTGAAGCATCAATTGAATAGAATTGTAAAGCAAACTGAAATCCATTTCAAATATGAATTTTCTTAAGCCGAAAGCAGCGTTGGCGGCGCTAGGTGAAGCTACAAATAGCAGAGGTAAATGATTCAAAAAGCATTGCCTACTTTTAGGCTGATTGATAAAATTTTTTAATTTTTCAATTTATTTGAAATTTGATTAACTTGACTTGAGATGACAGCACTGAAAGAAGTCGCAAGAGTCTGTGATGGATGTGATGCAGTTGATACGTAAGCGGAACTCACTTGGTTTAAGTGCATATATATTATGGAGGCAGTCTCGTATACAGCTAAGGCTGTGATGCTACCCCAGAGGGTAATACTGTTTGGGCACATTTTGGCCAGGCGAGAAAAGCTGAGAATGGACTAAAAACAACAAAGTTGAAAAAAATAAAGAGAGTACCGAGCTGAAGTGCTGCACACTTACTAGCTTTTTCTTTCAGTGTATGTATCTAGTATCTAGTATCCTTCTGCAAAGAAGGAAGAAGAATTCAGCCATAAATTTGCATTGCATGAAGCTTACTGCTAGTTACATATGCACACTTCAGTTCGAATGCATATATATATATATATATATATATATATATATATATATATAACTGTGTGCATATATCAAAGAAAACATTGACAACATCACGTCCTTGTGCTCATAAAAAAAGGCGCCTTCGACTTGTTCGTGCTTCGCTCATCAGCGTATGCTCAGAGGTGTGAGTGTCTATGTGTGTGTGCTGTACATTATTTTGTTTGTTGCTTTAATTAATGATATGTCAGCATAAAATATTGTAAACTATAGACCAGGTTGTTGAGACACAGCAAAAGGATAACGAACCTTTGCGTCGTCGACGTTAAGGAGTAGCAGAATGAGCTGACTTTTTCAAATGATTTTGCCCTTTTATACCATTAAAAGTAGAAAAACAGGGTATAATGGTTTGGCGAAAATGTATGTAAAAGGCAGAAGGCAGGCGTGTCAGATCAGGGCTGCAAGCCGAGTCGATTCAGCCTTGTCCGTCCGTCTGTCCTCGAAAACGAAATTGAGATTCAGCTATAAGATTCTGCTCGCTTCGATCTCTGAGATTGAGATGAGACTGGCAGTTGCGTGCAAGTCGTCTGTTATCCTAGAAAGCAGTTCAGGGCATCTCCTAGTCGGGCATACCCGAACTCAACGGTCCTTTATCTTTACAGGAGCAAGTATCTGCTGGATCCGAAGTATATGACGAAGCGCGATCTGCAGCACTATTACAAATCCTATAATATGACCCGGAATCGAGGGCAGTTTAAGAAGATAGTGATTATCATATTCTGCGTATGCGTCTTCTCCTACCTGTTTGTGGACTACAATTTGAGGACGCAGCTGCTCCGGCTACGGGATCGCTTCGACTTCATAGCGCGCATCGACGATGAGTACAACGCAACCCAGGCCTACTTCCTCGACACGCCCGGCTGTCGGATGCCCCATTTCGAGGTGGTGGACGACAACATAGCCCAGTTTCTGTTCAGTCCGGCGGACGTGAAGTGCCCCAAGCCGCTGACAAGGACGAGCGACACGATTGCGGGACAGCTGCTGCTCAACCTGGATGCCCAGGAGCAGCTGAAGTACTACAAGATCAAGGATCCAGCGGACATCAGCTGTCACTACAAGCAAGTACGCCGCCTCACTGACACGAAGAACCAGCTGCTTGCGCCCGTGCCCCTCAAGCTAGCCGAGACCATGCAGCTGCCCAAGGACGTAGAGTTCATGTGCATGAGCTGCACGGACGCAGCCGGCTCACAGATCTACACCGACTGCCACTTCTTCGTGGTGGACAAGCCCGACAACGGCACCGTCCACAAGAAAAGGACTTCCTTCAAGCGCGTCAGAGTCAACGATAATAATGTGAGCGGCTACAATGAGAGTGGCTCGACGCAGGATCGGCTCTCGGTCATGGTGCTGGGCATCGACAGCGTCTCGCACCTGAACTTCCTGCGCCAAATGCAGCGCACGGCGAGCTTCATACGGAACAATCTGTCGCACGTGGAGTTCTGGGGCTTCAATAAGGTGGGCGACAACACGTTCCCCAACTTGATGCCGCTGCTGAGCGGACTGGACGATCAGGAGCTGAACATATCCTGCGTGGCGCCCATGGCCCAGCCGAGCTACGACGGCTGCACCTTCCTGTGGAAGCGCTACAAGCAGGCGGGCTACAGGACCATCTTCGCCGAGGACGTCGGCTCCCTCGGAGTGTTCAACTTCGGGCGCAGTGGCTTCCGGCGACAGCCGACGGACTACTACTTGCACCCCATGCTGCTCGAGATGGAGGCGCAGATCGCCACCCACTCGGACATCAACATCGAGATGTGCATGGGCGGCCGCAGGACGGCAGACGTGCTCTTCGAGTACCTGCGCAAGTTCGTGCCCAGGATGCAGCGAGAGCTATTCTTCTCGTTCTTCTGGTCGGTGGCCCTCACGCACGACCACCTGAATTGGCCCCGGCTGCTCGATCTGCAGCTGGCGAGGACCTTGCAGCGGCTGCATGAGTCGGGCGTGCTAAACAGGACGCTGGTGCTGCTGATGTCCGACCACGGCCTGCGCTGGGGCTCCTTCCGCAGCACCTACCAGGGCATGATGGAGGAGCGACAGCCCCTGCTGATGGCCCTCTATCCCAGCTGGCTGAAGCAGCGCTACCCGCTGGCCGTGGCCAACCTGGAGCTGAACGCCAAGCGCCTGACCACGCCCTTCGACCTGCACGCCACGCTGCTGCAGCTGCTCGACATGCGCAATCTGGAGGCGGAGCGACTGCATCAGGCAGCGACAGAGCTGCAGGACGCCGACAGCGTCATGCAGCGCGGCATTGGCCTGTTCCTGCCGGTGCCGGAGGAAAGGACCTGCGAGCAGGCTGGCATCGCGGCCCACTGGTGCACCTGCTACCAGCGCCGGGAGCTGCCCACGAACGATGCACGCGTTCAGCGAGCCGCGCGCTACCTGGTGCGCCTGATCAACGAGCGGCTGTCGGCGCACCCGCAGTGCCGCACGCTCTATCTGAACTCCATCCTGCAGGCCTTGATTGCGGCGCCGCACAAGAAGATTGTCAAGGACATCACCAGCGACTACGGCGTGGACATCACGCTCCGGTTCCAAACCAAGCCGGGCCTGGCCGTCTTCGAGTCGACGGTGCGGATGACCGGCTACGCGAGCGCCCTCACCGGCACGATCAGCCGCATCAATTTGTACGGCAGCCAGAGCTACTGCATCAAGGACTCGGCCGTCAAGATGTTCTGCTACTGTCACAGATAAGCGCTCATTCGACTAGATTCTCTCCACTCCCAAGACTTTTATGCCCAATACGTAGCCTTAGACACCCTACTCTCTACTCACAGCCACATACACCTAGCTCTTAAGCTCAAGCAAATAAATAGCGTATTTCTATGAAATATTCCAGTTATTCACCTGAAGGACCGCACTCCTACGAACTTCTGAAATTTTATTGATTTAGCGACAATAAATATAATCTATAATCCGTATACAACGTAGATGGCAGTTTCTTATTCAATATAGTCGCCAGTGACCGTCTCGCAGATACATCGCCCCAAGCTGATCTGAGCTCATGTACGAATGTACCTATAGAGGGGCTATTGGGGCCACCCAGAGGCTGCTGATTCTTACCGTATATTCGCCAAAATAATATACCCTGAAACTAACAGCCCCATCATTAATGTGTGTTGGGTATTCAGGCCGTTCGCAAATATATATATTATAATAATATATTATATCGATTGAATTTCATTTGTTTCTTCATTCTCGAAAAAGTGTATATATATATATATATATATATATATATATATATAGATTATGACGATGATGATATTATATATCAACTGTATTTTTTAAGCTTCGACTATTTGATCGTTTCCCAAGGGAGTAAACTCTAATCTAATTACAGGGAAAAGATCCACCTGTTCATCTAGAACAAATTTGATCAGCAACTTGGGATGGTTGAAGCTTTGAACAACCTGTTAGATTGATAAGTGTTTGTTACTAAAGAGATTATAAGAAAAGGAAATCGTAGCTACTTACCTGATTTTCATCCTCGTTGGACATGTAGTAGTAGCAGCATAGTGTCAAAGGAGTGATGCGCCTGCTCAATGCAGCCTCCATGTGGCTCCTGCTGGGCACGAAGAAAAAGCGTTTGTGGGTATGGTATATTGACAAGACTTGAAGCGAGTCGCATCTGCCGACTGCTTGCCACATCTGGATTTCCGTGAACCACACATGAATATCAAGTACATCCAGTCGCTCTATGTGATCAGCCCGTCGATCTATAATCCTATTTAGAGTTACTTCATAGAAGTCATCTACACAACCGAAGCAAAACGTTCGCAGCTTGGGTAAAGCTAAAATGCTGTCAAGTGTGGTAATATTAAAATAATCACAATCATTGACTACTAGCTCTTCCAATTGCTGGAAGCTCCGCATGGAAATTGGGCACAGATCTGGATCTAGAAAGAGAGTCTCTGTTAAGTCCATTCGCTGCAACTGCGTCCATTTCTCATATATTTCGACGTGAAAGTGGTTATCAATCGGCTTAACTGAGATTATCTGAGGAAAGAGCTCCGTTAACTGATTCAATCCAATAATTTCTATGTGATTTTTGTGATTTCAACTGTTGCAATTGATAATTTTTAATATGTATTTTTAGCTGCTGAATCTTTCCATCTCCCACAAAATACTTAAATAGCATTGGCTTGTCGTAAAGGTGATTCATCGTCTTCTCATCTGCCTTAAAGTTCTGTTTGCGTTCTAAGGTATAGATTAAATTGTGTCTTAACCGACTCGAGGCCATGACCGCAGTCGCCTCGCACAGAGCCAGCTGATCCTCCAGTTCCAGGTAGTCAATAATGAGTAGCTGGCAATCGTCGTTAAGGCTCTCCATCATTCGAGAATGTTCCAATTGCAATGAAAAACACTGACCGAGATAAGGACAATGACTAATCGATCGATTTGCTCAACATATCGATTCTTTTCGATATTTGGGGGAAACTCATCAGATCAGCTTAGCGATTGTTACTATTTACAGATATATCGATATTAGTAAATAAAATACCAGTTGAAATTGTTAATACACACGACTATATTCCACCGATTCGCTAAGTTTCAGCTGCTGAGCTGTTGCTTGGGGGAGCAAACTCCATTTTAATATAACCAGTATCAATATAGCCAATATCAGTTAGGGGCTCCCATTTTAGTAGCAATTTGGAATGCTGGAAGCATTGAGCAATCTGTAATACAAATGAGAGTTCTCCTTAAGGAAGGCATAGGAAAGTGAAATCGTTGCCCTTTACCCGTTGAGCGCATTCGCCTGTGTCACAGCAGTGCAGTGTCAAAGAATTGGGGCGCCCGCTCAGGACTTTCTCCATGTGACGCCTGCTGAGCTCGAAGAAATCGTCGTACAACTGCATGCCGCAAATATTCAGAGTCCGGAGCGAGTCGCATTTGCCGACTGATCGCCACAGCTCGATTTCCGAGCGCCAAATTTGAAAGTTGGTCAAATCCAATTGGCTCAATCGGGGCAAATTTGCCAGCAAAGTTTCCAGTTGAGCTGCTTGAAAGCCGTCGTCCTCGATTAGGGTCAGCTGGCGCAGATGCTGCATCCTCTGCAGAGTTTCAAGCGTGCAATACCAGATACTGTCGTTGCAGCTAAGCCGCTTTATCCGCGCAGCCCGCTGATCTATGATCCTGTTGAGGACTCCGTCACTCTTCTCCTCCGCATGGAAACAGATCGCTCGTAGATTAGGCATAGCTAGAATACTATCAATAAACTGGTCGGTCAGAAAGCCACTGTGGATTGCTATCTCTTCCAGTTGCTGGAACCCACACATGGAAACATGTTCAACAGGTGGACAGCAGCAATCGGTAAGATCCAATCGACGCAGCTGGGTCCATTTCTCGACTATTCTGCTATGGAAGATGCCACATGGCTTGACTGAAGTGAGCACAGGAAACAGCTCCACTAGTAGCTCCAGTGCCAGCTCTTCAACGAGTTCGCAGCTATCGTCTAGGGTGAAGCACAGCTCCCGCATGCAGGGGAAAGTGTGTCCGATCCACCTTTGCAATTCATAAGTCGTGATGTACTGCAGATCCAGGTGCTGGACCGTTCCACTGATGCCGCATAGGAAAGCCTCTAATTGTGTTGGATGCTCCTCAAGCTGATCCAGAGTCTTTTTATCTAGCACAAAGCTCAATTTGTGTTGCCAACTGTAGATTAAATTGTTATTTAACCGACTCGAGGCAATGTGCGCAGTTGCCTCGCACAGCGCCAGCTGATCCTCCAGTTCCAGGTAGTCAATAATGAGTAGCTGGCAATCGTCGTTAAGGCTCTCCATCATCTTGAAGGCGTGTGGACATCAACAATATTTTCTTGCACATTTTAACCTTCTGTCTAACAGCTGTTTTGTAATATCGTCCGATAGCGATAACAATCGGTGTTAATTTGGTTTGCTTGTGAAATTCAAATTTCGTCACATTGCAATATTATTAATTGAGATTACTGGTTAAGATTGGACCTCAATTTCGAAATATTTTAAATAACATTTTTTAAAGTTACATTGTTATTGCCTATAAGAATTTGTAATGGAATATATTGAAAACATTGCTTGCCCGCAATTAAGTGTATTGCAGCCCTGGTGACCAAGCGATGACTATCAACGACCGCAACACGATAATATCTATCGTTTGCTTTCGTTTTTCAAATGTGCAGCTTTCTTGGCGCAATGAGCGGCTACCATTTGATTTATATTTTTATTTTTCAAACATTAATTTTAACATAGGTGAGATAACGCATTGTTATAAACTGATTTCAACGTAATTCTTTAACAAATACATTAAACTAATTTATATTCGAAAATTGAAATTAAGCAAGAGAACAAAAATGTACCAAATGTTCCATGCCAATTGCTATTCTCTGCGTCTCCCACGCTTTAACACTGTTAACTTAACAGCGGTACCAAGCATAACAGATGTGTCATTTATATCGATAGGTTGACACATCGATATGCTCAGTGCAGCGCGTTTCTCCCATCACCAGTGCAACAACAAAAATTCCAACGCAGCCAAAAAATATTAAATTACAAAGCAACGCCAAAAATTGTGCAAAATATTTACACGTAAATTAGTTTATAACAAATTGTGCTAATGTAAACGCGTCCAAACACATCAAATCGTCCTCGTAAACATCGGTGCATTGTGCAACGTTATCTTATCAACGACCGTCGCTGGCACCGTTCGTCGTTTTTATATCTGTGTCAATCGGAACAGGGGCGACAACAACAAACCGTTTAATACTCTAAATGCCCCGCGCACGTCTGTATGTGATCATTCAATAAATATTATATTCAATAAGTGCTCACTGTGTGAGTGTATGTGTGTACACGTATATTTAGCTGTAGTTCTGTGTGTGTGATGTGCGTCTCTGTGAGAACTGTGCATAATTAATTCAAGGTGTCAAAGCTCGGCGCACAGTTTCCGCATTTTTTCAAATCATAACGAGCAAAGGTGGTCACACTAAAATCGACAACAACAACAACAACTTCGAAAAGCCACGATTCTTTTTGCTTGTTTGCCAAGTTCAAAATAAAACGAAAAAAAGTCTGCTCCAATCAGCTGTTGCCTGTGTGAGCACGACCCGTCGTTAGTGCAAGCGAGACAGCCTGCGTGCGCTCCAAAACGCCAGATGGCCGCATAGTGGTTGAATAGCCGCGAAACGTTCATAAAAAATTAATATACAGTTATTGAAAGGTAAGTGATCAGCATTCAAGTCTCTTATTTCACCTACGCAAAAGATTGGCATTTTCTCACAGCCAACTTTCATATCGAAAAATCCTTTAATACGCGTGTGTTTTATATAAAAAAATAAAAAAAAAAAAAATAAAAAGAAATAAAAGTGTAAAATGAGTGAAACAACTGGGAATGAAACAAATGTGGATATTGCTGCAGCAGCGGCAGCTGCCGCCGCTATATCAACGGATGAGACGAGTAAAGCAACGGAAACGGAAATGGCAACGCAAACGGGGACGGGGACGGGGACGGATTCGGTGGCAGTGTCAAAGATCAAGCCGCCCAGTCGATCCAACATACCCACGCCCGCCTCCTCCGTGACCGGCATACCCACAAAGATCAAGCCGCCCTCCCACTACGGCTCGACGAATTCTGTTTCTAAAATCGGCAGACTCTGCTGCACGCACACTACTCCGAAAACGGGACCTCCTCCAAGAGGTGAGTAGATACGCTTCCATTCACCTTCCAACTTAGGCTAGATCTATCTTGATATCTGTTTGTCTTCTCATATCTACTCGAAACTTGTTCCCCGTCGTTTGCCTTAGCGTTGCGTAATTCTGGTTCTGCCAAGTACAGCTCTTGAACGCCCACTCGAGTAGGCAATAATAAATACAGTTGATCTAATCCAAATTTACGAGCCGCACCCACACGGTCAGCCAGCGGCTCTCCCCCTTTCCGTAAGTGTGGAAAATGCACAACAGCAAAGCTGGAAATTGCAATTGGCGGAACTGGCTAAAAAAAGCGCTTGATTCCCGCTAAAACTAGCTTTTCTGAAGCGAGATTGGGGCAGTCTCATCTTTAGCTCTATTCGTCCTATTTGAAAAGCTCGGTACAGCTTTTCCGTAATATACAAACTGTATTCCATAAAAAAAGTATAAAGGAGTAAAAGAGCTATTAAATATAGGGAGTGTCTGACTTGTTGACACCCTTACCCTGCAGCTACATACACTACACGCTCTTATGCTGTTACATACCGGCTCCCGGAATCCTCATGCCCTGCATTCCCATTTTGAATGGGTAGAAACAAGATGTTGTCCCATGCTGTCACATTCTGTCTGTCGCGAGACATCTAAACAAATAGGAATGGAATAGAAATAGGAATGTTTGCCAACATAATTTGCAATTGCTTTGATTTGTAAACAAATGATTTGTTAATTAGCCAGTTAGGGAACGCGCTAAGTAGCAAAGCGCAGAGCGCGCAGAGTCATTAGAGAGATAAACAAACAATGGTCCCGATCGAGTACTCGAATACTCGAATAGTCTAGCGGACAGAAAGACTGAGGGCCGCCCACTGGCAATTAAAGCAATTATAGCTGCCTCTGTTTCGAAAGAGAGTGTCTTATGGCCAATTAACTGAAACGCGGCTACTATTTAATTGAGCCGTGGACAGCTGCGTTGGAGGCGTCGTCTGCGACACACACTCCGTTCACGTAATTGTGCCACACAGAAACCACAGCCATTCACATACCATTCGCGACCCAGTAGCCCATATACTTCTGTAGTTGTTAATGCCCATTGTTTACGCTTATCTGTTATTTTCATAATATTGTTTTAATGGATTGTTCGCGCGATCCTCGTCAGGTTTTCATTACGCGCGCATCAGATTCAGAATCGATGCAACCGCAACTACACGTCGGTTTCTTGTTTCGCATTCGAAAGCTCTCTAATTGCGCGCAGGGTTTATGCGAGTGCTCGACTAGAGGATACCCTGGACTTATCCGACAATGGCATGGGTCATGCAGCTAAAGAGACGAGATCAGTTATACCCACCTGAGTGGAAATACCCTAGCTTATGTGATTATTGCCGCTCAGTTAGACGAATGAAATTCCGTACTGCAACAGATTCTATTTTAGTAGCGGAATATATATGTATATAGTACGGAACGAGACTGCTCGACTAGCAGATACCTTACTGTGTCTTCAAATCGTTGGGATTAGGAAAGAGATTAATAGCAAACACAAACTGATCTTTAGTTTCTATAGTCTAGTCAATTACATCTGCTCGACTGGCAGTTACTCTGTTGTCATAGGGATGAGTGTGACTGCTCAATCTACCCGAATACCGCATAATCTTTAATCTGTTATACTCTCGATAGTACAATTTAAAGTTGGCAGTGATTATGCGACTTCAAAATGAGTCACATTCAGACTATTTCCAGTCAAGAAGATAGACTGATATGACAGACAGATGCGTTATATATCAGAATATGAACGTAATCTGGTTGAGTGCGAGTATGTGGTATACGATTCGAATAATTTTATCTGCTTTCCCACATGCATGCTCCGCTGGATATACCCCTTTGACAAAGGCGTTTGCCAAGTGCTCGAAAGTGAATCACTTGCTTGTACCTGTCACTTATCTCTCAGCACTCAATGCCGAACCCACAGCCGGGCATCTAACCGCCACCCACCAACGAAGTCCCAACCCCTCTCTACCACCCTTCTTCCCTCTCTCTCTCTCTTTCTCTCTGTGTGGGGCTGTGGATCTTTATAAAATGTTTCACTCATAATTGAATTTTGTGTTCTGCGTGCCGTGTGTCAGCCAGTCAGCAGCAGCATCAGATGACACATGAGTTGTTGTTGCTCTTTCTATATTTATTATATATTTTTGTCAATTTTGTGAACTGCGCATTTCACACACAGCCTCACGCCCTCGCTCTCTCCTCTCTCTCTCATCTTCCCATTTCAGTCTGTTTTTTGCACTTTCTCGCTAGCGTTCTGCTGTTGTCTAGTTGAGCGCTCGTGGCTGAGCTTATGTCATTTCATTGATCTCGATCGGAAACAACAAGCGGGCTCTCTATAATGAACAAGTAAGAGTGCTTCAATGATTCGGCGGGGTTAAGCGGTTGCTTAATACTCGTTCAGCGACACCAAATCACGGATTCATAGGCCTGTCTGCAGTTAATCTGTAGCCAACCTGGAATCCAGAACCAATATACTCCTAACAAAGCTGAAAGCTCGATTTGTCTTCGACTTAAGATCGAATCGGATCGTCAATGCTGGCGGCTGTAAGCTTCTAATGGATGGATACATCCGCAATCTGATCCCCTTTGTACGTCAGTTGACCTTTACTTATTCATTATTTTGCTTTATATTTATAGTACTTTCAATTGCCGAACAGACTGCAGATTTATCCTCTGTCGACTCTCCCCTATGTCGAGGCGACATTCGCTCATTCTTTTCTTGTTTCTTCGTTTCTGTTGCCTGCGATAAGTGCTAAAAAGCCAAACGTAATTTAGCTTCAGACTGAAAAGCCATTATATAGGCGCCTCGATCATCAATCAGTGCACGCACCCATTTTCAATTGGAGGCTGAAAGTGTGAAATTGATCGAATTTTAGTTACTCTAATAATTATTTTTAGCCTGTTTTATATGAGCTTCAAATTTCGTTTGAAATTTCGGCAAACTGTCCTGCATGTTGAAAATCGTTTACGATCATCAATCATGCGCTCAACTATTGTCAATTAAATGGGATATACTCTGTGTTTTAGACTTCTCACAGACTCTGATCGTTTATTATTATTCGGAACTCAAATTGTAGAACATGGAAACAGCTAATCGAAGACGCCCATTAAGTATTTAGAATAACTTAAGATCTATTAAAGATAAAGAAGTCTTGAAGTGGATCACAAAAGAGTATGCAAAAGGTTTTTAATTTGATATGGATTGTGCGTTGGCCCTAGGCAAGATTAATAGTTACTTCTATTTGCAGTTTGGATCCAAGTTAGCCCGAATTGAAAGTAGTTTAGCTTCAGTTCACGTTTCCACATGTAAGCAATCAAACGCTCCACTTTTCTATACATATATGTACATATATAGGATATGCAAATCTGTGCGAATTGGGCGCCGGCACAGTGTGGCAACCTTAGCAGAGCTTTGCCCCCTTCATGGAGCAGTTAAGAGACGATCAGCTCTCCGCTTTTGTTTGCAGAAATTATTAAAGTACGCGTCCGTGTTACGAGCTACATAAAAAAAAATAACTTTACGGGTTTTCGCGTTGTCGTTTATTCAATAAAAACATTGTTGCTCCATCGCAGACAGACAGAGTGAGAGCGAGAGAGAGGGAGAGAGAGGAACACTGTGCTACAAAGCTCGGTTCGCACGTTCACTATGCCTCTCCCTCTCTCGCTCGCTCGCTCGCTCTCTTTTTGTAAAAAGCTCGCCTACACGTCGACTTCTCGCCAGTTCGCCAAAACTTTGGCTTTTCAGTAACTTCAGCGACTTTTTGCGAGACGGACGCGTTTTATTGCTCAGCGGCGCTCGAATGGTTGCGGGCAGCACTGGCTTCAACTGAACGATACGGGCTATATACTGGAATATATATACAGTGAATACGTCAAGCTAAATTCAAACCAATTCCCGTTGCTGGTCTGCCAATTCTGAAACAAATTCTCAAAAGGTGAACAAATAAAAACAAAATTATTTTGGACAAAATGAAAATTAAATCGCAAAGCAAAAAGTAAAAGTTGTGACCCTTTGGCTAGATGTTTTGTTGTTGTCCTCTGTGCTGCCCTAAAAGGCAAGTTCCAAGTGCTGTGAAATTGTCGTCGCTCTTGCTATTTGTATTTTAATGCCGGCTGTTCATATATATATATACTTATATATATTTAGATCGGCTGATAAGTAACTGTTTTTGTTGGCTTTTGTTGAGTATTTCACATACACTTTGCAATCTTCAGTTGATTCTTCTTATAGCCGCCTCCCTTCTATAGACATTTACTTTTTGTATTACCCTGCATTGCCCGGCATAGATTGCTTTTGTGCTTTTGCTTAGGCAGAACTTTAAAGCTATTATATGAGACATGTTTTCTACATAGTTCTTTTGCTAGCACACTAAATATATTTTAAACTTATTTATTTTCTTTTTTTGAAGTCTTGATAAGATAATTGTAATTGGCCGCACTTAGTTATTGTTTTTAGATTTTAGATTTTTCGTAGGTTTGGCCCGCTTTTTTAAGCAAAATTCTAATTTTTAAAGGTGCGCCGAGATACATAAATTCTGTAAGCAAAAAATTCAACTATCAACGACAACTTGATTATAAACTTTACTGTAATAACTCTAAGGGTTTAGCTGTGAGAGTGCGGCATACTTTTATCATGATAAAATTTATTAGTATTGGAAGCATAGGAGTTATTTTCGTTGTACTCTACATTTCTGATCTTTTAATTCTTTCTAATTGGGTCGAATGCGCTTAGTCAGCTTCAGTCTCCAGTCTGTCTCCAGCATTGAGAATCACATGTATTTTGTTGTAATTTCAGTTTGGCCCGCATTATTAACCTTAGTCGTTCTATAGAATTTAAACTCAAAACTACAACAAAGTAAAAGCGAAACGGCGACAGCGCAGCGACTGCGACTGCGACAACAATGATAAATAAATAAAAAAACGACGAAAGACCAACCGGATTTAGCTATATTGAAATTTGCGGTTAACCGCTAATTAAGTATCGAAATGTATTTTTGTTTATTTACGTTTTGACTGCAGTCAGAAGACGTCAAATATGACAAACTAGCTGCATTGATAGCCAAAGAAAATACTCTGTACAGGCGTTGAGGACTGTGCGGGTTGAAGGATAAGTTGATAGAGTTATTGTTCTTCATTTTTTAAGATTTTCCCTTTTCAAATTTTATTATTCCTGTACGTATTGCAAGAGAAACACTTATTATTGCATCAGTAATTTCCAGTGCAATTTTCTACAATTTAGCTTTAAATATTAGTTTAAACTAGATTAGATTTTTAGCAAGCTTTAGTTAGTTCCTGCGCTTAAAGTGAACTATGAAAACATTTTTCTTTATTTTTCAACTTTTTCTTTCATCTCCTTTAGCTTTGCTCACTTTGCTGCCAACTCTCTTTCTATAAACAATTGAATAACTTTTTCAGTTTTGTTTTTCATATTTTTTTTTGCTTTAAACAGAAAATAAATTTACATATTGCGCAAAAGGTTTATATTCACATTAGTTAGCTGTTGATAGCAAATTTGTATATTTTGTGTCCAACTCTTTTTGGCATGGGCTGTGACGTCTGCTTGGCCAATACGCTTCACTTGCTAATACCCTATGCAAATTGGCCGGCTGCAAACTTTCTATTGTGCGCAGGGCTTTCTTTTCGGCCGGACGCGAACTTGGACAACTAGTTGTTGTTGTTGTTGTTGTTGTTGTTGTTGGGAGTTGTCAGTAAGCGACCTGCTCTGCAGCTCTTCATAGAGCAATGTCACAGAACTCAGGCATTAGACGAGACAATGTGCTTTGGCATTTCATTGTTGTTATTGTCAATGGCATTTTATCAGCTCAGAATTTGTGTGTACCTTCGCTTGCCTTACTATCTGCCCCGGCACTGCTCTTGACAACGTTATCAGACAAAAACAAAATTGGGAAGCAGACATAAGTTTTTATTTTTATGCTAGGCGCGGCATTGCCAGCCAAAAAAAAAATAGCTAACTCGACTGAATTTGGGTGTATTTGCTGGAAAATTCCCTCAATGAAGCAGTTAATAAGGAACAATATATATTTGGCTTAAAGTCAGTGCTAAAGCTCTCATTAATTGATTTCTAAGTCAAAAATTGTCTCGTCTTTTACTGCTTAACAAATATTGATTTAGTTTGAGCTGCCTAACAAAGAATTTGATCCGCAGATATCCGGCCTTAAGCCAATGAACGAATCTGTTTGCTTCCAGCATTATTTACAGAGCTTAAATTTGAAATTCAAATCAATATATTTATATATTTATATTATATATATTTATATTATATTTATATTATGATTATTAGTGTTTAGGCTTGAGATACGAGAAATGTTCTCATTCTGGCAGGTATATGAATAGATGTTCCAAATGGGTTTCTATAGTGAGTAAACACTGTAGACTTACATACATTATCTTTCAGCTAAAAGATAAGCTATGCAAATAAAGGTTTTGCATTAGGCAGACTCGAAATGGCTTTAAGTGCTTCAACCTATCCCAACAACTCGTATGTTTAGCTCAGCTCATTTTACATCTGAGCTAGTACTAATATAAATAGTTTGTATATAGAGAGCAGATTTAGGGACGGACGGAAAATAAAATAATATTTTAAATGGGTTCTCAACTCACAAACGATTCAAACTACGCTCGTATATCGGCTCTTATGTACATATATATTTCTTTTTAAATTAACACTCTGTCGATGATGCTGACGGGACCACGCCCACCTGTGCTCAGCCTCCCTCGCTTACACAACTGTATCGCATCAATTAGATATTTATTTGTTACACACAGTTGGAAAAGGCAGCTGTAGGCTGTGGGCGCAGATGTTACGAGAATTTTCGCCATATTTGTGAGCATCGATAAATCGAAAGACAGATCTGAACTGGACTGTGCAGTATGTATCGGCATTTGATATTGGTAGCATCCATTTATTTGGTCCGTTCTTTATGAGTTGTCGTTAAGTTTAGTTTCGTTTCGTTTCGTTTCGTTTCGCTTTTGGTGCCGCACAACAATAGATTGTGGCGTCATTTGTTCGAACGTGTCGCTGTTTGCACAGTTTGTTTACATATTTGTTTATTATTTTATTTTCGAAATTTACTTTTGTAGCCATTTTGGCGCAATGAGCTCAGCTCAGCTCAGCTCAGCTAGGTCTCACTTCGGTTTATTTGTTCTAGAACTTTGAGTGCGCATCCGCGTGGGTGTACGCGGCGTATGAGTAATGCTTGTATGTGTTGCGCATACGCACCTTAAGACTGCATCGTTACATGCCTAATGAACATACACAGGGCTGTGCGCCGGTGTAAGTGGCGTATGATTAATATTTACTCGCATTGCGCATACGCAGCGTGTGCCCGCTTTACTCTAACTCAGTTGGCATTACGGTAATGGAGTCAGTTGCTCGCTCGCCTCTTCCGCCGGCAGCTTTTACTTTTTGTATGTAATTGAATACGGCCGTTGTCTTCTGTCCGGCTGCAGGTGTTGCCGCATTCGTTTAATTAATGCTGATGAGCTCCAGCTCGTTTTCAAGAAACGTTTTTCATGGGCCAGGCTGGGGCCAGCCACATGCTGTCATAGCTCTAGCTCTTGCAGCAGATGAAATATCACGCAAATATGTTTTTGCTCTTTTTGTTTACTTTTGCTTCATGCTCCGTTGCTTTCCTTAAGTTCTAAGCGGCTTTCGGCGTAAACAAACCCATTAGGCGCCCAACTTTGTACTCCACGCTGATTCGACAAAGAAAAAAGTTTACCTGTGTTACCTGTGCTACTAATGAATTATTAACCTCTGAGCTTGTGCGTAATATGCGCCTAATGGCAGAGTTCGTTATGCCGTGGACTGCCCCCCGAACAGAGAGATCAGAGAGCGGCAGTCAACGTCTTGCGAGGGCTGCTCGACACACTTGCAAGTGCAGACACTTCCCCACACACACGCGGCTACATCCCTTGCTCGCTGTCATGCTCCAGTGTAAATCGTATTTGCTGTGAGCCATTAAACAGCAATTTTAATCACACTCAAATGGGTTTTTGCTTCGCACTCGCATTGTTGTTGCGCACACTTGAGTGCTTTTAATTATTTCGAATGCGATATTGTTCTAAGCCACAGGCAAATAAATTAACGTGTCACTTACTGAAACACACACTCACTCAGAAGGCCCAGCCGCAGCTTTTCGCAATTATTAGACGCGGCACTCCAAAGTTCCATTTAACATGGTGCCAAGTGCTGCTCAGGCGACTCCCGAGTAAATATTATTTAACCAGTTGTTGGTACAGCGAGTGAGAGCTGAAAACTTAGTAACTTTATATGGAATACACTGCAAAAGAGACAAAGGAATAATCAGACAGCGAAATTGCACAAAATCTATTAACCCCATTAATATTTATTTTAAACATCTTTCTATTAAGCTCGCCGGCAATTTGATTAGTTTTATTGCCTCGTCTATTATGTTTTCGTGCATTAAACTCAATCATGTTTTATGGCTTGGCCTCTGTTGCAAGGCAGATCTAACACCAACCGATCAGGGTCAGTTTCAAAAACATCCAAAGCGCGTCTACGTCTGATATATACATATATGCCTGTGTTCCCATCTCAGATCTGAATGCTTCTGCGATTTATGTTTCCTTGATGGAACATGAAGGATTGAAGAAGCAACATCTTTTATTTAGTTATAATTACTTCAAGAAGCTTAGCTCACAGTACACCTTAGTCGTGCACTCCCTACTAGGTCACTCTTACCTGTTTGGCTACAGCCAACTTGATCGATGCTTTTGCAATACCTTCGCGTTTATTGTTCATGGTTCACAGTTCAATTTCAAGCGTAATATTCACCTCATAAAATGCGATCGATTTGTCCGCACGCCAGTTCGCTTAACTGTTAAGTAACCCGCAGATTCAATTAGCTTGAGTGCCACGCCCCGCCCCGCCCCGCCCCGCCAAAGCGACTCTCGATGCGTGTGGGTTGCATAATTTGTATCACAATTTCGGGCAGAAAACAAAAATCAAAAGTCATTAAATTCATAATTATATACATTTTGCTATTATTTATGGCTACTGGCCAAAAGAAGCAAATTACTTGAGCTCTTAATTGTATTTGGCCATATACGAAGGCTCTTTTCATAATTTCTGTTTGGCATAAAGCACAAGGCGTAATTAAGTTGTTTTTTCAATCTCGATCTGGAGAGACACGCGGCAACCGCTGCCCATCTATTGAGCTGTACACACACGTATATCTATATATATTATTCATTTTCGATCAGTTAAGCAGACAGCAACAACAACAACAGCGACAACAAATAATAACCAAAATCCAGACATCTTCAATTCTATATTCAGCGACTGTTTTGACCGTTTGTTTACTCTGCGAGCCGTTGTCATGCCGCATTTTGTTGTTAATTATTCAGCAAGCAAATTATGAAGAATGATGCATGTGGGCATTGCCCAGCTAGCAGATACCCGCTACAAGGAGCTTCAATTGCAATCTGAATACAACTAGACTTAATAATATTTTGTAAATCTTTCGCTCTTTTCCCGTTAATTAGTTAAAGCAGCTGTTGTTTTTACAATTCGTAAACAAGCTGCTGTAAAGCTTAATAGTTTTTAGTCTATTTTCCGTAATCGTTTCTCGCTTGGGCCAATTTGTCTTTATTTGTTTCCAGTTACATAAAATCTTTACAGACCGGCGAAAGTTGTGTGCTGCTTGAGCATACCCTATGTGAGTGCTCGGGCTGCGCCATGGCTTAATTGTGTGTACAATCTACAAATATTTGCAATTTACCGGCACTTTTCGAGTGCGCACATTTTCAATTGGCGTAGCGAAAACACGCCGTAATGCTAGTCGGTAAATGTCAGAAGCCGGAGAACGTTTTGGCTGATTTGCAAATTTGTCGATTTAGTTGATTTCGCATTGACGTCTTTAATAGGTCATTAAAATGGTTGCCAGAGCTGTTTGCCGAGACGGGTTTTAGTTAAAGGCTTCCAACAGTTGATGGATCACCCCACAGATTGAGATGCTCAGCGACGCTACGGGTGACATGTGCCTGTGTATCTGACGGATACATTTAAGCATCTCCGCGTGGCTGTCGACAAACATAAAGTATCTTTTGGGTATTGTATTTATGACTATTTTTGCATATCTTTAACATACTTAAATGTATCGGCTGTCGGTTAACTTTAATTGTCTTTGACTAACTATCACGCGCTGACAGCTCAGCGGTAGTAGCACAGAGATATTAAAGTATCTTTAAGTGATTGCAGCAAGCTTATACTTAGACTGAAACTCTTTGAGATGTATAGAAGTATATTTTCACTACTGCGCATCTAAGCTAGAGTATCTTTAAGATACTTAAGTATCTTTAACTGTCCGTCGTTAGCTCATGCCAAACTCAAATAACTTTTGAGGAATTTCAAGGTATCAAATAGCTTTATAATATATACATGTTGTATCTTTAAGGTTTTGAAGTATCTTTTACTGACTATCTCAAAAAAGATATATCAAGAGTTAAAGATAGTTTAATTTATTGATAATCTGTCTAAGTATCCTTCAGCTAACCTCGTTAGCTTTGATAACTCGTCATAAATATTTGGTATTTCGAAAAGTATCTTGCAAATACTTCGAGACAAATGGACTTAGTTTGAGCACCTTCGTTGACTATCGCTGGACAGTCGATTTAGTGTGTGTCTCTTTCGCGAGCTGACGACTCACTTTGAGTGTCTTTAAGATATGTATTTATATCGGGACAAACCTTAAGTGTTGCCGATTCGATTGTGTCGTATGCATATTTATATTTTTAGCTCGGCTGCGTTCACCTGTTCGACGCTGCTTATCGCACGTTTATATAACTCGCTTAACTGTGCAATTTGTTAACTGCGCTTGCCCCAGCCCACTCACAAAATACACAATATATATCTATATGTATATATCGAGTTCGAGTTCGAGTCGGTAATTTTACCGACCGGCTACTAATTGCTATTTGCACATTTGCGCTTGTTGTTGTCGTGCCGCCGTTTGCTTTCTTGGCCAATTAGCTGGCCCGTTGCTTTGGCCTGAATATCGAATGAATATGTAATTTTCTGAATTATGGGATCTCTTCTATCCATCGCCCTTTGGCACTGCCCCCAGGTGCTCGTAAGTAGCTGAAATTTTAATTTCCTTTGCCTTTTCTGATTCTCGATGGTTCAGCATACATATTTATATATTTGTTATTGTTTATTATTATTATTATTATTATTATTATTGTTATTGTTATTGTTGCTATGCTCATTTGCCTGATGTTTTTTCTTTCTTTTCTTTGCTTCCGTTATATGTTATTCGGTTTTATTTTTAGACACAAACAGCATGAGTCGTGAAAGCGATGACAATTTGAGTTCGATCAATTCAGCGTACACAGGTAAATATGTTTTTAATTACAAGTTAATTTTACTATCATTTTACGTTTATATATTGACACTTGACACTGTGCGTTTCATCAACATATTTAATTAACACATATCGTGGCAGACATAAATACATAAATATGTAAATCCATAAACTGGAAGTCAAAATTGACGGCTCTAATCTCTGGCTTAATTGACACAATAATAAAATAATTAATAAAAAAATAGAAAATTAATTTATGACACAAGATTTTGGAGCTAAGAATTTCCTGTTTCACAAACACATTTATATTCCATCGTTTCCCACACTTTCGCCAGCCCAACTTGACCTCAATTTGCTGCCTGATCTATCGCAATGATCAATTGCTTACTTGAGTATGCAGCAACAGTTTCCGATATACAGTTGTCAATTGACAGCTGAGCGCGTTGCCTGGCTACAACACTCGAAACGACTTTCAGCAATTGAATTAACTATGAATTTAACTATAATTTTAATCGCTTATGTCCCAATGGAATGGGCTGTTAGGCAAAGCAACATCGTTTTCATTAAGCAAATGTGTTCAGCTATAGCGAACTCGAACAATTGCTTCTATATAGTTAGTTTGCTTGGGGATTTTGCTGTCGCTTGACTGCCCTTCTCAGCTGAGGTCTTTCCCGCATTTGAAATGCTAAACACGTTCTAAGTATATGCGTATGAAATTATACAACTTAAATCGTAATGTGAAATACTCGACAGACAAAAAAAAAAACACGTTAAACTGTTGCAGCCGGCTGCAACTGACTGCCTAATACTCTGGCCATATAATATTGGGGCAATATTTGATTCTATAGTTGTACATATGTTGGTAACTTTTGGCGTTACCATTAACAGTGGATAGCATCTGCGTATCTGAAGAGTTGGTCCCTTTGAGACCCATAAGCGACTCATAGTTTTCAGTCTACATATGGTAAACTCTCCAACAAACCGTTGCACGAAAGCCGATAGACTCGTTTTCTTAGTATAGCTAGAAATATTCATGGGGCGCTTGTTGAGGTGAGGTGCTTCCACAGTTTCTTACCGGTATATCAATTAATTTTTTGTTCAAGCCAGCTGCCTCGTCCACTTTTTTGGCACCTTTTGTTGTTGTGGTTCTTCAAGTAATAATAACAATATTTATAGTATTGACATTTTACGAAAAACGCCTTCCAAAGTCGCTTGGTCGCTGGCGAAAACCTGAAAAATCAGCAACTGCGCCGCATCTAAATAACAAAATCCAAAAATCGACATGAAACCAGTTTTCCATTTGGTGAAATTCTCAGGCGATCGCGCCGGGGCGTTCATTTAAATATTCTATTGAAAATACAAGCGAAATACGAAAAAAGCTGGCGTTGAAAACATCAGGCAATATTATCATAGAAAATTAAATGCAATTACCTTTTTTACTCTGCTCAAAGCAAATGCACGCGAATTAAATTAATGGCGATAAAAAGTGCTGCATTTTATATGCAACACAGTGGAGACAAAGTAGGAATGAAAGTATATGTCAGACATAAATAAAGTTAAGTTTTATTTAAAGCAAGACAGAAATAGGCATGGAAATAATTATTTAATTTTAAAAAAATATGTATGTATATAAAATTTATATATTAATTTAGTCTCAGGTTTTATGTTAGCACTTAAATTGGATTCGAATCAAAGTTAACTGCACTTTAGCAACGCATCGCAGCTTCACTGTGGCTATTGCCTCAGCCAGACAGCGGCTTTTAGCTGCTGTTTTGGAATGTGTTGGTTGGCAGCAACAGTTGTCGGCAACAGCAGCAGCAACATTTGTCGGCATTTGCCGCTGAAAAGAGATTTGCATGTAAGCGCTGCCAAAAAGTCATGTAAGTCGTGACCAGTGTGGCCAGCGCGAGTGATTATAGTGCATACACACGTAGTGGCTAATCGGTGTGGGACGTAAGTCGTTCAACGACCGTAGTCCGGCTAACAGCACCCACTTGAGCTGGACACCCAGCTATTTGTATTTATATCTGAGACTCTGATCGAGTCGCGTTAGCTGCGGCGACCTACACGCAATGGCAATGCATTTGCCTTAGCTCGCAGCGACATGCACTTGCACGCGGTTTAGCTTAATTAAATGTTGTTTAATCATTTTAATAGATAATGAGCCAGCGACATGTGCTGCTGTGATTTATCGATCGGGCATGCGAGCGCACACGCCCGATCCGTAGCGATGCGCGGCCATAAATGGACGCGTCCATCCATTTGGGCCGAGTCGTGTGCTAAGTGGGTCGCTTACACCCGTTCAGAGTAGTGGGAACGAGAGTATATTGGCTCTTGTGCAAATAGAAGTTGAGTAGCTGTCGATTTCATTCAGATAGATATATAGTTTATATGGTATATGTAGTGGGAGCACAACAGTCGTGCACTACTTGGCTTTAAAGCTCTTGCCAATTGTGAACGAGTGTTATTCAGTCATCTAGACTCGTCTGGTTTTATCTATTTTGACCATAACAACATTGGGCTAACGATTCGCTGTAGATGCGGCCGCAGACTCGGGGCGCCACACTCACTCGCGCTCATTGCAGCAGCAACAGCGGCAGCAGCAGCGGCAGCTTTGATGATGATTCATTCGGCGTATCTGTCAGATACATGAGTTCATTAGTGTAGACACTGAATGTCAACTGCAAGGAAATTGTCAACACGCACACACACACACACATACACACATTTAGCGCTCGCTCACGTTTAGTAGTTAACAGTTAAACGCTAAAAACCAACAACAACTCAGATTCATATTCAGCGGAGCTGCAGTTGACGAAGGTTTCAGCGAATGGCACATTGCTAAGCGCCGAGCCAGCCTTGAGGCTGCTCAGTCAAAGCGTATATGTGACTATATATATATTCTTTTCAATTTCCTTTCTGATGTAGAACAGCAGACGGCCAATTGGCTTAGAGCCAATTGTTCAACTTAGTTTCGCCCATTTGAGCAGAGTGAAAGTTGCCTTGGCAAAGAAAATAAAAGGGAGCCAAACAGACACAGATACAGATACAGATACAGATACATTTAGCAGCCACAAAGGCTTGTTGTTACAATTAAGAAATAAAAATTGCAAGCGTCACGAAATATAATAGCAAATAATAACAAATTGTCTTGACTGCTGGCCAGCGGGCAAGCGGAGAGCTGCTGCTGCCTGCTGTATCTTTTGAGCAACAATTGAACCTTGAAGCCGTTCGCCTGTTGTGCGTTTTATGGCCATGTCATGCTTGGCTACCGTTCGGGCAGCTGCACAGTAGCTCGCTCCGTAGGCCTGCCTTTCGCGCATCTCTGAGACATGTGATGAAGACGATGGAAGAAAAAGCCAATTTGCGCTGACAAAAACACAATTAACTACAAACTACACGGCGTATACGTCATGCTGTAAATTAAGCGGAAACCGAAATCGTGCAAATCACAAAAAGCAAAAAAATGTTTAAATTTGCTTTCTGCTTGCAGCTGATTTTCATCTTCATCTGCTTTCCTCCGTGTTGCAATTTGTTAGAGGCAAACGTTACCAAACTGTCGACAATTTCATTGATTTATGCCTCTTCACTTTGACTCATGGCAATTTATGGCAGTTTCGAAAGTCTCACGCAGAGAATGTCAACTTTGCTTTATGACAAGTCTTTAGCTTGAGCTGATAAATGGCAACTTTTAGGCAGAGCTTTAGAGTGCTCTTAAGGGGTCTATAAAGTCTGTTTCTCCCATTAGTAGTTACACCTTTCTAAAACCCAACGAATCACACCTGTTTTGCTCGCTCACATAATTCTACTCAAGACTCACCTGGAAAGTTCTTTCGCTTTGCTTGCGGCTAATAACTGATTAAACAACAACAGCCAGCCACAGACAACTTTCACATAATAACAGCAACTTACAAAGCCGTTGTATATGATTAACACGAATCCGCTAATTATGAACTAACCGAGCCTCACTGTACTCGACTCGAGTGCTACACCCAAAAAAAAACCAAAAGGCATTCGAAACGTTGCCCAGATCCCAGATTCAAACTTAACATTTAACATTTATGTAAATCGCATGCTGAAATGGCAATATCTATCTATATATGTGTAACGTGTTCGCAGATCTCTATCAAGAGACTGTTAAGCGCTTTACGCGCTCCTCTCTCTCACCCACATCCGATTGGGAACGCGGCTCGTTCAAGTCTCGAACTCCAACGCTCTCCGACAATGGACGCCGCACATCTTGTAAGTCTGTTACTCTGTCAGGCACCTGCATGCCGCGAGCCGTGTGCTCTGTGCTCTGTCTTTATCTGTAACTGTGCTTTGTTTACGTTTTCTGTTTCGTTTTTGTTTTTGTTTCGGCTTAACCATAGACGATTATTATCTAGAGGCCACAGGTCGACGACGCAGCTCAGGTAAGCTAAAGAGCAGCTCACGAACTAATGACTATCTTCAGTATATCTGAACAGATATATACATTTTATGAAAATTATAGAACGTGTTCGCTAACACACACTCACACTCAGTCCATATATCACTTAGATATTTGCGCAGGTGGTTTATGTATATGAATCTATGCCAGTTGCTCGCACCTTAAACGTACTGTGCCACGATCTCTGCAGCTATCTGTCTTGGGTGTAGATGGAAGCGGTACCCAAAAAAACTGTCAAATTAACAGGAGCTAATGAGTCGTTAACAGTACTTGACAATCACAGTGGGTGTTTACTGTACTGATGCGCAAGGCCGAGCTGTTGACAGCTGTTGCCTCATTAGCTATGACATAATTTAAATATAAAATTATCTAGATTTATGTAACATGCTAAGCTTCAAGGTGTTCCACACATAACATAAATATTTATCTTACTTATGTAAGACTCGAGATATCTAAAGGGCTGATTAAGTATTTCATTTCCTACATACTCTATATACTAAATATAATGAGAGGCGATCAAAGCTAGACTCTGTCCCACTGCCAGTTACATTTATGTTATATGTATGTTAAATGCATGTTAAGTGCATGTTAAATGTATGTTAACGTAACCATTTGATATGAAATGCTTCTATCGCCCTCTACTTTTATAAAAATTCATAGAACTGGTGGTTTAATGAATTTTCCCTCAGATTCAGCCAAAGGCTATGCAAAAAGAAAACAAACTATAATTTATTTTCTGTTGTTTACTTTTAAATGTAGCGCAGCGACTATTCGCTCAACCCGAGCCCCACAATTAGCTAATGCATATGCATAGATATCTCGCATATATATATATATATTTATATCTTATTTTGAGGCAACTCAAACTTGACACCTTTATGCAGGCAGCCAAAGAAACACATCTTGCGTAGCACAGCGGCAAAAATTTGAAAACCTAATGATGAAAAATTTACAAAATTATCATTATAAAGCAAAAATAACAACAACAAAAACAAAGATGTGGGCGGTAAAAAATGAATGGAGGAGCCGAACAATACAGACATTATGACATAGCTCGCATGCATTTATTTATATATACATTTTTGTTATTATTTTTTGTTTGGGTAATTTTCCAGCGAATGAAAGCCATTTATCAAATATCAACAAGTAATTTATTAAATTAAAGCCACGATTTTGAAGGCGTTGTCTGCGCGGGTCTATGAAGTCATATCGGTTCTAGTCCAGAGAAGATCTATCAAGTGCATTTAGATTAAAATTATATATATGTATCTAAATATATATGCATATACATATTTAATAGCCAATATCCGTTCTGAGCGAGCTTTGCTTGTGCGGGGGATCGCGTTGAAGTCATTTTCTGTTGTGTATTATATGACAGCTTCAAATGGTTTTCATTGACGTGACTGCAAGCGACATATGCAAATTGCAGCTGAACAATTTGCATATGACATCATATTCCAGTCTATGTATAGAGTAGTATGTATAAGAAAAGCCACTTATAAAGAGGTTTTTACGGCGTGTAAATTGTGACTGAAACGCGGCCCGAAATCGAGATTGATGATCTAAATGAAATATACATGCATATATGTATTTAATATGAGAGAACAACAGCCAAACAGTTAAGATTTATGTGACATATAGTATAATATCAAGTTATATAGCGAGGTGTGCTCAAGGAGTAAGCTTACTTATTCATATCCCAATATTCATGTTGTTCAGAACCTATACACCCAGAGAGAGAGAGAGAGTAACGATATATATATAGTACTCTCTCTATACTCATTTATCTAGAAATCCCAATAGGAGTATAAACAGCCAAATCATCTATATCTATAGGTCTATATGGTATATATATATATCGTTTAACCCACATGTAATGCTCACCTATTCACAGATCACAACAGCACCGTGCTGACAGCCAACACAGAGCAGTTTATAATTGGTCAACGTGTGTGGGTGGGCGGTTTGCGCTCTGGCCAGATAGCCTACATAGGCGAGACACACTTTGCACCCGGCGACTGGGCAGGCATAGTGCTCGATGAACCAAATGGTAAGTTGACTCGCTATAGAACCTCCCTTATATATAACGATTGTTTGCTTGCAGGCAAAAATGATGGCTGTGTCTCGGGCAAGCGTTACTTCCAGTGCGAGGCGAAGCGCGGCATCTTCTCGCGCCTCACACGTCTCACCACATATCCGCTGTCGGGTGCAGTGACGCCCACTTCGCCGCTATCCAAGCTATCTCCGGATCGTTCGCGCACAGTTTCGCCAACCGCCAGTCTGCGTAGCTCCATGCTGCGCAGTCCAGGCACGGGCAGTAAGTGAAGCCAACAGCATAGTAAGAAGAGATCTCACTAAACTATGATCTGTTGCAGAGAATGGCCTGACAGTGGGCGATCGTGTGATTGTCTCCTCGGGCTTTGGCAGTCGGCCGGGCATCTTGCGCTATCTGGGCGAGACACAGTTTGCGCCTGGCAACTGGTGTGGCGTCGAGCTGGACGAAGGCAGCGGCAAGAACGATGGTGCTGTCGACGGCATAAGGTAAACAGAGGAGAGAAGTTCACTTTCTTGAATTTCGAACCTAATCTCCATTATGCATTTTTTTTTAGATATTTTGAGTGCAAACCGAAGTTTGGCGTCTTCGTGCCGATCGCCAAGGTCTCGCTATCGCCATCGTCGAAGAAGTCGCGTCTATCGCGCACCGGCTCGCGGGAATCTCTCACCTCGATTGGTACCATGAACAGCATAGCCACGACGAATACGTCGCGCATACGCATGAATGCACAGGTATAAGACGGCCTTGCAGCAGCAACGACAAGCCACATGCCACATGCCACACACAGTTTTAGTTTACCTTACCTTTGCCACAGTTACCTGCCACAGTTATGCTGTTATCTTTATATACCTACTTATCTAATACTGTTAATGTTAACCGTTAATCGTGCTCTGTTTACGTTTTTACTAACGCGTTTTAAACTCTAATTCTTAATCCCCTCCTCATGCAGCGCAAGTCGAGCACGCCCATTCGGTCAAATGTAACGACGCCAAAAAATCAATTTTCCATGCAGGTATGCAAAATCAAACAACCAAAGCCTATATGTGTGCGCGCTGTTAGCTAACATGCACGCCTACTGTACCCGCTGTTAAGTCGCTGTGTGTCTATTGACTAATCACTTATGCTAACCTAGCTGCTAAGCGTGCCACTAACCCCAAACCCAATCTAACCCGGCTACCAAAACAGACACTGCTGTACAGAACAATATTTATAAAATATACCAACTATCCATGCACCCCCTATTTTGGCTTATCTTATTATATGTATCTACATGTTATGCTGTGTCACCTTTGTTTGACTATTTTCTACTCGTACACCTGCTGCATAATAAAGCAAAAGTTCGATACAAATTTCTATTTTAAGTGCACGCTTCACTCCGTGTCGTACTCTATTATATATGAGATATATATACACATATTATTTATATATATTCCTTTTGTTTTTATCGTTTTGATATGTTACGCATGCGCACAAAATTTGTTTTTCTATCTTTGATTATTCATATCGTTGGGCCTCCGATTGCACGTTTGCTGCGTGATACAGCTGCAAGACTATCTATTAAATTTAAGGAATTAAGAAATATTTAGAAAAAATTAAAAAAATCTAAAATTAAATATAATATAATATAATTAATTTTTTTAAAATATATTTAACTTAAATTATATAGTAATAATTTAAACATTTTCTCTTGTCCGCATAGTCTTGCAGTTTTATACAGCAAACTGTATCTATATACACATACACACACATCTATATATATGAACACATTTATTGAATATTTTTGTGCAATTATTTCGTTCTACTTTTAACTTATGTGTTTATTGTACACAACCCACACATACACACACACGCATATATATATATATATATATATATATATATATATATATATATATATATATATATATATATATATATATATATATATATACATATATATGGACACTATATAATCTTCTCTACTTGTTACTCATGCGCTTATTGTGCCACACACACAAACACACTCACACACACATACATTCTTTCTCCCCTCTCTCTCTCTCTCTCTCGCCGTGTCTGTGTGACTTGCAGGATCTGCTGCGCGAGAAGCAACAGCATGTGGAACAGCTGATGGTGGAACGTGATCTGGACCGGGAGGATGCACAGAATCAGGCGCTGCATCTGCAAAAGAACATCAATGAGGTAATTATCTTCACCGACACAATGTATATGCCGTTGCCCTATGCGGACCGCAGTCGGCCATTCCGTTTGCGGCCAACGAGCCACAGCAGCAGTCGCATCACAATAAGTCCAACGACTACAACAACAACGACAGCCAGACAACCGCTACAGCAACAACAATTACAGCAACAACAACAGCAACAAAAATCGCGTTCCGATAAACCAAAGAAAGTTTGGTTTTGCGATAAAAAGAAACTATTTCCAGTTGGCTAAAGTCGTCCGTCAAAAGAAAGGCACTCGATGTTTATTCAGCTCAGCGTTGTGTTTGTTTACTTTTTTTCTGATTTTCTGAATTTCTGTAGGAGTTATTAAGAGTGTAATCACCCACACACACACACACACACACACACTCACTCGCACACACACACATGCATTCACTTGTGCTGAAATGTTAAACATTTGTTTTCTTCACTTGGTTGGTTTTCTTGTCTTCGTGTGTGTTAACCAATTTCCTTGTCCTTTCTTGTTGTTGTTTTTATTTATTTCTCGTTGCTCTCTCCTCTCGCATTCTGCTGTTCTTTGTCAATTTTTACACACACTTAATCTGCGCACGTTAACCATTTTCCTACAATTAAAATTTTCTCATTTTCCTCACACACTGAAAAAAGTACAAAAATTAAGTCGGGCTTGAAATTTTCCACATTTTTTTTTTTAAACTCGGCCAAGGTTCAAGGGGGTTCATCATCTTAACAAGGCGCTAACGAGCTTAACAATTTCGATTCTATTAGCATTTTCGGCTATTCGCCCTGGTGTTAATAAACTCTCAAAATATTTGGGCTTATCAGTATTTTCGTTAGCTGAACTAAAAACTGTTTTTTTGAACCCAAATCATTTGCCATATCAGAAATAACACAAGTATTATGAGCTAATCACGTTCACGGTGTTAGTTTAACAGTATCATATATCAAAATTTAGTTTAATTAAAAGCAATTTAAGTTCAGAGCTTTCAGTTGGGTCGTACGAGGTGTGCTCAAAGAGTTAGCCGATAAACAGATGACCGAAGTCCATTAAAAACTTAATCTACTTTGACTGAAATCTGAAAAATCATCTCTCTTTTCGAACACACCCTAGTTGCTTAAAAATGATTTGAAATATATTAAAAAAAATATATATATATTTCAAAGATGTTCAAAAAATATAAAAATTTATGAGCATTTCCCATTATTAGAGTGAATCAAAAATGTTTTCAAAATATGCAAAATGTTTTTAGAATATTCTAAATATTCAAAAAATATTTTTAAAACACTCGAAATATTTCTTAAATATCAATAAAATTTCCAAATACTTTGTAAATAACATATTTTCGTAATTTGGAGACTTTTATAATTTCTTTTGCATTTTACACCTGTCTAAAATACTTTGCAATTAACACCTGTGATTGGCGGGGTATTCCACAGCTTAGTACACATCATCACACTTGCTCAATATATTGCTTGGAGGTATATAGCTTCATAGCAAATAGTCATTTGAAAGGTTCTTCAATTAACACAAAATTTGGAACATTGCTCAATTTCTCATACATTTTTACACCTGGTCAAGAAATATTTGGAAACTATTCAGATATTTGCAAATAAATTTAGCACAATTTCTACGCATAGCTCAGACAGCCTGGCTGGGAGTATTATTATCTCTTTGGGGCCTCTCCCTCTCTCTCTCGTCTTGATTTGCAACTGTTTATTTGTTTATCTGTTTTTATTTTGTTTACTTGAATAAAGTTGAAGTTACGTTCTAAGTTCTCTATATCTATATTCTCTATCCTCATCCCATCTGATATATATTTATTTATTTATGTTTATAAATGTCGTGCGCACTTTGAGTTGTATTTTAGAAATTGGCAAAAACAAGAACAAAGAAAACATTTCATCAACCAATCCAAGCAACCAACCACAGTTCTAATACCCTGTTGCTCTTTTTAACGCAAAACCAAATCCAAAACCAAACGAAATATCAAAATTCTCAATTGTTCAACGACTTTTATGCACCACTGTTCAATTTTTATAGCAACTGCTGATCGAGGCGGAGCGCTGGAGGCGTCTGATAGCTCGACATAGCATTCGACTGGCCGACCTGAGACGCGAGTTCCGTGGCTGGTCGGGCAAGCACGAGAGGCACTGCATACTGCACAGTGTACTGACCCCGTTGCGCATCAAGTGAAATCAGAAGGGATTCTATTGAAGTTTATATAGACGCAAGTCTGCACAGCGTTTTATGCTGCAAGAACCAAAAATATTTACGATATCTTCTATCACAAAGATGAAAACAAAATCAAAACACATGAGCCACAAAGCCCGATTGAATTTTATATTCTCAATGGTTTCTATAAAATACTGAAGATGAAAGATATTCATATATAATACATGTTATATACTTGAAAAATGGAAATTGGAAAAACCTGTATAAAATGGATTTTATGAAAGCGAATTTTCTTGCTGTTTGTCTAGTTGTACGATCTACGATATAAAAAAAAAAAGAAATCAAAACACATATTTACGATATAACAAACTTAAAATACATTACGATATCAAATATACGATATACAAATATTATTGCAAAGCATTTTGCTTGAAAACTTGTTTTATTTACTTTTTGGAATTTTGCCTCTAATTTGTTTTTTTTTTTTTATTCTGCCATTTGCCACCCGATCGCAGCTTAAGCTACGGATTTTGCAATTGGAGTCGCAATTGGGCGATGAGCGCAAGAAGTCGGAGGAACTGCAGTTCTCCATAGATGAGGCACAATTCTGTGGCGATGAAATGAATGTAAGAGCTTTAAGAGCTTTTGTTTAGGGATGTGCATTAACTGCAGAGTGTCCAATGAGGGTGGTTGAGAGCAAAGCTTAAAGTGAGAATCGCAAAGTAAGGCGCTGGGAGGAAATCTTTTTTGTTTAGCAAGCTTGAAGTCGTTGAGTCTTTGACCCGACTGCTGTAATAATGGATTTTTTGAACTACCTGCAGAGATAATTGAATAGTATATAAATCATACAGTTGGGGTCATAGTAATAGAGTATAGTTTAAGCCTCGGATGCTGTCGTGCAGAGAGTTAGACTTCTTTTGTCAGAAATATGTAAATTTCGCTTTTCTCTTATTACAAAGTTTTGATGAGCCGAGCGCGCAAAAGCTATGACCGCATATAACAAACCCAAACTGTTAAGCTTTCGCTTTCGGTCTAAGCAGCTCGATAATCAAACGACAATAACAAAACATTTTCTATAAGCTTTCGCTATAAGTACTATCATATGTTGCTCATTGAGCTTCAGTAGAAAATACCAAAACAACAGCGAATGCGATCAATCATAAAAAAGCTACCTACGATAAAAAAAACGAATGTCTAGAAGAGAATTACAATTTAATTCATGTGGATTTCTTCGGGCTTATTTAGCTCATTCCCTATATTTGTTAAATAAAAATAAATTGTTTTTATTACATATTTATATTCATAAATAAAATATTAATAAATCAACGAAATCAAAGCTAAGATTTTAGATAATGTTTTACGTATAATCAATAAAAAGAATGTGTCTAGATGGAACAAAACTAGAATGAATGGAAAGACAGTTCTGCTCAGTATTCAGGGTATCTCTAAGTCAGGCACTCAGAACAACTCTCCTTCTCCCAGACTCTAAATGCAGTTCATGTGAGCTCGGTTAATGCACATCCTCCATAAAGCTAACCCAAAATATTAGTTCTATTTCATTAATTCGGTCTTCCCTCGTCACAGGCTCAATCTCAGGTGTATAAAGAGAAGATCCACGATTTAGAAAAGAAAATCACAAAGCTAGTCTCAGGTATACAGAATATATTCGCTATATCTTGCGCTCTCTTCTGATAAACAGCCTTTGCTCTGCCCATCCACAGCCACGCCCAGTCTTCAGAGCGTACCGCCTCTGGAGGAGAGCGTCGCCTTGGCCAATGCCGAGTCGCAGATCGCGGAGCTGGAGGAGGAGCTAAGCCAGCAGAAGAAGTTGAGCGAGGCACGCCACAGTGAGTCCCTGGAGGAGCAGCAGCGTTTGCTGGAGAATGTCAACTACCTAAAGAAGCAGAACGAGACGCTGCAAGCGGAGCTGATGGCCAAGGACGAGAGCCTGGAGAAGTTTTCCCTGTCCGAGTGCGGCATCGAGAACCTGCGCCGCGAGTTGGCGCTGCTCAAGGAGGAGAACGAGAAGCAGGCTCAGGAGGCCAAGGAGGTCTTCGATCAGCAGCTGGCGGCCAAGGCGGACCAGGTGAGCCAGCTGAGCAAGGAGCTGCACGAGATCAAGAGCTCGACCGAGACGCTGGAGAGCCAGCGGGCGACCGTCACCGACGAGTGCGAGATCCTGCAAACAGAGATCCGCATGAGGGACGAGCAGATCAAGGAGCTCAGCCAACAGCTGGACGAGCTGAACACCCAACTGAACGTGCAGAAGGCGGACAGCAGCGCGCTGGACGAGCTGCTGACGGTGCAGCAGACCCAGAATGTCGATAGCAAAACGCTGCTAGAGCAGCTGCAGGCGGCGAACGCAGCCATGGTCCAGGAGAAGCTAGAGCTGCAGCAGCAGCTGACCGCGCTGCAGGAGCAGCTGCGAGCGAGCAGCGAGAGCGGCGCCTTGCTGCAAGCGCAGCAGCTGGAGAATGCGCAGCTGAAGGAGGCCAAGCAGGCGCTGGAGCAGCAGCTGCACAAGGAAGCGGAGCAGCTGCTTGCTGGCCAAACAGCGGCAGCGGAGAAAGACTCGAAGCTGCAGCAGCTCCAGGCGCAACTAGAGGAGCAAGCGAAGCTTCACGCGCAGCTAGCCGAGAGCCAGGAGCAGCTCAAGCTGGAGCGAGCTACAGAGCAGAGCCAAGCAGGTGAGAGAGCAGCAGGCTTGGAGGCCACACTGAGTGCCAGGCAGACCCAGTTGGAGCAGCTGCAACAGCAGCTGCTGGAGCAGACCCAAGCCCAAGCACAGCTAGTCGAGAGTCAGGAGAGGAGCGCTGCAGAGCTGAGTCAGACCCGAGCGAGGATGACCGAGGTGGAGGCCACGCTTAAAGCCACGCAAACCCAGCTGGAGCAGCTACAGCTGGAGGCGACGCAGAGCGGGGAGCAGGGCGCGCAGCAGCTGGCCAAGATGCAGACGGAGCTCGCGCAGCTGCAGTCCAAGGAAAGCGAGACGCAAGCCGCTTTAAGCGCACGCCTGGCGGAGCTGGAGGCGGCGAAGCAGCAGGAACAGTCGCTCCAGGCAGCACTGGCGAAGGAGAAAGAGGAGCTGGCGGCAGCTCAGGCTCAGAAGGTCAGCGCCGAGCTGGAGATCAGCGATGCCAGGCGACAGAACGCCGCGTTGTTGGCCAAATGCGAGAGCCAGCAGCAGCAGCAGGAGAAGGTGCAGTCGGAGCTGATGGAAGCACGCGAGAGCGCCACGCAGCTGCAGGAGACGCTGAAGCAGCTCAACGGCGAGCTGCTGGACAAGCAGCAGAGCTACGCGGCTCTGGAGAGCGCGAGCAGTGCCCAGCGCCTAGAGCTGGCCAGCGACAAAGAGCTGCTGCAGCAGACGAGCGCGCGGCTGGAGCGGGAGCTGGAGCAGCTGCAGCAGAGCCTCGAGAAGACCAGGTCGGAGTCGGAGCACAGGCAGTCGCAGCTGCTGGAGCACGAGCAGCTGCTCGTGCAAAGGGACCTGGCCCTGGGCGACGCCGGCCGGCAGCGGGAGCAGCTGGAGGCGCGCTGCCAGGCGCTGCTTCAGCAGCAGGAGACGCTGCAGCAGCAGCTGAACCACCTCCAGAGCAGCTCGACGGACTCCAGCGCGGAGCTGTCAAAGCTCTCGCAGCAGCTGCTGGAGCAGCAGCAATCCAACGAGCAGCTGAGTGCCAGGAGCAGCGAGGAGCGAGGCGCACTCGAGCGCCAACTGCAGGCCAGCCAACAGCGCCTCGATGCGCTCTGCGCTCTGACCAAGGAGCTCGCCAACAGCACAGAGCAGACCGGCCAGCTGCAGGGCCAGCTCAAGGCCGAGCACGAACTAACCGCCAGGCAAGCGTTGGAGCTGAGCGACGGGCAGCGCAAGCTGGAGGCAGCCACGGCCAGGTGCGAGCAGCTGGAGCAGCAGCTGCAGAAGCTGCAGCAGGAGCTGAGCAGCGAGCGGGTAGCGGGTGAGGAGCGCAACTCGAGGCTGAAACAGCTGGCGGAGCAGCTAAGCGAGGCGCAGAAGCAACTCGGCCTGGAGCGGGATGCGAGCAGCGAGAAGTGTCTGCGGTTGGAGCGGGAGCTGCAGCTGAGCCGGGCAGACGTGAGCGAGGCGGCGGCCAGAGAGCAACTGAGAGCTGAGCTGGAGCAACGGGAGAAGCAGGTGAAGCAGCTGAGCCAAACTCAGGCAGGTAGCGAGGCGGCCCTCAAGGTGCTGCTGGAGAGATTGGAGATAGCCAAGACAGAGCTGGAGCACAAGGAGAAGCTGGCCGGTGAGGATGCGCAGAAGATAGCCGACCTGAAGACCCTCGTCGAGGCCATCCAGGTGGCCAACGCGAATATATCGACGACCAATGCGGAGCTCTCGACGGTGCTGGAGGTGCTCCAGGCGGAGAAGAGCGAGACGGCGCACATCTTCGAGCTGTTCGAGATGGAGGCGGACTCGAATGCCGAGCGGCTGCTCGAGAAGCTGCAGGGCATGAAGCAGGAGCTGCATGACACGCACACCCAGCTGGAGGCCCAGCTGAGCAGCCACAAGCAGCTGGAGGCCAAGCTGATCGCGCTGCAGCAGAGCGAGGAGCGCCTGCAGGGCACAGCCGTCGAAGCCGCCGAGGAGCTACGCCAGCGGCAGCAGGCCAACGGAGAGCTGCAGGAGGCACTGCAGCAGACCCAGTCGCAGCTGGCGGACGCGCAGCAGCAGTTGGCAAGCAGCCAGAGCCAGTCCAAGGAGCTCCAAGAGCAGCTGCACCAGCTCCAGCAGAGCGAGAGGCAGCTGCGGGCAGAAGCTGCCAAGTCTGAGGAGCAACTGCAGCAGGTGCGGAAAATCAGCGCGGAGCAGCAGCAGGCGTTGCTCCAGAAGCAGCAGCTGCTGGAAAAGGGCAACGAGCTGGACGCCCAGCTCACAGAGTACCAGAAGGTGATCGACGAGATGGACGAGGCCTCGCGCGAGAAGTCCACCAAGCTGCAGCAGCTGGAGGGTCGCGTCAAGGAGCTGGAGCTGGCCCTGCACCAAGCCAAGGAGTCGCAGCAGCTTACGCAACTGGAGTGTCAGCAGCTCACTCGGAAGCTGCACTCGCTGGAGCTCGAGGAGGCGCGCGAAATTATGGAGCTGCGCGTCCAGGCCAACGGGTCCAGTTCCAGCTCCAACCCAGCACCAGCAGGTGACGATGCAGAGGTAGGTCTTGGGTAGGTCTGTATATCTCCTAGTCTCCTAGCTCACACTCTGTCTGATCTCCACAGCTGGACACGGAGACGAGTCTGGCCAAGATCAACTTCCTAAACTCAATCATAGCGGACATGCAGCAGAAGAACGACGCGCTGAAGGCCAAAGTGCAGACGCTGGAGACGCTGCCCATAGACTTTACCAAGTGAGACGGATTGGACAGAGATCATACTATATAGGTGTCTTATAATGATTTGATCTTTGCAGACCCCACGCCTTCGAGATGCTGCACAAGCGGAAGCCAGCTCCACGTCTGTTCTGCGACATCTGTGATGAGTTCGACAAGCACGAGACGGAGGACTGCCCGCTCCAAGCGGGCGACGAGCGCGACTACTCCCCGCCGCCTGCCGAGGCCAACAACGAGAAGAAGGAGCGGAAGCTGCCAGCTCCGCGCAAATACTGCGACTCCTGCGAAGGTAAGCGAAATATCCACAGCTTGACATATAAATTTATACTCATTAGCTCCTCTTCCTCCTTCCAGTTTTCGGACATGATACGAGCGAGTGCGCCGACGACGAGACCTACTAGGACACTAAGCTATGCTAAGTTAATTTTGTTGGTTGCTGATAGACGAACGTATTTTTATAATCTTATAATCCGCGAGCCCCGAAGCTGATCGAGCTGTTTACAACGTTTTATATACATACATACCTCTTGCGCGACGAATTCTAATTAAAATTTTATTGTGTTTACGTGTTTTTTGTGTAGGCAATTTTTGATGTTTTGAATTTGTTTTAGCTCTTATTTATTTATACAATTAGTGCAAATATACTTCTGTTGTTCCGCAAGTGTTTTGTAAAAATAATAAACGACTCAACTACACCTAATCGCCGCCCTCTTTCTTCTCCTTGATGGCGTCCTGCAAGCAAAAGCAAAATTACTTTCTCAACTGCTCAGGTGACCCTCGCATACTCACTTTGAACCGCTCCTCGAAGAGCGACAACTCAGCCAGCAGATCCGTTATGGCATTCATGAACGCCTCCTGCGGGGAGTAGTCCGCCGTAGTCTGTATCCGGATGACGAACTTGTGCTCCAGCGGATGGGGCACCTTGTAGCCGGCGAAGAGCACGTTCGGGTCCTTCAGCAGTTGGCTGTTGAGCACAATTATTAGGAATTGTATATAACTATTGGTGGCTTGGCATACTTGCGAATCATGTTGCCCAGTGTGTGGTCCTCCTTGTTGATGGTGAAAATAGCGGCATTTGTCACCTTCGTGTCCAGTTCTTTGATAATTCTGCCAAAACGCCGTCAATTATGATGTGCAGGTGTTATTTAAGAGAATTACTTACTTTTTCTCGCCTTCGTAGAGCAGAAACGATTCAAATGTGGGTGGCGCGTTCATTTTGTACTTTTATTTATAGCCAAATACACAAAGCAAAGCGAAATGTTTTTAAAAACAAATTCAGTCGCACACAAGAATATAAAATGCGTGAGTGTTGAGAAATATGCGAAGTGCGACCACACAAAGCAGCCCTGCAACTATCGATAATACATCGTATAGCGAGCGACAATAAGTCCGGTTCATCCCTGTTAGTGCTGTGGTAAATCATTTCGTGCGAAGCATTACTAGTTCATAGATGACACAGACACAGTATTTAATAAAGGTAATCATAGATAGTGCAACAATTTTAAATGATATTAAAATAAATTATATATTCTAAAGTGCCCATAACACACAATACACAATACAACTACTACTGTAACCTTGGGTGAGAACATTCGGCAAAGCCACTCAAATGAACCACAGCTGATGCAGTTCTTAGTTTCGAATAGTTCAACACTAATTCGCAGCTTTTTTTGCGCCAAAGAAGAGCGTTTGCATATATTGGACTTAAAAAAGAAATTTCACAAGCTTGCATATTCTTTGTGTGAAAATGAGCGAAACAAAGGGAGTGTCGACAAACGCTGGTGACGTGGACGAGTCGAATCCACTAGAACAATCCACTATTACAATGCTCGACGTGCTCGAAGAGGAGAAAGAATTGGAAGAGGAATACGCCGCGGTGCTCGGCGGCTCTGACGAAAAGGAGTGCACCTATGCCAAGGGCGCCATACATCGCCAGGCGCTTTACTCTTGCCTCACCTGTTGCCCGGAGGCACGCGAAGATCCCAAGAAAAGCGCCGGCGTCTGCCTCGCATGCTCCTATAAATGCCATGAGAACCATGAGTTGATCGAGCTCTATACGCGGCGCAACTTCCGCTGTGATTGCCCAACGCTGGAGAAGCGCTGTGCTCTGAATCTCCAGCTGGAGGCAGCGCAGCCAAAAAATACTACTAATCTGTATAATCAGAATTTCCAGGGCGTCTACTGCAAGTGCAAGCGGCCCTATCCCGACCCAGAGCGCACCACCGAGGAGACAATGCTCCAGTGCGTCATTTGCGAGGACTGGTTCCACGTGCAGCACATGCAGGCGCCGGCCGGATCGGAGAAACTCTCGAACGCTTGCAGTGAGATGATTTGCGACTGCTGCATGGAGCGTCACGAGTTCCTACGCGACTACATCGGGCTGGCACTGCAGCCACCAACTGAGGCCAAGGAGTCCGCAGCGGAGGTCAACGTGGTGGAAAGCAGCCCCTCGACCAAGGGCGAGCAACAGTCTGAGCCGGCCAAGAAACGCGCCAAGCTGAGC
The DNA here is from genome assembly GCA_961210405.1 of Drosophila mercatorum. NCBI lineage: Eukaryota > Metazoa > Arthropoda > Insecta > Diptera > Drosophilidae > Drosophila > Drosophila mercatorum. The sequence goes on from CAUIUS010000009.1 coordinate 1,655,679, forward strand.
GACGACGAATGCCGCCGTCCCAAAGGAACTGCAAAGGAGCATACAGGTGAGTCGCCCAGAAGGCATTCCCAGGAGATCTAGACCATCTCTGCCAGCAACCGAAAATATATTAACACAGTTCAATACATAAAGAGCAAATCAAAGTTCTTGCGACCGTCGCCCAGGTAGACAAAGCCGTGCTTGCGCGAGTTCAGCTTGTGGAAGAAGGTCATGCCCAGCCAGACGCATGACTTTATGATCGCGATGCGCTCGTTGCGCTGCATGTTCAGGGTGAACGCCTGGTTCAGCGGTATGACGCCGTCGATGGTGTCCAGGAAGTCGATGGCGTAGTTGTAGTCGCTGCGCTTCGACAGATTCGTCTTCAGGTCGTTGCGTGGCAGCCGATAGAGCTGGTAGTAGGATAGATTCTCGATCTGCAAGTCGTTCAGGCCGCGGAACATCTGGTTGGGTATGACGCGACCGTCGACCATCTTGTAGAGGGCGCCGCGCGGGCAGATGGCGCTCTCCTCGCTTATTATGAACACTATCGCAGCCAGGCGCTCCTCCTCCTTGAGCTTGATCACCTCCGGGTTGCTAATGCTGATCACTTGATTGGCCACTATATTAAATATGGGATCCTGGAACGGTTCAGATTACAGATCATCTCATAGGCAGAGCCTTCTCTCGTTGCACCTACCAGCTTAACATAGGTTTTCAGACTCGGATCCCCAACGAAGGGATCGGGCGCCAGGACAGTGGCCTGAAAGATCTTCGGGCTCTGCACGAAGGGCAGCAGCTGCCACTGGTACAGATCCAAGCTATAGAAGTACTTTCGGTCCTTCAGGCAATCGGTGGTGTAGCCGAAGGCGATGTAGTAGTCGTTCTTGATGGCCGTAATGCGGCCCCAGAAGTACATGCCCGAGAAGCGGTTCTCCTGCAGGAGCACGATCAGCGAGTTCTCGATGAGGATGCGCTGCTCCGGCGACAGCTTCCGTCCGCAGTACATCAGGCACTCCAGCCCCTCCGAAAAGTACTCCACGTTCATGTTAGACTCAATTTATAACTCAAAATATTACAATTGTATTTAGAAATGTTTTATGGAATGATGTTCTCTGCCCCCTCGACTAAGCTAAGTCACACTAAACAAATCTCTGCTTTGCTCGAACAGGCGCCGCCTTCTGGGCCGACGACTGGCGCAAGGCTCTGTGCCGCTGCGACCAGTGCTTGGAGCTGTACAAGGAGCAGTCCGTGGAGTTCCTGCTGGAGGCCGAGGACTCCGTCGAGGACTATGAGAAGCGCGGCATGAAGCGCATTGGGGAGAATTCCAGCTACGAGCAGGGTATCCGTGCGCTGGCCTCCATCGATCGCATCAAGCAGATCGACGTGATCACCGAGTACAATCGCATGGGCGAGAAGCTAAAGGAGTTCTTTCAGTCCTTCGCAGCCAACAAGAAGGTGGTCACCGAGGACGACATCAAGCGCTTCTTTGCCCGCATGCGAAGCGAGAATACCCCCAGCGTCAGCCAGCCCTATTTCTGTCGCTAAACCGAAGCCCAACTACCCATGAAGTATTCTAGTTATACGAACACACACATTCCCCCCATTGAGTGCAGACGTGGAGTTTACTGTACTACCTTAAATTTATGGTTTTCACTTGTATTATTATCATTATATGTTACAACAACGATTCGAATAAAAAATGAGATTCGCATAACAATCTAAATCAAATATCTATATACAACAGGCACACGCATCTTGCGTCTCTCTATATATCTATGTACTAGACATTGTAAGCATTATTGTTGACGTTCTGATTGTTCGCCTGGCTGGCCATTTCCAGGTTGCAGAGTGTCGCCTGCAGGTCCATCATGATGTCGTTCGGATCCATCTGCTCTATCGTCGTGTAGTCCATCAGCGTGCTGCTCATGATTAGATCGCTCAGGGAGGGATTCTCATCCGGTTGCTGCTGAGCCTGTGCAGGAGCGGGAGCAGGAGGCGGAGGAGGCTGCACCAGCAGCTGAGGTGGCGCTTTAACTGCCTGTGGCGCCGTCATGAAATTTGTTTGATATGCTCCAGGACTTGTGGCACCAAAGACATTGTTGTTACTGTTGTTGTAGCCATTGTTCAGATTGGTGGGCGTTATGCTGCCGCCATTGAAGAGCGTCGTCGTGTTCCAGTTGCTGGCGTTGTTGTTCACACTGATGGTGACATTCAGGTTGTCCTGCTGCTGATTGAGCAGCTGCAGCAGCTGATCCTGATGCTGCTGCTGCTGCTGCTGCTGCTGCTGGCCAGGAGCAAAGCCGTCCGCTGTGCTGCAGCTGGAGCTGGGCGAGGCGGGGAAGTAGCTGTAGTTGTTGTACGAGCTGGCCGCCGAGGGGCAGCTGCGCGTGCTGTCCAGCTCGTAGAGCAGCTGCTCGGCCTTGATCTCCGGCACATACGACCCGTTGGGACTAGGACTGCCTCCGTTGTAGCTGCTGATGGGTGCCGCTGCCACACCCAGCAGCTGATTGGCCGCTGCAAAGTATAGGAAAAGTTCATTAGCAGACTGTCAATAACGAGGCGAAAACTTCGCCTGCAACTGAGTTAATGAGCGGCATGGAAACGAAGCAGTTAAATGTGCACAGCCAAAACAACAACAATCAAAATAATTACCAATGGAACATAACTCAGGAAACTAAAAAGGTCACGTAATAATCACAACAGCAACAACAACGACAACAATATTGATTGAAGAACTTACTTGAGGAGAGCTCTGATGCTCCTGAGGCTGTTGCCTAGCTAAGCCTAAGTGAGGCTAAACGGGAGGCTGAGATAATATAATGTATCTTCGGCTGACCGAAGCGCTTGAGGCGATTCTAAGAGGACTTTTTTATTTAAATTTATCTATGTAGAGATTATTGAATTTAATATGAGATGACATGTCTGATAATATATATGGTTATCATATCATTATTAAAATATTTATATTCAACTTTCACTTTCCCTCTTCACTTTAGAACTGAAAACTTTGAGATTGTGATTACTAAGATAAATTTGAGACTAGAAGTCTCGAAAACTATATTTGATAGATAATACTTATAATTTTCAATCCATTATGAAACAGAGTATGACATTGCGGACTATATATATCTTGTCATGATTGTAATTAAAACTTTCCCTCTTCACTTTAGAAAAGCCTTCGATACGCATTAAGAACTCCTCGAGCGGATCTGCGAGTTTTTAGCAAAAACTTTTATTCAATAAATTCAATTACGCACAGCTATGAATGTGGTTCGAATATAGGTGTATATGTATGTATGTACTTTGCCAACAACAAATAGGCGCATACCTGCACAGGTATATATATCTGGTTACTACAAATTTCAAAAACGTTTTTGGTCCACAAAGGGTTTTCTGTTTTGTGTCTGCTTTAAAAGGGGAGACTAGCATATGAATATTGATATATATTTATGTAACTATGTAAAATTCAAAGGTCAAATGAGGAGTGTGTATATATATGTATCTGTCTAGGACTGTATGAGTTTAAGAACTAGCAAATTCGAAACGCTCAAATGTATGCTATGCTTTCTTTCATACTTTCGACTCTGCAGGCGCTGAAAAGTATGCTATGTTTTTATCGCTCTGCTTTGAATGTGCGTGAAACCCAACACCAACACCAGTTGATCAGCTGCTGACTTACTTAACATTTTGGACTGTTTCTGATTCTGACTCTGGTGCATCATGCCGGACAGCTTGCGCTTGACTCTCTCTGTGGCCTTTCGCGCCTCGAGGCGGCACTTGTCGGCCAAGGCATCTACAAAGACAATTTGGGGAGGCTCAGAATTAACTGTGTTTTGACTAGTGTAAGTGTGTGTGTGTATAGACTAGATGTACACGATTATAATACTGAAAGAAAAGACGACTAGAAAAAAATGGTGTAGATTAAGTAGTATCGAAGAAGAAGAGGAGGAGCAGCCTTCACTGCAGCCCATTGGCCTCGGCCAGGCGACGCGCGATCTCGTCGGCGTCCAGGAAATCCGAAGGCTCCGCCGCGCCGTCCGCCCGCTCTGGCTCGGGTGACTTGCTGGTGTAGAGAGCAAAGTGCTCCGCGCCCGAGAGATCCACGCTGGGATCGAGCACTACGCCGTAGGCGCCCTCGCACAGGTTCTTGATGCTCTGCCGGTCGGCAATGGCCACCAGCTCCATGTTGCCGTCGCTGATGGGTATGTCGGCCAGCTGCAGCGTGCTCAGGGTCTTGCGGTCGAGCGGGCGGCCGTAGGTCAGGGTGCTCGCATTCGAGTAGCTCTCCGGCCGGAGTAGGCTGTTCTCACTGTCGCCGCCCTTCAGCGGTATGTGGATGACGTCGGCGTCCAGGTGGGCGGGCCGCTTGCCCGAGACGCTGCTCGAGCTGCGACCCACTGGCCGGCCGCTGCGCTGCGACACGCTGTTCTGCGGACTCAGCCCGGGCGGCTGCAGCGAGCGAACCGAGCTGCGGCTCGGGGTGCCTGGGCTGAACTGGTGGCCCGTGGGCGTGGTAGCCCGCGAGCCCAGCTCCTGCTCGTCCTCGCTCTTGCTGCTGCGCCGGCGCGAGAACAGCCGCGAGAAGAAGCCCTGCCGCTTCTTAGGCGAGGCTGTGGGCGTGGCAGCAGCAGCAGCAGCAGCAGCAGCAGTCGCAGCGGGCAGCCGCTTGGTCGGACTCTGGTCCGGCGTGTGCATGATGATGATGGGCGACGGAGTGGTGCGAGTGGAGCTGACGCTGCCGTTGCGCGAGCGCGTGAGCGAGTGGCTGACGGAGTTGGAGACGCTCTGCTCGCTCACGCTCAGGTCCTGGGAGTGGCGCGGCTTGGGCGGCAGAGGCGGCAGCCGCTGCTCCGGGTCGGGCGAGGGCGTGCGCGGCGGCAGCGGCAGAGGCGGCGAGGGGGGCGTGGCGGGCGTCTGAGCCGCATTCACTTGGATCTTGGGCGCCGGCGGATTGGTCAGAACCACCAGCTCGGCCTCGTCCAGCTGGTTGAACGGATTGGAGGCGTGGTAGATCTGCTCCCTGGCCTGGGCTTGGCTCTGTGGCATCTCCACCGGGTGGTGGTAGGCGATCTGCAGGCTCGTGTAGGTCGCGTTCTCATCGAAGTTCTCGTCAATGTCCACCGAGGCCTGGGCGCTGGCGCTTACTGGCTCCGCCTCCGTCTCGCTCACGGGCAGCTCCTTCAGGGCGGGGTTCTCAAGGGTGTCCCGCCTGGAGGCATTGCCGTCGCCCTGTTGGGGCTTCTCCTCATCCTCGAGCTGGTTCGTTATGGTCGTGTTGGCAGTGAGGCTGCTCACGTTCGTGAAGGCAGTCTGGGCGGTGCTGTGGGAGAGGGTGGGCGTGTCGCCGTTCTCGACCGTTAGGCTGTCCGTGCGCTCGAACTCGCTGCTGCGCATCCACTCGTTGATCTTATCGACGTTGCTCAGGGGGCGCGACTGGAGCTGCGGCTGCTGGAGGATCTCCTCCATGGGCGTGGAGGTCTGGGTGCAGTCGTCGGCTAGCTGGGGCAGCAGCTGGGGCACCTCCAGCTCGATCTCCATGTCCGGCTCCTGGTCATTGTCGTTCTCCAGACCGTCGGTGTACTCCGTCTGGGTGGCGTCCGCCTCGTTGGCCTCCGACTCGCCGCGCTGGCGCAGCTGCAGCTTCTTCACCGCGATCTCGAAGTCGTTCAGGGTGCCCGAGCTCTGCTGCTCGTCCGACGAGACCGTGTTCTCGTCCTCGTTGAGGTCGACGGGCGGACACGAGTACTTCGTGGCCGTCGTCTCGCTATCTAGAGAGAGTATCTGCTGGAACACGTCCAGCTCCTGCTTGCGCTTCAGCTTGCGCTGCAGCCGCGCGAAAGTTAGCATACCTGGATTGGGATAGTACTCGAAGGGCAGCGCCGCGCTCGTCGCTCGGTCCGAGGGTCTCTCCAGCTGTAGCTCCACCTGGCGAGCAAATCACTTGTTAATGAGATGGGATCAATGGGAGCTACGACTCGACTCGACTCACCTGCACGCTGTGCTGGATCTCCGTGTTGCGGTAGCGCGGCGTCCGGAACACGATGGCCGTCTGCTTGTAGATGTCCGTGGGCTGGAAGTCCGCGTAGGCCTCCCAGACCTCCACACCCGCCTCGTTCGTCTCGAAGAAGCGTATCCTGATGTCGTCCTTGGAGATCTTCTCGCACAGCAGGATGATCTGGTCGCCCCCGCTCAGCTTCGACGAGCAGCTGCACAGCCGATTGATCGTCAGCTCATTGCTCTTCCCGTAGATGGGCGACGAGACGACCGGATCGAGGGGCACGTTGTTGTTACCCACCTTGATGAAGGCCTGGTAGCACAGGCGCAGCTCGTACAGATTGATGCTGCTGATGTTGTCTTTGTGATCGAACTTGGCTGCAGAGAGAAGAGGGAGAAAGGGAGTTAATTAGTTATTTTCCTATCGGCTGTCCAACTTACCATGATACGGATCGATATTCTTCTGCTCGCGTGCCATCAAGGACTCGCGTACGTCCGTCTTCTTCACGCACTGAATGCCCACCTTCTGGAGCTCGAGGCGGCGCTCCTCAGGTGGCAGCTTCTTGCTGTAAACGCCCGACTTGCAGTTGTCCACCTCCTCCTTGCTGACCAACCAGTGGGGATGCTGGCGATAGGGCTTGTCCCGCGTCACGCACGAGACGACCACCACGACGGGCCCGCTGTAGTCCACGATCTCGATGGTGGGAAAGGTTTTGGCCTCCGGCGTGGAGTTCATGCCCGCAATCGAACCCGCCGTCCGCCCCTCGCACTTGTAGCGGAAGCGAATGATCTTATTCGTGGGCTCCTCGACAATTCGTATCGATGGTCGTCGCTGAGCAGCTGGCGCTGCCGGCACGGACAGCGGTATGTGGGAGGGCATCACGGGCAGCGAGGCGGACTGTGGGAAAGTCTGCGGCATGGTTGATCCGGTTGTATCGCGGGTGGCATTAAGGATTTCCTCTATAATGGAGAGAGAAAAAGAGAGAGAGATTAAGAGAGATCGAGATAGAATAGAGATTGAGGATAGAGGATAAAGGAAATAAATGTAAATAGCAAGTAAATATCAAACATACATACTTGCATACATACATTCATACATACATATATGCATACATCAATTCATACATCAATGCATACATACATGCATGCTTGCAATCCCACTTACACACATTACTCTAGGTCCAAGAACAATTTATCCAAAGCCAAAGTATCTATAAAATAGCTGTATCTATGAGATACATGTATCTGCGAGTTACACACGTATCCGCGAGCTATATATATATGTATTTATGAATTATGCAGATGTGCGCGGCATTAAATTGCGGCATGCCATCTATCACATCTATGGCCATTGTTATGCTCCTCAAAGAGGCAACAACATTTCTGGTGGCCTGGCCCCGTTGACCGCTGCCTCGGCCAGATGTTAACGACTGACGTCAGCGACGCATACTTTCCGCACATATATTTTTCTCTTCTTTCATTCATTTTCATTTTCATTTGCTTTTCTTTTTGTTGTTTACAACAACAACAACAACAACAACAACTAGTACAACTACAATTGGCTTTTAGCTGAGATTTAATGCGACTACTAAAAATTCCAGACGCAATTGCGAGTCTAATGAAGCCCTCTGCGGATTGAGTTATTGTGGCTAAGTTATTCATTAGCAAGCCACAACTGATCCACCACACCACCCGCCCACTTGGGCTAAGGCCACATGCTTATCCTCTGGCTATTAATTAGCCATATTAATAACAGCCCTTGGCCACGCCCCCACACACACACACACACATAACACAGATACTTACGCAAATCGCCAAAGATTTCGTCCTCTGCCATTTGATGTTGATTGCCTGCAAATTGGAATAATGATGGATTAGCCGAGACTTTATATATCGTATATCAAAATTCTGTTTAAATAATACATGTATTATGTGATGGGGAAAATTCTATATACGTATGTATATATTTAGGTATATATCCTCTCATCAGTAAGTTCATTAGGATTGAGGATTGTTTGATTGATTCGCAACTTTTGCTGGTACCCATAATATCCAGTTGCTGCTTACAGTAATTATCATAGATACTATGTAAATACATATATGAAATATGTATAATGGATACTATAAATAAGTATATTCTTGGCAGCAACAAAGTACTTTTCTATGATTGATTGCTATCCTAAGTGAACTAAAGATCAGCCGAAAACCAATGCGATTATTTATTATTACAAATCAATAAAAAAGTTCTCGATTCTATGACAAAGGAAGAGTACATATCTACATACATATGTATGTATGTACTGTCGTGTGCAGACATAATATGCCATCAAAATATACATAATGTACGATATGTATGTATATTCGGTTTAGCTTCTGCATGTGTATGAAAATTCAATTTTGTAAGAAATGCATGTAATGCTCGGCAACCGTTGAGTTGAAATTTGAATTGGTTAACAGTGCTCTTCTATGCGATTCTCAAGAATTCAAACAGCCTCAGCTGCTGTGCTTCGATTAACAGTGTTCTTGGTGTTTGGTGGAGCAGTGAAATAGGAGTGAACAGGAGGAGCAAGAGGTGAAAGGGGAGAAGTGAAAGAGGTGTTAACAGGTGGAGGAAAATCCTGAGCAATGCAAGTGGAGTTAACAGGAGAAGCTGGATCAGATGGAGTTAACAGGAGGAGCAGGAGATATGATAAGTAGGCATGTGAATATGCATGCATGCATGTATGTATGTATGTATGTATGTATGTATGTATGTATGTATGTATGTATGTATGTATGTATGTATGTATGTATGTATGTATGTATGTATGTATGTATGTATGTATGTATGTATGTATGTATGTATGTATGTATGTATGTATGTATGCATATACATATACATATATGTATGTATGGTATATATGGTATGTGTGGTATGTATATTTGTAAGTCTATATGAATGTATACCTATACATATATGTATGTATATATACATTTCATATTCATCTACGCATACATACAGACGAATATTGCAATCTTTTCACATGCACGATAATATTTATTTAATTTTCCCATCAGTTTGCAAATGAAGTTTATTTGATAAATTTGTAAACACGCCGTTGCAGTCTATATAGTCTCTATAGTCTGTGGCAAATGCGGTCTGTATATACATATCTCGTAAATCAAATGCAGTAGTTTATATTAGCCGTAGTCCTTGCACCGCGTAATATATGCTAAGTGTATGCATAGCAGTCGCAGTTTCCGATTACTCCGCATATGTTTTCCGCTTTACAGCCGGATTTATTGTCTGGCCTAAAACTGGTCACTTCGTACGTAGCTATCAAGGTTATTATAATGATAAAGCTGTATAATAATGCATATTTAATAGCACTCGGCTAAGCTGCCGCGGCAAAACAGGACGCTTCACACGCCTGCAGCCCACACGTGCCCCGCCGACATTTGCATTTTCTGCACATAATTCAAGCTCTCGCTACAGTTGCACACTTTCCTCCACACAGACTTGTTGAAGTGGGGGCTAGAGTGGTGGGTGGCGGAGAGAATAAACTATTGCAGCGTATGGCAATTGTTAAGAGAAGATGAAAATTATACAGAAAATGTTCTTCAAAAGTATTCAAAAATATCAAATTGAATAAAAATATCTTTGTAAGTTTTTTTAAAATTAAAAATAATTTATAAATTTAAAATCCTTTATAAATAAATGTAAATAAAATATAGAAAAATTATCTAATAGTGATTCCTTAAACTGTATACTTAAGTAATGCCATATCGGACTGCTTTAATATATAATTCTTACTAAAATATTCAGTTTATGGCTCACAGTGCCATGCGCCTCTGACAGGCAACTTGTCTGTATGCCAGACACAGCCATGTATGTGTGTGTGTGTGTGTGTGTGTGTGAGTACGTACATATGTACATATGTCCACATGTGGGCAGGCGTGAAATTTGCATATGTTAATTCTGTTTACATTGAAAACAGTGCAGCAACAATTGCTACACGAGATTTATTTTTTCATCTCACTTGCAATTCAGACTACGCACACAAGCGCGCGCGGACAACGGCCGTGGAGAGTGACTGTTTACGGCGGAGTGTTTACGTACAGCACGTTTTACGGCTCTACACTTGCTTCTCCTCTTCTCACTTATTTTGTTTTCGTCAGTCATCGGCCCGGAGCCAGCTGAGCTGTGTAATAAGCGAATGTGGGTCGACGTGGTCATCAGGAAGTTTTCAGTAAGTGACTCGACGGCCGTCCCTTTGTGCTAATAACACTGGGCAGCACGGCAAAGGAACAGCTCGGCCGGCCTGGCTCTATGACAATGTGTAGCGCAAATATGTTTATATATAATCAGCTTTCACGTAATGGCAGTGGCTCAAGCCCTGGAGTGAGCGACACGGGAGGAGTTGTGACTGAGAGAGGTAGTTTCCAATTTCCTGTCGGAGCTACGCAGCTGAGGAAAAGCAGGAAAGCCACAAAATTACGGTCTATTGTTAGATCGATACGAGCGCAGCTAGATTATAATATTTGTCCTTTGCATAGATAAAATTATATAACCTTCGAGGCCTAATTCGACGTCAGCTTAACTGAGAGCTCAACATTTTAAACTTCAATTAAAAATTTCGCTTTTAGCTGTTAGTCAGTGTACATTTTTTATTTAATTAAACGCCCAACGGAGAGCGCTTTAAAATTGCGCAATTGCTGAAGCTCAGCCAGGCAAACGGAGGACAGAGGACAAAGGGACGCCAACTCCTAGCCAAGTCCTGCGAGCGTTGACTGAGCTGCTAATACTTTAAGACAGCACCTTCCCCCCCTCCCCCGCTCTCTCTCTCTCTCTCTCTCTCGCTCTGGGTAAGAGAGAAACAAATTTAATTCGCATTTAGGCAAAGCATTTTTTTCGGGGTTTCATACCCTGCACATGCAAAGTGCCCTAAGCGTGTGTTTACGGCAGCTCAAGAGCTCAAGGATTTTAATATATTTATATTTAAGTGACTGAAACGAATCTGAGTTTAATTTAATGAAACAATTTAAATCGCATTTAGGGCAAGCATCAAAGTTCCTTTGGCTTCACGCAATTTATGTAATAAGCAAAAAATACTTGAGAGAATCTAAAAGGGAATTTCTTATATCTATGACATTGAGAAGGACAGAGTAGCTGCAATAGAGTATTGTTGGGTCAGGGTATTGCCCGATATACTTTTACCCTGTATAGTAGTCTGGAATTGAGTATATAGGTTAGGGTATTGCCTAGTCGAGCTAGCGCAACTTCCATCGACTTAGCTGTTTTGCTCTTGGGCTCTGCTCACTGCTGGGGGACCGGCGACATAAATCAGCGCCACAAATTGATGCGTAAATAAATGCAGAAGTGGAAGTGAAGCACTGGCAGCAAAGGATGTGGGCAACAACAGAGGAGAAAGAATGAAAGAAAGTAAAACAAAAGCCGAATTATTAATTAAATGTGATCAAAAATAGAATGAAATCAACGCCAGACGCATTTGTCATAATCCAAGGGGAGCACGGGTGGGCGCCCGCCTGAGAGTTTTGAGTTACGTTTGGTCTACGGCGGGCGCCAGCCGGTGCCATATGTGAGCACATACATAAACTCTATATATACACATCTGTGTGTGTGTGTGTGTGTGTGTGTGTGTGTGCAGAGTTCAGTAGCTCCGGCTGGAGCATGTCATGTGTTCAATCGATTGGAAAATCGCGTTCTGAAGCGAAAGTAAACACAGCTAAATAGAGAAAATGAAAGCAAATGGACAAATAGCAGCCAAACCTCGAGACTGAGACTGAGGCTGAGGCGGAACCTGGCCAATACTTCAATGGACCCAGACCCAGCGCCCCAAATATTGCCACAACTCCACCATGCGCACCACCCAGCCCTAGCCAAGCCCAAGCCAGCAAATGATGGCCTAATCACACCCAGCCAAACACACACACGCACACGCACGCTGGCTGCGCTTTATAAGCTTCTACATCAAACACACAGAGACATGACGCAGGGAGAACGTTGACTAGGCCAAGCTGGGTCTGATGTGGCCTGAAGTATGCCATGAAGCACATTCCCATTTGCACCTCAAGTGCTTAAGCGAAACTTTGCCCTAAGCTGGCATGTGTGTGCGTGCAGACGTGCCAGCATGCATGTGTGTGTGTGTGCGTGTGTGTGTGTTTGTCATTTATTATATTTATTTCTATATTTATATATGTATTCCAAATAAAATTCCAGCACTCAAATCTGCGCGTGAAAACTTTCGAACAGCCTGTCACAAAAAATAAATATATTTTTTCTCTTAAGTGCTGTCTAGATGCATACTCTGTATGTGTGTGTGAGTGAGTGTGTGTGTAAGTGTGGGTGTGTGTGTGAAAATCAATAGCTGTTGGATTTTATGATATTGTTTGTGGAACTATATATCGCTGACGTCGCCAGCTGATAGTTCTTGAGCAAGCGGCCTTCGACGTGTCTACGACTGTCGCTTGCAGCGAACCCATTAGGAGACGAAAATTGATTTTCAATTTGTGGCAACTCTGGCAGAGGAAACAGCCGTTTATTATTATAGCTGCAAAGCTAAGCCGATACAAACTGTGGCAGACAGCCCGACACTCGTTCAAGTCGGAATTGCTCACAGTCTGTATCTGTTTTTATCAGACATATAAATGTTGGGTTTCTCTGGAGAGTTCCCCGTTCTTATCAGACGGTGTAAGTATACTTGAAACCCTATACACTCGTTTCCCTTGATGAATGAGTATCAGAGTAAGTGAAACTTGTTAGTCTTGCTCAACTCAACTAACGCTTCTTCATCCCTCACTCTCTCCTACAGCATTTGCTTATCAAATTGTTCGACTCAATCGATTTCTTTATCATTTTAATGTAATATAAATGACACATGGCGATGAGCAGCACAGCATAAAAACTGTTACCGAAATGTCAAGTCAAACATATATAATTATATTCCGTAAAGACAACTCTGGGAAAGTCCCTCAACTCATGAGGTGTAAATCAGTCCAAGAGCTCGCCTATCAGCTGCGATTGCGGCGATAAGGCTGCCCGAGTGGGGCGGGGCGTCAGTTTTTGGAATAGCCCGAAATGTTGCTAATCTATGAGTCAGCCGGGCCAGAAATATACACATTCAACTGGAGCAGGTGCCAAGAATATTATCGCAGGTTCATCGAAGCGTTTGCGGAATTCTGTCTAATGTGAAACATGTTTGGGCATTTTGCCCGCTCGCTAAACTAATTAAAAGTCAATTAATTCGATTGTCAACACGCACACAGACAGCGTTTCTGCAACGGGCAAACTCAAAGTTTTTTCATCTACTTTATTCATCTTTTTTTTTTTGGGTTCGACATTAAAATTACAAAGGGGAGGGGGAGGGGGAGGGGGAGATGTGGGCAAACGTCTCTAAATGTACATCAAATACAATTAAACGAAAATCGATTTTGGAGGCAATCAAACGAAATTGCGAGCGCCTCACAAGTTTTCAAAACCAGAACCGGAGACCAAAAGCATTTTCAATATGCCAAAAAAAAAAAGAAAAAAAGAAAAAAGAAGAAGAGAGGAGAAGCAAAAGGCAAAAATTTCGTTACGCTAGAAAAATTTCATTCTAACGGCAAGAAAACGAGGCGAAATTCTCACGCGATTGCCACAAGCCGCAGCATTTGATTATATTGCGATAAAAACTTTTCACAATTCAATCAATTCCATTTCAGCCAGCCCACTCTCTAGCCCGACGCACAACATGGCGTATGCGTGATGTTCGACAACCGAATCGATCGTTTCAATGGGATTTTGCCTTGCAAATAGGCATTTGGGCATAAATTAGTAAAGTTATTTCTTTTTCAATTGGAAAAGTTTCAAGAGTCTAGGATATTAAGTCAAATTCAATATTTAATTAATTATTTTTATTTATTTATTAATAAGAAACCTTTAAATAAGTTGACAAAATTCTTTAAAAATATGTAAAAAAGAAACTAATGACAGCTGCAGTCAAACATAATTGCAAATCATTTCATTTGATATCACTTCAAAGAAGGTAGAGCATTCCACAGTCGCATAGACCCTCCTTTCCTCCTCCCTTCGCTTTTTTTATACCAATTTTGAATTGTTTATTTGTCTTGCAGCTAGTTTTCTTTTGTGCATAGCTTAATTACCTCAAGATAAACTTTTGTCTATTATTTTAGTTGAATTTTAAATGTAGAAATGCTCGTTTATGAGCATATAGCCTGATCCGATTGTATATACATGCTCTCCCTATATAGGGGCGATGTGCGTGCAAAAGGTGTGAAGCGCTGTGCGTGTGCTTCTATTTTATTTGTTTGCTTTCGTCAATTGCTAAAAAACAATGCGAAAGTTCAGTACGGGCCAGATCTGGCTACTGCCTAAGAGGAGGAGGAGCAGGAGGGGAAGGGGGTGGACCGAGGCCGGGCGGATAAATCGATATTCGAGTTGCTTTGACCATGACTGTCCGCCGAGCTATTTCTGGCCATAAATGTCTAAACGTGTGCATAGAGAAGCGAGAGCCAGTTACCCAGTTGGCCACAGCCACAGCCAAAGCCAAAGCCTTAAAGACCCTATTGGAAACGTATTCTCTTGGCCAGGCCAGAAGCGGGCGGCAACAGAGCCCCAACAACCTCCGATTTCCATTGCGTGTGTTTTACTCGAATCGCTTTGATTGCAAATGAAATATTTAAACGAAATATTCCAGATGCCAGCGCAAATTTTTATAAACTTTTTTCTCTCACTTGTAAAAATATTTACAAACTGTTTATATAAATATTTGCGTCAGCCTTGAAACCGAACTGAATGTTTGCCGATTTGTTATTGTATCGATCGATATACATATGCGGATATAGGCATAGATATCTGGACAGCATATATAGCTTATGCTTGCTGTACTCTTGCCCAGTCACATGTGACACTCTATGTATATGTCTTACTATCCCTAGGGCCTCCTCTATATGCAATCGACTCTACGTTTCGCAATTGCTAAAACGTTGCCAATTACCGTAGAGCGCGAGAACAAAACTAAACAAAACCCCAGCCCAAAACTCATTAAATGTACAATAAAAACTTTGATAAATATAATGGCAGTTGCTTTCATGAGCTTTGAATAAATTATACCCATGCTATTCGGATGTAAGATATGTTTGTGCCTTTGTACAGTTTCTACACTTGAAGAAAAAGCGGGCGGCTATTCAGAAATTAATTATGGAATATATATGTAGTATATAGGTAGATATGTAGTACAGAGTATATATATAAGGAATAATAGAGTTGGCATTAGTGCCTAAGACTAGGCAATCTTAGGGGCATATCTTGTACCTCGAAAACTATTTAATGCTTAACACAAATATATTAATTATAGAGCAAACAGTTAGAAAATTTTGGAATTCTTGGAACTCGAATCTTATCAAGTGCACGAAAAACTGTTGCTCGAACTGATTGATAAGGCTGAGCTAATGAAAGCTTGAACTTGCAGGCAAGGTTATCGAGCGAGCTTATCGGCCCAATATATATGAGTAGTACATGTATATGCATATATACATATACATATATGCTGTAAGTGCATTGCAGTGAAAACGAAAAATTCATTTAATTGAAAGATTGTTAAAAGAGCATAAAATATATCTAAATATAACATAAATATATATATTTTTTTTGTGTGCAATTTATTACTAATTTTTTAAAAATATTTATTTATTTGAACTACTAAATTGAAATTTATAATTTTTGGTTTTATTTAGAATTTAAGGAAATATCCAATAAAATGTCATGGATATTACATTTATTATTATTAAAATTTTATTATTATTGTTAATTATTATAAAAATAATGATAATGATAAGTTACAAAGTCTCTGAGCAGTTGACTTATCAGTTTTCTGTTGTTGTTTCGCAGCGAATGCAATTGAAAAGCTCAAATGTGGAGGCTAGTTGTCAGCCATATAGTGTATAAGGCATACATATATAGTATAGTAAGTTTATAGTATATATTAAAAATATATATGGAAGAAGGCGAACCTTAGTGCCGGGCACAAACTGCGCGTTAGACTTGTTTACTTAATTTATTACTGCCAATCCCAACGGCTTCTTCTAGCTGTTGTTTTTCTGTTTTCAGTTTTTGGTTTGTGTATGCTTAAAACTTGATTATAAATTTGCTTTTATCATTTGTGATTGAATTTCAAGTTGGCAGCTGAGTGCATTTCGCTCCGAATTCACATTTATTTATTTAGATTTAATCAAATAACATTTACTTGTCACGCCCAGGGGCTACGACATAAAACCGCGCCAACTTATTTTTTTTTTATTACTTTATGTGGAACACCGAAATCAAAGCGAATAAATTATAGAACTCGGCGACTTATAATTGGCTTGAGTTGTTATTATATTTTTGTGCACTGCAGTTATTCACATACGCACACATATACATGTATATATATGTATATAATTGATATATGTGTAGATTGCTGTTTTATAAAAGTTGTCTGGCTGTCGTGTCGCGTATAATTAACAAATCTAAACATTCAAACGCTAGCGTGTGCCTTGCACAATACACAACGACGACTACGACGACGACGACGATCTATAAAATGAAATCAAAATTCAGTTCAACTGCAAATCACATCTCGCGTCGACAAACTTCCGTTTCAAACTGAGCGCTGTGTTTCGCTGGCGCTTTACAGATCGACTCATACTGGGGCTCTCTCGCTCTCGCTCTCGCTCGGCTTGAAGAGTTCGGCTCGGTTTGTGTGCTCGGCCAATCGTCTAGACACGAGCGTGTGTGCCAGCGCCAGCGTCTGCAGCTCGTCTACTTATCTGCATATTCACTCGTACACACACACACACACACACACACACACACGATTCGCATGTTCGGCTAATCGACTGCTTGCCCACGCCTTTGCTGATTGCTTTTATAAAGAATATTTGTCGGGTTCTTGGTATCGTTGACACACTTGACCGGTTCGCTCGGCTCCGCTCGGCTGTGGGCTTGCTTCCCACTGCTCTGCTGTGCTCTTTTTAAATTCTTGATCTTCTACTCGGACTTACTCTCTCGCTCGGCTTGAATAGATTGGTTCGAGCGCTCGGCTAATCGAGCAATTGTTCCTTTGTCTTTGTTTGTTATTCTGTTGCTTATCGTATTCTTAATATCGTACACATACCAATAAGCATGCTCGGCTTGATTCGTCTGTTGCTCGTCTACTTGTCGTATGGCTCATATCGTATGCTTGCTGATGGCGCTATCGTCGCGCCGTCGCGTCGCTGCTCGTGGCTCGCCATGATCGATCGGCGGCCATTCGTACTTTTGTTTTCATTCTTACCCCCGCTCGCACCCGCAACATTCCTTGGCAACATTTTGTGCACTGCTCTTATTCTTTAGTTTTTGTTTTTTTGTTTATTCAATATTGGAAATGTGCGTTTTCCTCTCTTTTTTTACTGCTGATTAATGACGTTACATGCGGCTTGGAGATTTATAAGTGTCTAAACAGAGGTGTCGACACTTTTATAGCTACATACACGTGTCCATATGTGTGTGTGTTGGCTACAAAATTGTTTAGGCTGAATGCTTATATACAATTTATGGTGCAGCCAGCAACAGTAGAAAATAATTTGGTGAAATTAGTTCCACAACATTCGAACTACTTTAACATTCAGTTAACATTTGACATCTGTGAGAATTTACTTCAAGTATTTCCCCATCTCATTGACAGCTCCATTATGATCTGCTTTCCAGGAAATTTCGCTTCGTGTGTGTGTGACCCAGAGCCAAACGTAAATTATAAAATCCACAAACCGAATGCTAATTCAAACACAAAAAATTCCATATGTATATATGTATGTATATCTGTATCTGTGTGTGTATTAGGCTAAAAGCAGACACAACATCTAAGGTCATGTATCTGAGCAGCAGCACAGTTATTGACTTAATTTTGTTTGCCTTTCCATCAACGTTGATTTTCAGTCGTTTAAGCAAATAGCAAAAATGCCAAAAACCGAACCGAAAATATAAATAAAACAAAACAAAATTAGTTTCTTCTCGAATTTGTTTCAAATGGGCCAGAAAATTGTGTGCACAGACGACGGGGCTGCACTCGCTGCAGCTGCTCTGTGTGTGTGTGTGTGTGTGTGGGCCAACTAAAGGCAGCGTTTAGGCCATATCAAGTGTGGGCAACAAGTGCAAAGCGCTTCGGCCGACATGCAGGACTGGAAAATTCGACCGCAAATTACGTAAAACAAAAGATCGCAGCGAAAATAGCAACAAATCAATTGCGATTGCCTCTGCTGCAGCAGCGACTTAAGTCGACTGCGCAGCTGCAGAGCACCCAATTCGAAGAGTGAAGAAGCAGAAGCAACTGCGAAAGGGACTCGATTGCATCTTGTGACGTCAGATCTTATGGAGGGGAGGGGGAGCCCAAACTTGTTTTTCTCTTTGTTGTTGTTTTTGTGTGTCTTTTAGCAAATGAGCAGGTAGACGAAGCAGAGCTAGAAATGGTAAACAAACTAAGAGAGTCGCCAAGTGAATACCCTTTCAATTTGGTCTTATGTGCTGCGTAAAATAAGTAGGGAAAATTATCTTTTACATTTACATTTTAGTTTTATTTATTATTGTCCTAATCAGAGGCCCGGCCAGTTAGGTGCGCTGCTGTTTTCAATGAAAATATTATCATCTCTTGAATATTTTTGGCAACAAGCAGCGTAGAGTAGAGCAGACAAGCCAAAATTTGGATTATTCAAATTTGGTTGGATACATTTAAAAATATTTTGAGGCTTGCGTTACCTATAATATCCTATAATATAATATTAATATATCATATACCAAATACATATATACATATCATAAATTATATACCATATATCACATATCATAAGTGTATCTCTACCTATTTACCGTATGCACATGTTAAATTACATAATCGATATACTCTCTAAT
Organism: Drosophila mercatorum; assembly: GCA_961210405.1. Taxonomy (NCBI): domain Eukaryota; kingdom Metazoa; phylum Arthropoda; class Insecta; order Diptera; family Drosophilidae; genus Drosophila; species Drosophila mercatorum. The sequence continues at coordinate 1,674,574 of CAUIUS010000009.1, forward strand.
AGGGCAATCGGAGAAATCAACAAAAGACACGTCGGCTCCAGCTCCAACGCATTTATCTGCAATTCTGGCACATGTGCGAGTCCAAGGTCACACACGCACTCACACACACGCATACTTAAGAGTCGCTAACAAAAGCTCCAAGTGGTGGGGGGTTGGGGGGTTGTCGAAGCGAAAGACGTGAGACGTCATGCGAAGGGGCCGAGTAAAAAGTAGTAGCAATTGAGCTGCTAGTTGGGCAACCACTTGTTGTTGTTGTTGTTATTGTTGTTGTTGTAATTGTTTGTGTCTCCTTTGGCTTTAAAAGCGAAGCGAAGCAAAGTAAAGGCCATTGTTTATGGCCAATACTCACACACACACACACACACACACACCCAAAAGAAACAAACAAACGCTCATATGCAGGCCACATGAAAGAGCCGAGCAAGAGGTCGGCGCTGTCGACGCCCTCAAGACAAACCATTAAAATTCAAGACACTCGCCAAGCAGAGCAAGGGAGAGAGTGGGCGAGAGAGAAAGAGAGATAGAGGGGGGGGGGAGAGAGGTGCAAAGAGCGTATCGATAACCTATAGAAAGGAAAAAACACAGAAGATGAGCAAATTACAAATGAAAATGAACTCGGACATTGGGACAGCTGACGCTGATAAACAATTAAGACGCGCCTGACCGGCTAAGAAATACCCTGTAGGTAGGTAGAGTTGCTAGACGTGGTAGGAGAAGAGATACTATGAATAAATAAATAAAGTTAATATATAATGAATAAAATATGAATTAGAAATAAAAATAAAATAAATAATAATACAATAGATATAACATAAATAAAGAAATATATGTTAAATAAAATAATATAAATAATAATAAAAAAAAAAACAAATTAAATAATAACTAAAAATTGCATACATAGTGAAATTAAAATAATATAAATAATAAAAATATAAAAATAAAATAAATATTGCAAATACAATATATAATATATGCACTAAAAATTTGAACTAAAATCCAAATCGTTCCACAGTTGAAATTAACTCTCAGCTCTTGAACAACTCAGCCCCAACTACAATATAAAAACTTGCTTTTCGGCAATCAACGCACGATTAAACAAGTTTTTTTTTTTTACCTTTTGCTAGCCATATTAAAGTTTGAATAGAGAGGAGAAGAAGAAGAAGAAGAAGAAGATGAAGAGAGCGAAAACTTGATGGTTTGACGTTGCTGTGGCTTGCAGCACTTGATTGGGTTCGGTTTCGGATTCCCCGAATTGCGGATGAATCATCGGCGAAAGACGCAATTGCTCCACATGTAGCCATACGAGATGATAGTCAGAGACAGAGAGAGAGAGAGACAGAGAGAGAGAGAGAGAGAGAGAGCGAGCGAGCGAGCGAGCGAGCTTGTGCATGCGCCCATGCGGAAACCAACGATGCTCTCAGCGCAACTCAGCTCGATCGTTGCGTTGCCTTTCCAGTTGTGCATAATTTTCCAGTCAACCCGTCACTTTTTCTCTGGTATTAACTAACCGAACTGACGATGACGATGGTTACATCACAATCGCCACAACTGGAAACGGGCAACGCTGCAACTGGCTGCGGTCGCTCGCCATGGGGCAGCTGGAACAGCTCTCTGTGTATGTGTGTGTGTGTGTGTTCCGCATGCAATGGAAGTTCGCTGGGGCGAGCGTGTTGCCGTCATCAAGGTTGTCCGGATCTGGATCGATGTGTATTCAATATACAATTTCACAATTTATTAGAAAACCAACAGCAACAACAACAACAACAACAACCACAACAACAGCAACAGCAGCAGCGATAGGTAAGACAAACAGAGAGAAAGACACATCAGACGTAGTCCAAGTAAATTTGTATATTGTTTTTGCCAACGAACGCTTGTTGAAACAGCAAATCAACAACAAACAGTCAACAATAGTAACCGCAACGACCCGTCTTTATAGGCACACACACAGCCACACACACACAGAGACTCGCCTCGTATACGAATATTGCTGACTATTAATTAATTAATGCGCCAGCGATTTGTGAGTGCCATCGCCAGCTGCACAGCTTAGAAGAGGGCAGCAGGAGTGCAGGAGAGAGGGAGGGAGGCAGCGACGGAGAGGGAGGTGAGCACAGGTTAGCTGCTCTTGACTGCACTACAAAACTGGATACGGATTACGGAAAGGTTGCAGCTGAGCTGCAGCATTCCAGCCTGACAATTGCGATTGCATTTTCTTTGTATGTCGAACGATTTGAGATACTATATACTTTATAGTATTCAAGATGTAGATATACTATATAACCTATATAATGCATATATCACATAAAATACATAATATACCACCTACCCTATTAGTTCATGTATTTTACTCGCCTTTCTACTAACTTTGGTAACATAATTTGTTATTATTAATGAACAGCTTCAAGTTAATTTATGCTATTACTTGATTAAGTGTTCTTTTACTTTTAAAAATATATTTTTTAAGTTTATTTTTTCTTTTTATACCAATTTTGTTTTTTACATATTTATAAATATTTTATGAAAAATGTTATTAAATATATATATTTATTATACATATTTATTATTTATTTTAAATTCTTTTTATTTAAGATCTTTGCCTTTTATATATGTTTAATTTCATATATTTTTTCTGCTTTTATTATTATTATTATTATTATTTTTTTTTAATGAATTAATATAAACGTTATTTCTCTTGCTGTCGATTCAATAATTTTAAACAATTAAAGCGAAAGACTCTGCTTTGTTATGCCCAATTATATACAAATATAAATGATATATAAAATACATCTCTCTGAAATCAGGCCAACACTACACGAGCTGGAGTCATAAAAAGTTGCTGAAGTCTGTTATCAGAATCAAATGAATATTTTGAAAGTTTCTCAAGCCATTGAAAATCTATAAATGTAAATGAAATATTTATTTATTTATTTATTTTTTTGCTTTCAATGCGCTACTTGAGTTGTAGTCTATCACCCTCAGCAATATCTCAAAATAAAATTCCTTTGATTTATGCCTTATCACAACCAATAAGTCGAATACTTGTTTCGTTTGCATTACAGGTGTCATATTACAGCCGCTTTCGCCTGAAACTGAGACTCTGAGACCATATTCCCAGAACTCTTAGCCCAGAACACACATACGTAACTACTTCAGCGAAATTATATAATTTATTTCATTTATATATAATATATATATATATAAAATGCTTGAGCTGAGATGACGTAAAATCTAAAGCTAAAGCTGACGTCTCCGGCGAGCGCTTCGTTTAATTACTTTTTCCCAAGACGCAAGACTCGCAGCCAACCTGTGGCTGTGCTGCATGATTAAGCCAGTTAGAATTGAGATTCGATTTTGACGGCGGGAGAAACCCATTTCATTGATAAACGCCAGCAATTTGAATACGTTAATTCGAATCGTTTATAGACTGATTTTGCAATGCTCAGCCCATAAATCACGGGCGGGCAGAGCGGCGCAGGGATTATTTATAGTGTTCGAAACTTACCCCAAATCGATTTCAATATTTACTTAAATTATCTTTTTTCTTCCGAAATGTTCGTTTCAACACACCCACACACACACACACACTCACTCACAGGGGGAACTAGACACAGTAAATGCACGTTTCGATATTTTATGGGTTTTGCTCTCAGAAGATATTCAAAATTTCCAGTGCATTTCAATATTTTGGAAACTCGTATTCGTTACGCTCGATTTCGCACCTGTCGATGCTTTCTTGGTTCTGTTTTCGATTCGTTTTCGCCGTGCCAATTGAAGCGTTTGCCAGCAGCGCCGCGACGTCAATGAAACCGCCAACGGGCGCCCAAACAAGAAACCAATTCAAAAGTTCGCTTTTGGGCCCAAAAGCTTTTTCGGTGTGCGCAAACGCCGTGGTGAAAAAGTTGAAAAACAAAAGCTCCGTCGGGGTCAAAATTCGTTTTTGAATGGGCGAGCGACGAAAACGAAAACCGTTTCAAAGGATGAGGCATTAATGATAATAACGGTGCCATTAGGCACTTCTGGCCACAAATGTCAAATGGGCCGCAATCAGGGAACGGAAGCAGCCTGCAATTGACCTGAGTGTGTGTCGAAGTTGGAGTTTATAGCATATGTGAATGGGTTGGGAGAGGATGGGGGGAGAAGGAGGGATAGGGTAGGTGATAGCTGAGAGTTGAGCTGGAGACACATATATAATCTGTGATCAGGCGAAACTATTGGGTATAAAATTGAAGTATTTGTTGAGGGTACTAAATATGCATATAATTTAGGCATTTAAAATTACTCTTGTTATACCCTGTAATAAGCTTCAATGGAGTGTATAGGATACAGTGTTATGTAAATCTGATATCTGACATTCCTTGAGTATACTCTCCATTCAAATCGTCAACAGAGTCAGTTAAGCTCTGTTCTTTTGGTCTCCTCTTTCATAGACTGCCCCCCATTCGTCCAGGGTATCAGAGAACCCATCAAACTTAACATAGAGAATTTAAGTTTAAGCTAGTAGGCTTCGACTCTTATACTTGCTCGAGAAATATTATACTCTGGTACGCTTTTAGTTATATATTCCTTAACAATCTGAACGCAACTAAAAAAAAAACAAAAAACAAAAAACATCATCTATATTGAGTTAATTCTGCGTTTTATTTTTGAAAAACTTTTCATTCGATTGCAAAGAAAATACAAAAAAAATTGAAGAACATTTGAATCAATCACAGTTGACATCATGCTGCCCAAGAGTCCGCGCATTCGCCGAAATGAGGCTCTCGCCAGGCAGAGCGACGACTCGTCCCGCTCGCTGAAGGGCTCTCCCAGAGCCCCCTACAACAAGGCGCTGATCGGGGCCCAAATAAAGAAACGCCGCAATTTGAGCTCCAAGAAGATGCTGGGGTGAGTGCAGATATCCAAGGGCCAAGCTAAGGGATATTCTTTGATCTGATCTGATCCCTTCTTCGCAGCATGGAGAGCCAGGAGAATGTGCAGCTGCTGCAGCTGCCGAGGGCTATCATGCTGACGCCCTCCTCGTCGGACACCTCGCTGAGCGCCAGTCTGTCCCGATCGGGGGCGCCCGTCTACAAGGTGCAGCCCAAGTCCGAGAAGCTGAAGGAGTCGCCGTCCAAGCCGGAGTCGAAGCCGGAGGCGCTGCCAGTGGCCACACTGCCGCCATATCTAACGCTTAAGCGCCAGCAGACGGCGGCCATGCTCAACTATCGAGCGCGCAAGTCCGTGTCCCAAATGGACTTCAAGGAGGCACGCCGCACGGGCAGCTACCAGCTGGTTGCCCACGTGCCCAGCTCGAACGCCCTTGTGCCGGCTGGAGTCGAGCAGCAGCAGCAGACGCAGACGGGTCAGCAGATGGTCATCAAGAACGAGCATTTGAGCCAATTGCTGCTGGAGGGCACGTCGCAGCTGTGCAGCACGCGCTTCGTGGTCAACGGCGATCAGGACTTGCGCATCGCCAGTCTGCGCATATTCAACACCATCATGCTGCGCTCCTGGCGGCGCAGGCGACAGGAGGTACGTCACCTGAGCGAGCAGGTCGAGGACTTCAAGCGCAATGTAAGTTGCAGTTTTCTGAGATAGACTCTCAGAGTCGAGGACTTCTGACTGAAGCAGCCTTCCATGATAATCTTCCTTGATAATAACTCTGCCCATTCCCCTGGCTATAGTTTGTGAAGAACCGGAATCAGCTGCACGTGTACAACACGCTGTTCGCCGTAGAGAAACGTCGAAACGAGACGCTGAACGATCAGCTGAAGCAGTCCTACATGGACAGTGCCAAGACAAAGCTGTCCCACAACGAGCTGACCATACTGCTCGGCCAGATCACTGAGGAGAAGCAACAGCTGCAGAAGGATAATGCCTTAAAGGAACAGGAAGTTGAGAATCTGCAGGAGCTGCTGCAGGCCACCAAGAAGGAGCTCTTCCAGGCCAATACGCTGCAGCGGGAGCAGCTTGAGCAGTTGACGCGTGTCCAGCTCGAGTGCCAGGGCGCCAAGTTCGACATCGAGGAGCTGACCAGCCAGCTGCAGTCGCTGAGACTCGAGCTAACCCAGAAGGAGGAGTACGTGGAGAAGCTGCGCGATGACATTGCGCACGTCGCAGAGCAGCTGCAGCTGTCCGGCACGAGCCTCGTCGAGTACAAGTGCCAAACGGAGCTGCACATCAGGTGAGTTTCTATAGATTCCGTATGCTCATTAAATATTCTGAACTTTCTAGCAAACTGATGAAACACGGGGAGGACCTGGAGAGGGACATTAAGGAGAAGGAGGAGCAGGTGCAGACGCTGCAGAACTGCCTCGCCGCCACGGTGGGTCAGCGCATCCGCCAGTGCTTCGCCCAGAGCCAGCCCTATCAGCAGGCCACCTTTCGCCTGATGCACCTCGTCGCCTACTGCATGCTCCCCGGCACCCCGCCGCCTGCCCTGCCCATGTCCTCCATACCCGGAGCCGTCAAGAAGCTGCGCGGCTTCCTCCCGGGCGGTTCGAGTCGGCCACAAGCAAACAGGAAATAGATATATACTCTGATATATCTTCATATATACATATATATGTAAATATCACTTGATTGAAATTTTAGTAGGGTTCCTCGTTCATCCATTGATGATTTCACGTTCAGTTATTTAATGTTCCATTGCGTAAATTTAATTTATTTTTTAATTAGTATCGGAAATCAAGTAACACTTATAACAAATTGGATTTATTTGGAGAAGAGGTGGGAGAGGGAAGTCTATCTACAATTTGTATGAGTTGGGACTGAGGGAAAGTCAAGGAAGTATGTCGTTATAATTAAGGTATCGACAACAAGTACCGACTAGCTAGGCTTTGGGTCAAGAATTTATAAGGATAGCTAACAAACGCTAACAAACTCCAGTCTTCACAAGATTGCCGCATTCTTACGGAGTCATAGCTGGACTCAGGTGCACATCGCCAATATAAAGAGTCCTTCCACTCGTTTACTTCTAAAACGTTTAATTTATTCGTATTTTCGATGGAATTATGCTATAAACACACAGGACTTGGTTCTTAAAACAAGAGAGTTCAGTTGGGATTAGTATTACGTGGATATGGATAGATTTGATATTTGCAGATCTTCTGAATTGAGGCGCAGCATTTGCTGGTCCTCCGAGTTGATTCGCACCAGCTGCTCGCTGTCGAAGCTCAGCAGATTGCTAATCGTGGGACCATTCTCATTATTATTGTTGTTGTTGTTGTTGTTGGTGTTGTTGCTGTTATCGTTGTTGTTGGTGTTGTCGTATTGCTGATGCATTGGTGTTAAATGCTGCTGCAACTGTTGCTGCTGCTGCTGCTGCTGTTGCTGCTGCTGCTGCTGTTGCTGATGTTGCTGCAGCGTATGTTGATTTTGCTGTCAATATATTACTAACACGTTATCTCAGGTAGTTTTGGCCCAGTTAGTAGACTTACCAAGTGATTTGTGGTCAGATTCCATTGCAGATTGCCAGCAGCGCCCGCGCCCGTCGTCAGCAAATTGTGCATTGTGAATGGATTGTTGAGATTACTGAGATTGTTGTTGTTGTTGCCGTTGGCAACAGTTGGCGCCGCGTTAACAGCGGCAGCAGCAGCCACAGCCACAGCTGAGAATTTGCTCTCCCAGTGCGTGGCACTGCCAGCGGTCACAAAGGGGTTTGGATTGCTGTTGTATTGCAGCTGTTGCTGTTGGTGTTGCTGCTGTTGTTGCTGCTGCTGCTGTTGTTGCTGGTGTTGCTGCTGGTGTTGTTGTTGCTGGTGCTGCTGATGCTGTGCCAATAGCTGCTGCGTGAAGGGATTGTAGCCGTTGCCCAGCTCAAGGTTGCCAGCGCCGCCAGCAACATATTGCTGCTGTTGCTGCTGCTGCTGCTGATGGTGGTTGGGTGACATCAACTGTTGCTGCTGCTGTTGCTGTGCATTGCTGGGTGCTGCAGCTGCCGCTGCCATGTTGTACGGCGACGGAGTGCTGTTCTGATTGTAGTTGCTCGAAGGAGACAACGGCTGTGGCGAAGGCGTCAGTTCCGGCGGTGCGCGATACAAGCCAAAGGGCTGCGGTGAGGTATCTAAATAGTAAATTTATATAAATAATTTTAATATAAATATATATGTATATATGATTCAATGACTTACCTCTTGGTTCCGTTTTGATGGGCGGTATATTCTGTGCATTCCAGCAGTTCATGTTGTTTTGACCTGAAAGCAGTGCTCAAAATTGTTAGCGAACAGCAAAGCAACAACAAAATGTTATAAAAACAAATAAACAAACAAAGCATTTGGAAATAAGGGACAACTAACAGAACAGAGCACATTAAAATCAACAATGAAATAAAAGTCGTGCAAAAAAAAATATATGTAAAGTATAATCTTACAAAAAATTTTAATTTGAAAAACAAAAATTTAAACGCAAGAAAAAAGAGCTCGAAAATTATAAATAACAAAAGAGAATAAAATCTCAATTAAAATTATATTCTAAAATATTTTAAGTTCGTGCAATAATATAAAAATTTTAAATTTTGTATATCCTGAATTTTGTTTACTTTTTTATCTATTAAAAAAATTCAAAATATTTAAAAAATTATTAAAATAAAATCACAAAAAAATAATTTTAATTTTTCCTGTTTTATCAGTACAAATTAAATTTTATAATAAAAAAGAAAAATAAATATTAATAAAATCTAAAAAATCACAGAACTAAAAAAAATTGTGAAAATCATGCAAAACTTGACTCATGAAAAACTTACTTCGTTGGCTTTAATTTCTGCTAAAAATCTCAGTTAAATAAAAGCTCTAAAATATTGATTTTTCTCATTTTTTTCGATTTTTATTAATCTAAATATTTTATAAAAGTGTTTTGCAAGAATATTTGTATTTTCGATAATTTAGTTTAGTTCAGTTTTATTTTTGTATAAAAATATCAAATTTGTGTTTAGTTTTTTAAGTTTTTCGTATTTTCTGCCCGATTAGCAAAGCGATAATAATATTTGAATATTTTTCATACTTTTCGTTTTCATAAGTTCCAACAACAATAAGTATTTATGGCTACATATATATTTATGCTAGGTATTTTAAGTATAATTTGTATTTAGTTTTTGCGTAGTTCTCGATATCTGTGCATTGTTTGGTATTCGATTAGGTTTCCTGGTTTAACACTAATATTCTCTAATAGGCTATTCGATTAATACATCATTAATAGAGCTCGCCAGTCTTGGGCATACGAAAAGTTCTGGGTAGGACAGACCCAATGCTGCCTGAGCAGTCGATAGATCCACGCACAAAAGAGCAAGCAGTGCAGCTTGCTCACAAAGGACAAAGGAGGGACAAAGAGAGAGAGAGAGAGAGAGAGAGAGGGAGAGAGAGAGAGACAGAGGACGAAAGACCATCACCAAGAAAGAGTTTGTGTAAATGGGAGAACTTACGATCTTGTTGATCATTGTGATGCTGTTGCTTCTGCTGCTGCTGGAGCAGCAGGTGCATGGGATCGCCGCCAGTCTTTTGACGTTTCCGCCTCAAGTGCGCTGGATCTACAAAAAAGAGAGTATAGCAATTCGTTTAATTGCCAGCAAGTGTGGACAAGTCTTGACTCGGTTCGGGGAACCCTTAGATCTACTAAATACAAAATTTTCGGCACGCCGACTCGTTGACTCGGCGCACCTCCAAGACAAAGTTGAGCAGCGAAAAGCTCGCGCTGCTGCACAAATCAAACCAAATCAATTGTTCGCTGACGAAACGCTTACAAAGTGGGCATACCCGGCCAGTAGCGGGACAGGGTATGGCGTGTCAACGGATGCTAAAACAAATACAATTACAAATTTTGAGCGCACTCTAGCGCTCGATGCCAAGTGTAAAATGGTCGAAGGACCTCGGGTCCTTTAACAGCTGACCACACAAATTGCTTTAGACGATGATTTTTGGAGTCGGAGTTCGCTGCGGAATCCGTCAATACAAACTGTTTCGTAGGGCTAAAAAATACATATTACAATATTCAAGTCAATCGACGAGCGGAAGTCGACCTGGTCGGCCGAAGGACTCCTCGTGGCATCCCTGCTCCTGGCCAACCGGACAGACTTGCTCAGTCGATTGATGTTGCGAGGGAGTCGACGATGCTCAGTTGCCGTTCGCTGCCGCCAGCCGCTTGGCCACCTGGTCGGGCGTCAGGATCTCGCCCGCATCCACGGAGGCGTAGTAGGCGGATGTCTCGTCGAACTCGCTGGCCGTCGCCTGGGGCGGCACGCTCGTGTAGAGGGCAAAGTGCTCGACCTCGGTGAGGTCCAGGTTGGGATCCATCTTGACGTTGAAATGCGCCTCGATCGAGCTGACCAGGTTGTGGAGGCTCTGGCGGTCGGCGATGGCCACCAGCTCCATGCCGCCCTCGCTGATGGGTATCTCGGCCAGCTGGAGCGCGGACGCAGTGCGTCTGTCCAGCTGCCCGCCCACCGTTATCGTGCTGGCACTCGAGTAGGCCTCGTTGGGCGCCTGCTGCAGGCTGCTCGAGCTGTCGCCCTTCAGCGGAATGTGCACCACGTCCGCGTTCAGGTACGAGGGCCGCTTGCCCGAGACGCTGCTCACGCTGCGCCCGCACGGCTTGCCCGACTTGCCCACCTTCCGAGGCGTGGCTGTGGCGCCTGACCCGCCGGACTTCAATGGGCCCAGCACCACATTGGTGGCTCTGCCCTTGGCCGGGCGAACGCTCAGATTGTCCAGGCTGGGCTCGCTGCTGGCCGTGGTGCTGGCCGGCTTCGAACCGAGCCGCGAGCAGTTCTCGCTGCTGCGGTCCCGATCCATCAGCTCCGGCTTGCTCTTGCGCCGCGCGAACAGCTTGGAGAAGAAGCCGGGCTTCTTCTGCCGGGGCAACGTGTTGAAGTTCGGGTTCGTGGTGGGCTTCGGCTTGGGCTTGGGCTTCGTCTCCGGCGGCTGCGGCAGCTTCTTGGTCGGCGCTGCGGGCAGATCGGCGACGCGCGGGTGTATGATTGGGGGCGGCAGGCGTGGCTTGGAGCCAGCTGCGTCGCTGTTCGCCTCAATGGAGCGGTTCTCGGCGTTGCTGTCCTGCTTGCGCAAGCGCTTGGGCGGCAGCGGCGGCAGCTTCTCCTCCTCGACAGCGGCGCACATCAGCGCAGCCTCCAGTTCGAGCTGCGCCTGCGCGCGCTTCTCCATCTCGTACTCTTTGAGCAGCTCCTGCTGCTGCAGATGCTCCTGCTGCTGCTGTTGCTGCTGGGAGTTGACCTCGACAGCGTCGTAGTGGGCGGCATCCTCAGGCGCGCATTGGGACATGGGTGGCGTGGGGGGCATTACGTCGTCCATGGGTATGATGACTGGGTTCTTGAAGGCGATCTGGAGGCTCGTGTAGGTGGCGGCGTCATCGAAGCTGTCCTCCACCTGCATGGGCGGGCGGTCCATGCTCTGAAGCTCGTTCTGCAGCGTGTTGTTGTAGGTGTCCCGCTGCATGACGAAGTCCGTGTAGATCTCGTCCAGCTCGGCCACCTGCTCGAGCAGCTCGTTGAGCGTCTTGTCCTCGTCCGTGGCCGCCACCTGGGTCTCGGCCGTGGCGTCGCTGTCATCGGCCTCGGCCTCGGCCTCTGGCTCGACCTCGGCAGGGACTGGATCGGGGCTGGGCTCGTGGGGCTGCTGCAGCAGCTCGTTGGACTTCATCCACTCGTTGCACTTGTCGTTGGCAGTCAGCTGATGGGGCTCCGCCGCCGCCGCCGCCAGCTGCTGCTGCTCCAGCTCCAGCTGCTCCAGCTCGCGCACCTTCTCATCGATAATCGTGTCGATTTCCAGCTCAGTTCGCAGTCGCTCCGCCTCAGCCTCCGCCTCCGCCTCCGCTTCGGCTGCTTCCATGTCCAGTGGTGCCTGATCCGTGAGTTCTTCCGCTGCCGCAACTGCCTCAGCCACCACTAGCTGGGGCTCCGCCTGCTCCAAGGTGGGCGTGTTTAGGTCAATGACCTCGATTGTCGGGGGCTCACGCTTGGGCGAGCAGCGATCGACCGCGTCGATCGCCAGGATTTGCTGAAAGATGTCTTCATCGGGCTTCCGCTTGAGGTGCCGATGAAGATTCCAGAACGTATGCCTACCTGAATCCAATGGCACGTACTCGAAGGGCAGAGCCTCGCTGGTAACGCCGTCCGAGGGTCGACGCAGCTGTATGAAGACCTGTCGGAGAAACGGGCAGTAAATAAGGAAATTTTCGAGCAGGAGTCGAGTTAAAGGTCACCTTGGCGGGCTCGGTTATCTCAAGCGTGTGGTATCGCGGCGTCTTAAAGGTAATGGCAGTCTGCTTGTGCACGTCCGTGTGCTGGAAGTCCCCGAGGGCCTCCCAGACCGTCTGTCCGTTCTTCTCCTCGAAGAAACGCACCGTGATGTCCTCCTTGGCCACCTTCTCGCAGAGCAGGATGATCTGCGTGTTGCCCAGCACCGTGGCCGAGCAGCTGCACAGCCGGCAGATGACCAGGTCGGACATGGCCTTCTTGTCGAAGATCGGCTCGGAGACGACGGGCGGCAGAGGCGACGTGAAGCGACCCTTCTGCTCGCTCTCCATGAATACTTGAAAGCACAGACGCACCGAGTTCAGGTCGATGCTCGACGGCTGAAAGCGATGCGAGAATCCAGCTGGAAGGAGAAATATTCATTAGGTATATGATTGGATTGGATTAATCTGATCTATCTGTCTACGTACTCTTGAAGGGATCCACGCGAATCTCCTCGCGCGCCTTCAGCGCCGCCTCGATGTCCTTCTTCTTGACGCACTGGATGCCCAGGTTGCTGAAGACGGCGCGCATCGTCTCGCTGCTGATCTCTAGGGTGCAGACGCCCTTCTTGCAGCCCTCCTTGCCCACCAGATTGTGTGGGTGTGGACTGCGGATAGAGCAGGAGTTGAGAGGGGGTCAATGAAAATTAACGAAGATCCTTACCGATATGGCGTGTCCTTGGTGACGCAGGACACGACGACTACGGCGCGCCCCTTGTAGCCCACAATCTCGATGGTTGGATAGGTCTTGTTCTCGGGCGTGGAGTTTACGCCGGGTATCGAGCCGGCCGAGCGGCCCTCGCACTCGTAGCGAAAGCGCAGCGCTTTTCCGGCGGGCTGTTCCGTTATCTTCACGTACGGTTTCTTTCGCACATTCTTCGCGGACTGTGACAATTGTTGAGTTTGTTGTTGCTGTTGCTGTTGTTGTTGCTGTTGCTGCTGTTGCTGCTGGAGGCCATTGTAGTTGAGGCTCTGCTGCTGGGCATCGCCTGCCGCGCCCGCAGCGCCCAATTTGTTTTGATTTGGAAACATTTCAAGGCCGAAATATTAACTGCGAATAGAGAAAAGGTTTCGGATGCTCAGAGAATTCTTGGCAAACGCGATGACGCCTCGACTGAGCCAATGACGCCGCAGACCAAAAATACGATTTTCCCTTTTCTTTTTTGTCTCTTGTCAATTTCCGCGAAATAAATAAATATTTATAAGCCAGCTGCAAACGGGCATATTAGTTGCCAGAGGCAAACAGAGCCTCGACTCTTTGATTTATCCATCTGTCCGACAGCATTTTCAATATGATTTGTGCGAAATACGTTTTCACGGCTAGAGCTAGGCAGACAGACGAACGGATAAATGGCCATGTGTAATAGTCTTAAACTCTTTGATTTATCTAATTTTGCATTCTAGACAGCGGCAGCAGAGAAGAGTCATCAAAAGCATGAGACGTGGGCGTTTGTGTACATTGCAATCTGATGGCTTGCATTTAAACATTTACGAGACTCGTTAGATCATTTTGTTCCACTGCAGTTGACCGCACGTGTATGTGTGTGTGTGTGTGTGTGCTAGTCTGGGTTTCTATGTGGAACCAGCTGGTGCTGCTGGCCTGGGCCTGGCCATAGCCAAGTTAGCATCGGACATCCATTTATAAATAACATTTTGCGTAATGCGTGTGCGACAAGCGACAAGCGACAGCTCCACACACAGCGCGCTGTCGATCTACTATCCGCTAGAGCAAGTGCCCAGCAGGTAGTATAGAAGAAGATATACTTACAGCTAAACATATATATATATATATATGTATGCATAGGTATAGTGTAAAGAGTGACTCGCCGAGTGGCCTCCCCAAAGATTTAATTCCAAAACATAAAAAATTGTCGTTTTATCAATGCTCGACTAAAGATCGCCCATTGTCGCTTATATAAAAATATATCTCTCGATATATAGTATATATACAGACAGCCGCATATAGTGAGTAGCTCTATGACCTCAGAGATTCGATTCACAGACCGTCTAGACATTGGTCTGCCATTAAAGAATACGTCAATTGGTCTGCGCGGCACGGCGTGGGGTAAATTTTGAGAGCAACAAAACATAAAACCAAATTAAACTGTGGCCAATTCTGTAATCTTTCAGTTAGTTAATAAGAACAAGAAAATAAACATCATTTTGTATGTTTTTGCTTCAATAGGATACACTATATATACAAATATATATAAGTTATAAATATATTAATGGCTTTTTAATATTGAACATAAATATCAAAATTTTATTATGTTACTTAATTGTTTCTCTCTCTCGAGAGAGAGAGAGAGAGACAAATTATAAATTTAGTTAGGTCTTGATAAATTGCTAGATTTTTACTATAAATTGTAAGCGAATATTTTATCTTAGGGCAGCTGTAAAAGCTGGAAAGACAGCTGCAATCGGGCGTAACCAACTACCAAATACTTCCTAAATTGATTTTGAATATTTCATGTTTGCCTATTCATAGTTTCATATGAGAAGAAGACCAATAGGCAACACTGTGAATCTATCCCTCTCTCTCTCTCTCAATCTCTCTCTCTCTCTGTTTTCAACTTTTCTCACTTCATAACTGTTCATATGAGTATATACTCTTAACTTTGACCAGCAATCAATCAATAAGGACTCACATTAAGACTTTCAACTTCAAACTTCAACCAATACGCCCATTTGCACTACTTGAGCGAGCATAGAAAAAAAACATTAGACACATAAATCTTCTGCAGGCAGCCAGCAAATGTGAATCCAAATAAACCTTTGGAAAACGAATTTCGCACATCCGATTTGGATAATAGAGAAAAACTGAATTTTGCGGCGTATTGAAAGGCAAAGCAAACGAAAAGCCAAAACCGAAACGAAAGGCAAACGCAATGCCAATTCGCATGTCATTGCAAATGTGATTCTCGTTTAGGCTTCTATAGAGCATACATATTCATTATTATATATGCTATACATTCAAATTGATAAATATATATATGTACATATAAATTGCAATTGCATATATGATAAAGTACATCAAATGATATGAGTATATAGAAGATTCAATAGATTCGCGTTATTTCAAATATTACGTCATAAGTGTGTATATTGGTCAAATGTAGAACATGATAAGTTGGCCAAAGGCCAATATTTGTAAAAATATTCAGCAAAAATTATGAATTTTGAGTCGTCTCTCGAAAAGTATTTCTCTCTAATCACCTTTCACTGTAGTTGGCTCAAGTTTTCCTTTCCAATTCCAAAATAATTCCGGCGATTGGTTATTGAATCCGAGTTCTGGATTCAAGTTTTTTGAGTTTTTCTTTTTGCACAAGTTTTGTGCAAAAAATTATTTACAATTATTTATGCTAAAGGCCACACTCGATTTGATTTTCGTTTTGCAGTCGCAACCGGATCGAACCGGTCCGGAAAAATAAGCGAAATATATATATATAATATATATGTACAGATGTGAGCACGATTTTCTTATATATATAAATTTATATATATTATAATTTTGAATCTGTTTTTGCTTTTTGAAACGCACGTCTTGAGTTCTTGAATATCGGCCGTAGACTGAGCAGCGAAACGAAACGAAAAAACCGAGCGAATTTTCATTCGAAGATTTTCGTATTTGCTCCTCCCTAAAAGTTCTTGTTTCGGGTTGTCGTCGAAGCTTTTTCCGCTATTTCTGTTTTTCAGTTTTTATACCCTGAACCCATTAAAAATGGGAAATCAGGGTATAATGTTTTTGTTGAAATGTATGTAACAGGCAGAAGGAGGCGTGGCAGACCCCATAAAGTATATATATTCTTGATCAGGATGACAAGCCGAGTTGATATAGCCATGTCCGTCTGTCCGTCTGTCCGTCTGTCCGTCTGTCCGTCCGTCCGTCTGTCCGTCTGTCCGTCTGTCTGTCCGTATGTATGAACGCGTCGTTCTCAGAACCTATAAGAGCTAGAGACTTGAAATTTTTTATGTAGGTTCCTGTATAGCACGAAAAGATCGAGTTTGTTAAAAAAAATCGATAGCTGTCTTAATTTTAATGTTATCGATTAAAAACGAAATCGATGCTCAGTTATATAAATCTATATAATTCATCTTTATAGCTAGAGTCTTCAAATTTTGCACTTAGTGTTATGTGAGCCTTATACAATTTCGGTTTTTGTTAGATTTTGGATGCCACGCCCCATTCGCCTCAAATTTGTAAGTCCCGTATTTCAAATACTAGAGACTTGTGCTTTGGCACATACATACATATGGATGACATGATCACGCCCAACAAGTTTGATCAAAATCGTTGCGCTAGAAAAAAAGTTATTAAACATTTAATTTCCCATAGCATTGCCATGCAAACAGCAGGCAAAGAACAGCTGACCCAACGACTTCTGCTTGTGTATGCGTGCGCCTGTGTGTGTGTGTGTGTATGTTTTGCTTGTAATGAACGTACAAGTGCATGTGTATATAAAAGAAACGAAGAATGCAGGGTTCAGGGTATACCCTAGTCGAGCGGCCTCGACTAGAGTTTTCTTACTTGTTCAGTTTTGTCTTTTAAGTTGCTAGTCTTTTAGCACGAGATGTACGTGTGCTTAATGTAGCATACGCCATATTCGCCTCTATATGTGTTATACTTGTGCAGAAAGTAAAAAAGGGGTATATTGGTTTGAAGGTAGATGACAGACGAAGCTCATCTGAGAAAGTATTCAGAGTTCTGCTAGGTAGAACTCAAGAATATATATTCTTATCTTCCTTACTTAGACCTGTCATATATATTTTTATTCTTCAGTGAGTTTCTTTAGCCAATGAGCGTATATTATGTGGTCTGCTAGGTCCAACTGCAGCACTCTCACTTATTTTTGATGGATTTTGAGGAATTCATCGGGTATGTAAAACTTTTCCTAGCAATGCTCCCAATTTCCCTGTTGAAAGGCAAATGAGAAACAAAAAGATATGTCGCTGGTTGTTTATAAATATATATTGTCTTAGATCAGCTAGAGTAGGAGAGCTGCTTGTGAATGGACTGTTCGCGATGTCAATAAACTCTCGAACACTTGTGTCAACAAATCATTAGAAAAAATACTTTACAATTAACAAACGTGTTGAACTCCAGCAAATATAACTGATATTTCAGCTGTTGTGCGTTACACTTGTCTAACACTCGAAAGGAAAACAGAGAAAAAAAAAACAAATTGAAAGCGATTTCCAGGCATATGAACTTATAAAGCAACTGATTAAATCAAGTATATGTATTAAGATAAGACAGCGAATACTTATATTTGTTTATAAATATATATATATTTGATGTTTATGCATATTTAAATTCCATTTAAACTGACTCACGTAGCCAGAAGCCAAAAAAATTCATTCAGAAAATTAAGACGAACTTCAGCTGGACTAGAAGATACCCTGTGGTAGGAAAATACATATCGAGATTCCATTTATCTTTTAGTGATTGAAATTCTAAGCAAAAATATAATATTAATATATATTTTTGATTAGAAAATCTAACACTGGTAGACTTAAATATACCCTGTAACTTAGATTTTCTTAAATTGTATCTGACCAGTAAATAGATTTATGATCTATAGAGTGAAGCAATGACATATCTTAATTCTGTGAAAATTTTCCTTTCCTTTCTTTACATCTAGATTTGTGTCTTTATCACATATGAGTACAGGAACACGCTATTATATGCTCCAATAATTTTCGAAAAATAAAAAAAAAAACCTTTATTAAATATACCATAAGTTTGTATATCTATATAAGTCAAATTTCTGTTGAAATTTGTTAATCTGAGCGGATTTTGTAAAAGCCCATAAATGCGCAAGCAGAATGTAAATTTTACTTTGTGTTTACAATAAACAGATAATTCAGGTAGTTGCATATATCCGTATACATATATCCATATATAATGAGGGGCATCTGGCAATGGCATTTATTGGCATTTCCGTTCAGCAGCCACTGAGCGAGGCACTTGTCAACGTTTCTATCGCGCAGCATAGAAGACAATTTGACAATCTTTCGGCCAATCTATTATATATGATAATAATTATATGAATTTTCGGTTGGCCCAAAACATGTGCATTATAAGATATGTGATAATTATAAGCTAAATACGACTTGTTGTACGAAATGTTTTCGTCTTTAATAGAAGCCAGAGAATTTCCAAGAAATCTCTGACTCACACGGCCAAGATAATTATTACGTTTCGATATAATATGTATTTAGCTCTATCTATCTATAATATTTGGATTTGTGAATTTTTGAAGAGCAAAAAATGCTAGGAATTCGCTCGTGTGGCCCACACGGCAAAGAATCATTCAGAAAACGCGTGTTTTTTTTTTTTGTCATTTAAGTGATGACACTTAATGGAGGCGATTCTTGGGAATTGCATGCATATTTATCTGGGACGCAAGGTCAGTAACCGAAGGCGCCCCGTCGATGGACAACTGAATTTACTCTATAATAATAAAGTTTCCTTTATTTCTCTTACTGCATAAATTAATTTCAACAACGTTCAACATTTTCTTATATTTCCATAGATTTCTTCCTATATTATCTGGGTGTGAAAACTAGACACTCTATAGCCAGAGTATGAACACATACTTATCATCGATAACTGTTTGATTTCTCGATTAAAATCGATTTCAAGGTTTTCTTGCTCAAGCATATCTCGCACATTTGAAGAGATAGAGTCACTGAATTCTGGTTTATAGATTAGACACAGATTCATCCAAGGCCTTGTAATCAGTATTTTCATAGAGCTAAGCAATTGTTGCCATATTTACAGTTTTAATCTAGAGTTCAGTTAAGCGTGGGGTATCTGCCTAACCGGAGACTCTGAGCTGGTGCTCTATACGGTCTTCATTTTCTATTTTCTTCAATTTATTATTATTTTATTGACATTATATTCGGTATTTAATATTCTTGCCAGAGTCTGGCACATGTGATTATATGGCAATTTATTTGTTAGAGCAGTGTTTATAGCACCTGCTCATGGCTGCACTAAATACATATCTGGATCATAAACGGAACGTAACGGACGTACGAAATGCTGCAGATAAGCTACCGAATTGCCGGCTCTCAGATATGGGCCGAAAAAATGCGTATCAGATAGCCCGATACGGCGCGACGTAGTATTCAAATAAAATAATCGATGATACACAAAAAACACACGTCGAGAGTTTGCGGCGACGAAGCAGCAGTCGAAACCAAACAGAATTGATTCACAAAAAAAAAAAAAACGAGTAAAACTGCTCTAGGCAGGAGCTCCCGACTGGGAAATACCCTGAAACATGTGCAGAGCTGAGCAGCGTCAATCTATTCAACGGGTTTGATGACTTGCCAACCCAAGGCAGAGGAAGCAAAACTAGAATCGGCTAGTTATATAGGAGAGCTTCATGAAAACTGCAAGTCTGCAGCTCTTATAGTCAGACAAAGATAGACTAGATACTGATCAAGAGTATATATACCTTCTACTTCACAAACACATTATACCCACTTCATTAATTTTCAATTGATTCACGGTATAAAATCGAAGTTTGAAACCATAAAATTGATTAATGATGGAACCCTCACTCGAACAAAAATGAAAGAGAAGAAAAGGTGAAAGAGAAAGAGAGAGAGAGAGAGAGAGAGAGAGAGAGGGAGTGGTAGAGCTGGCATTAACTAACTGGCGCCAATCAGGCAGCTGAGGCGTGCGATCGGCCAATGGAATCGAATCTCTTCGATAGATTAAAATATTCTCGTTTTATGATATTTCCAGTCA
Source organism: Drosophila mercatorum (assembly GCA_961210405.1). NCBI lineage: Eukaryota > Metazoa > Arthropoda > Insecta > Diptera > Drosophilidae > Drosophila > Drosophila mercatorum. The sequence continues at coordinate 1,694,561 of CAUIUS010000009.1, forward strand.
AATAAAAAAACTTTTGGCGCCAGGCTCTACAAATTAAGATTAAGATCAACATCAAAGTAGCAGCTAGCAAAATTCCTCAGTCTGGTCCCAAACAAGTTCAAACTAGTTCCGACTCCACAGACGCCGAGACTGTCGCCAAAACTAAGCAAAACCCCAACTACAACAACTAACTTTAATGATCGCTGGCGTCAAGCAATTTACAGCTAAAATAAAAATACAAATAAATAACTAATAGCTGATGCCGCCATTGACAAATCTGTGGAACTAGTTCCGACTCAAGGAATCGAAACATAATTAATTTTAGAAACTGTCATTAATTGAACTAGTTCCGAGCCGAGGATTGAATTGAACCAGTTGAGTGAACTAGTTCCGTCTTTTCAATTATATTGAACTTCAATTGGAAAATCTACCACTTAATGACATGCTATAATTGAACTAGTTCCGACTTGAGAATTGAATTACACTGTATGTAGCGCAAATATATCTATCTCTATCTATATCTTATATAACTTATACAAACTGTCACGTTGTCTGGCAACTTCAATTTGATTGCTATGATTGATGATTGAAAGTAATGCTGCTCTATACTAGGCAATGAACCATATATTATACTCTATATATATATATATATATATATATATATATATATATATATATATATCGTTTCATCAATCAAATCCCCGCGAAAGTTCCACGAAATGTCGTTTATTGACTTGGCTTGGCTTTGGCTACACAAGTTGAGCTTTGTATATCGCACAGTTGAGATAACTATAGTCTGCATGACTTGCTATATTTGCAGTTGTTGTGGTTTTTTTTCTTCTCATTTGTTTTTGTTGTTGTTGTTTGTCTTAAACACACACTCACACACACACCTGTACGCAGGGGCACAATTAACACTAAGTACTGAGTCAGCAGCCGGTTTTGCATGCCGTTTGTGCAATATAAAATTACGCTGAATTAGCCAAAAGCATCACAACACCTGTAATTACCTGTAGTGCTAGCCAGGTACAAGTTAAGACATGATTTACATTATTTTTCTTTTATGTTTAATTTTTAGTTGGGAAATTTCTTAAGTTTTATTCAATGGAACTTTGAGCACGTTTGACAAGGCTAACTGCGAAATGATTCGGCTCTAGACACTCACTGAAAGTTTATTCGATTCTAACCCGATTTCAAATATATAGTCTACTACTGTATAGTATTTCCGTTAGCTTTTCCCGAGCAAACACAACCGTCGAGTCACCGAGTCGATCTTCAAATGAAATCCAATTGGAAATTCTCGTGCCGTTTTCGACGCCCTAAACAAATGCAAGCGCCTACGAAAACGAAGTGCCGAAGCTTTCCTCACACCCCCTACAAACACACTCACACTTATACACACGCACACACACAGGCACAGAAAACTTTTAGGCGACGTTGACAGCGACTGCAGCAGCGACTGCGCTGCCATGTACACAGGTGTTTTAGTTTTTCTGTTTTAATTTATCGTTTGTATAATCCACACACAAGAGCATAAGATATAGCCAGCGAGAGAGCGAAAGAGAGAGGTAGATACAGTGTGATAAAGAGAGAGAGAGAGAGAGAGGGATAGAGACAACGCGCGCGCTTGTGAAAGCTTTTACAAGGGGGTTGTAAATACATACACTGCAATCGAATTGGTGCTACCAGCAGAAATATATATATAAAGTTGATAGCTGTAATCTTGACTTGCAGCAGATGAGTAATATTTTACAACTGATATCAGAAGTATACATAATATACATATTTGATTAGACTTATGCATGTTGCAGACAAAGCAGAAAGGAAGGCATTTCCGACTGCAGTATGTCTATAAACATACATATGTATATAGGTATATAGATACATACACATGTGTATGTAGTCGTATAGTAACTGAGTCAATTCGTAGTTTACGATCGACTGTTTGCAACTGTTTGATTAGATTATCTACAAATATAAATCATAATCAATTTGACTTGAATGTTTTTGGGGTTTTTCTTCTACCAATTAGCCTTGATAAGCGATAATTCAATAAAAACGGAACAGATCGGAGCAGTTTATTTAAATCTAATTAAGTAGTCTTGGGAGAACTGTTTGAATAAGTTGAATTAATGAGAATACTTCGATTAAATATGTATTGAGAAATTTACCAAGAAATTATTGAATATTTAATTTTTGAAATTTAAATATTTAGCTTTGCTATGCCTATAATGCAATGTTATTATACTACTTAGTACTGCTATTATATATTTACTATTAACTATCTAATTACTAATAGTGTGTGCTGCCCGTGTGGCTGGCGGGTCTAGAATACTACCACAGCGGTAACAGCTTGTCGTACGAGGCGACTAAAGTTACAACTATCAGCCGATGACTAAAACTTCGTTGATGATTGTAGTAATAAATAAATAATATTATCAGAAATACTGTCCAGTAGTAAGAGATCTCTTAGTTCAGTAGAAGAATGTGCCCAATCCCTGCTCATTAATTTTGTCAAATTTATGTAATTTAAAAAAAACTGAAATATTTCCATTACCTCCACACTCAGTTCAATTAAAAAACCAATTCATTTACCTTAGCACAAAAATAGACTCTAGTCTTAAGATAGCTCCCTATCTCGTGTGTTGTATGTTCGCTTTATCAAGCGCAAAGTTGCTTTCCAGCCACTCACCTCAATCAATGTTTGTCTGATGGGAACTTAAAATGCATCGAGTGTTCCCCTTTTGGTGTTTAGCAGCTTTTACAGTTTTCACAGTTTCGGATCTGGAATAGAACGCGTTTAGTAGCACTTGCACACTCGATGGGAACCGAAGAAATAATGTTGTTATGTAAATCGGGGCTGAGTAAACAAGTAATGCGAACTTATTTATAGTCGACAAAATATTCCATGTACTGCCAACGATTGTTCTACACAGTAAAGCACACATTACAGGAACCGGTTTGCTATTTCAATAACTTTTTAATATACATAGAAAAAATTACTTTTCTCAGTTTATTAAATTTACTTATTTTTGCGCGAAAACCGCGAGTCGAAGCGATAGACGAGGCAAATGAAGAACTATGCGATAATAGAGCGAGAAAAAAATGAAAAGTGTGAGAGATATAATGGAAGAACAGCAACAGGTGGAAGATAAATGTGCACCCGACTGCAAGATACTCGCCCGAGGTTAGAAATTCATTTGAGTTCGATAGAGAACATGTGTGGGAGAAGACAAGCCTCCAAAGCTCTTTGATAATTAGTTTTGATTGATACAGTATACACTCTTCATACTCTCTGAGCGAGTATCGGCAAAGTACGAAGCATAAAGTGACAAAATTGAAAACTAATGAAACGCTAAGAAATCGAAGTTTGCGGTGAACTGTCGTCGAAAGCGAGAGCGCAACCCATCAAAGAGAGAGAGAGAGAGTATAATAGCAAGAGCATAAGCAAAAGAGGGATAGATAAACAGATGACAGAGAGAGAGAGAGAGAGAGAGAGAGAGCAGAGTGAGCGCGGGCTTTTGTAATGACGTCGTTTTCTTTTTGGGAATTCCGGGCTTTATACTTATGCGATCATCAACAATGTTTTTGTTTTTGTGGCCGCGGCGGCGGACTTAATTTGAATTCGATGTACAATCCAAACACACGCACACACACACACCTTTGCATACACACACACATACACTATGCAAAATATGTGTTATTGTCTAACAAGCTTTTCTACAAACTTTGGGGCGAGCGGCGTTTGACAACAAATTTTTTGAGTGGCGTAATCTAATCGCGGCGAAAAGCGAAAAGCGAAACATTCAATTCTTGGCCACATTATCGAGACTACGTGCAGAAGATTGATTTGCTATTGTTTTTCTTTTTGTTATAATTATTAATAATTATTTGCATTGGCTTATGGCCTTGGCTGTTATGCAAAGGTGGCAAATATTTGGTAGTGAAACTTTGATCAATTTGTATTCACCTTTTCTTCACGTTTTCATTTCATTTCACTTCTTTTTATCTACAATTTGTCTACACTTGGCATGCACAGGTTTTCTTGACTTGCCTGCGCCACAAGTACGCAGCAGACACACAGTGAGAGCGAGCGAGAGAGCGGGAGCGAGAGAGAGCTTTAGGCATTTGCGCGCGCGCGCTGTTGTGCAAGATGCGTTAAGCAGATTTGTAAAAGCTCAAAGTGACGACGAGTGTCCGATCGACCGATCACGTCGCCAGCGAATTGAAGACTGAACCGAGGAGCCAAAAAGAGCAGCGAAACAAGTCACGCAGACGCCATTAAAAGTGCCGCCAAGCCAAGAGCTTTTAGCTCGATAGCACAAAAACAAAGATCGCACGCAGTTGAGCCCGTAGCTGTTAACAACAAACTGCAAGAGAGCGAGAGAGAGAGAGAGAGAGAGAGAGAGAGAGCGCTAAACAAAACGTGACAATCTGTGGCTCAGCTGTGGAGCTGACTTGAGCTAAAGACAGCAAAACACTGATGCAGCTAATGCAATAACAGACAGAAAGAGACAGAGAGAGTGAGAGACAGAGAGGGATTAAGACAACGTCACAATCTTAAGCAGCTGAGCGAAGCTCGCTTAGGCTAAGCTAAGCTGCGCTGAGTCACGTTAGATTGCAAAACTGGCTACTGGAAATTTCTTGCAGTGTTGTTGGCGCTGGCCGTGGTGAGTCACACGACGACGAGGAAAAGCTTTTTCACGCTTTTATGAATGAAAATGTTTTGTTGTGGCCATACGGTCTGGCTGGCTGGTTGGGTGGCAAGGGCCGCTTGTTTGTATGCGACTGATTCAAGCTACAATTCCTGGAAAAGGATATCATCATGCGCCGGCATTTGTTATTCGTTATGGCAAATAGCTATAGGCCCTGGAGCAGATGACTCACATGCAGCATGCGGAGCGTAGCTCGACTTTCACTTTCACGCTCGAACTTTGACATTCAGGATAAAGAATTTCCATGGAACTCATCAGCTGTGAAAACTCCTCGCTGCTGATTCATTCAACGAAAGCGAAAGATGCCCAAAGTGAAGAATATTCATTTTGAATTAGTAACGGAATCTGAATCCAGAATTCCGCTTTACCCAAAATTTCGGTTGATTTAGTGGTCTTACGAGTTACCCCCGTCATAAGCTCGCATTTATGCTGGCAATTCCCAAAGCTCTTGATTTTCGTTTAGCTTATCTGCATATATAACACATATAAGTCATAAGCCTCAACAGCCGGCATGCGACCTTTGCAATCCCAACTGAAGTATCGAAATTTCCCCATGAGCTCAAATCCAAATATATAGAAATTATGTCAAACGAAATATCACAATAACAAATACATATATACAGCAAGGAGGAGAGTTCTACTGGGGTCTGCCTGACTGGGAGATAGTCTACACCTCTTAGATATCTTAAAGAGTCGGCAATAGCAATGGAGTAGAATAGTGAGTGAAGTAATATATGATGCATGCTGAAACAACTTCAATTGAAAGTGTTATCGATATTATCTGTAGTTTATGAGGTCAAGCGGATGGGTGAACTAGACAAGGGTAGACAAGCTATCAACTCATTATCACGCAGTCCTTTTACTCTCTGTTGCTTAAGCTTTAACAAAACCGATATACTCTAGCCATGCTCAATGGGTCTAGGGTAAGAAAATTCAAAGGAAAACGATTTGATAGCATGATTTGGACTGCCTAAACGCAACAACTGTTGTCCTGGCCTAATAGCTGCTGGTTCCCACAGCTCCCAGGGGCCAGACATCGATCAAACATACCCCACCGCCGCTCGCTGCCCCAATAGCCAACCGTCGACAGCCAATTGGAAAAGGTTTTCAGCTCGAATCGCGTGATATTTGTCCAGTGTTTACCTGGCGGACAGGTTTTTCTCGACTAGGCATGACTAAATTTCCGAATGGGGGCACTGCAGCTGGGTGTAGGGTGTTCGTCAGGACATCAGGGTGGGGTGTTTATAAAGCCGACACGTGCTGTTGTACCTTATATACACGACATATCGATTTATTTTGTTTTTGCCATTTAAGCTCTTTGAACTTCCTGTGCCTGAGTGTCCTTGAGCTAGCCCGACTAGGGTAACTAACTATACAAAGTAAATGATTTCAATGCGAAGGTGAAATCGCGGTGAAGGACCTTGTAAAAGTTCTTGCGCTCCTCACAGATTGCAAAAGCGATAGGTGTATAGGTGAGGTTTAATTACACTCGACTGGATTTAATTAAATTCAGTTTAGCTTGCGGTTAAGCTAACTCTAATATATTCAAAATTATTTATTTAATTCGAAATATGGTTCAAGATTACTTTTGATTAAAGAACTTGTTATAAACTAAATATGATAAAAATAAAATAAAATAAAGTATTTTTAAAAACTTAAATAAAAATTTGAAATTTAAAATAAAATATAAATATAAAAATAAAATTTTTAAATATAAAAAAAATATTTTACATATCAAATATATCTATCTAAATTTACTAGTAGGGAACTCGCTCAAGCTACGATACCTCATTAATTATGTCATAAAGCCATGCACTAGTAAAAACTTCTAGATCCTAGCTCTCAAACAGTGCATGATATATTAAAATAAAATATATTCAAAATTTATATAATATTCCTTGAACCTCTCCTTTGCTGGCAAGTGCATTCACTAGTCGGTGACACACTAAGTGTTCACCTGCTGTCGGTTCGTGGAGCCACCGGCGGGAAGTGTGCGTGCAATGCGCCAGTTAACATGCAGGAAGGAGCTTCCCACCCGAGCGGTTTCTTGTGAAATACTGCAAGGCAATTAAATGACATAATGAACGATTGACTCAATGTGCGAGATGCCTGTTCGCATTGTGTCGTAGTATACAATGAACAAAACTTCTCAATCTACAGTACAAAATTAGGCGTAGGCATACAAATTCCTCATTTCAATTTGATTTTTTTTGTATATTTCTATTTGATCTATTATAATTTGTTTTTTTTTTTATTGGGTTTGGCTTGTACCCCATTTTCAAATTACAGTTTTACTCATTATATTATCGCGTTTAAAGCTCTTTTAAACCCCAGTTTTCACTTTTACAATGGATATCATCGATGCGTGCTCAGATGACAACTCAATATTATCCTACAGCAAAGTGCAGGTGACGACTGAGCTGAGCGAGTCGTGGAGCACGGCTGGCGGCCAGCTCATTCTGTCCACCAACAAGCTGGTGATGGAAAAGCAGACGGAGTCCTGCAACGCTTCCCAGGACGGGGCGCGGCTCGCTCGCATGAAGGTCGTCACCTCCATCATGCTGCACGCTTGGCGGCAGAGACGCGGCGACATCCGCAAGCTGCAGCAGGCCGTGGAACGTCTCCAAAAGAACGTAAGTATATAATATGACATATAGGTTGTTCCATAGCTTTTCCTATATCACTTTATCTTGCTCCTATAATCCAGAACGAGATCTAAAAGTAAAAGAATTATCTAGTCGGACTCTCCGTATTAATACTCTCTCTCTCTCTTATGACTTCCTTTCAGTCTATCTACGCCAAAAATGAACTGCATGTCTCCAAAACATTGATTCGCGTCGAGCAGAAGCGCTGCAGGGAGCTTCAGCTGGAGCTGAAGAAGTCCGCATTGAACATGAAGCAGGTGCGAAACTCCTGCCATGTACTAAACACATCGCTGCTCAACTTGAGGGCCGACAAGGAGCAGTTGGAGCGGGAACTGAGCCTCAGCAGACAAGAGGTAGGCGAGGTCAACCATCACACGTATAGCCTTAACCAAAAAATGTATCTCTCTCTGCAGCATCTGGAGCTGAAGAAGTATGCTGCCAAATTCAACGAAGATCTGCGAAATGCGCTTCGCGAGCAGCTCAGCCTGAAGGAGCAGCTGGCCGATGAGCAGCGCAACGTGCAAGAGATGAAGAAGGAGAAGGAGAGGCTGCTGAGTGAGATGAGCGGAATGGAGATGGAGCACCGCAAGAGCAAGGAGTCGCTTGTTCATGAGCTGGAACAGAAGAACGAGGAGCTCGCCAACATGCACTTCATTGTCGAGAAGCTCGAACAAAGGCTATTAGAGCGGCAAATGTAAGTTGGCCTGTTTTTAGGAATCTATATCCTCTGCCTAGGCTTTATACCCTATGAATTTCAGGAAACGGAAGGAACTCAAGCAGTACTTGAAGAGTATTGAACGCATGGAGCAGGAGGATCTCTGGGAATGCCACGATAAGGAGCTAACCATAAAGCCAATCGTCGTCTCCACACCTCAATCTCGATCGGTGATAGTCGAGCATCGCGGATGCGGTTCGATGCTATCCACGGTACACTATTATACATCCGTCGCCGTCTTTTGGATTTGGCTCGCTTTGCTGCCGAGGAAGTCGCTGCGCAACGGCTGCATGCCGACGAAAAAGCTACTCAACTGACCAAAATAAAATACATTCCATTTTAATTAGTCCATTTGTTCCGTTGTTTGGGGATATTGAAATTTGTTGCAGCAAAAGAATGGGCAAATTGCTCGGCAATGCCGCGTACATGGAAGTGTTCTGAACAGCAAATTTATTACGAAAATCCGAAGCTAAGCTACAAAGTTACTTAACCAAGAAATTTTGAAAATGGCTGACTTGGGCAACTGTTGTTGGCTTCAACATTAGCGGCCCCCCGCCCAACCCGTTACCTATACACGCATCCTCAACCAGAAGCGGTTGAAATACGCGTGAGAGGGGCGGAGGTTGGGCGGTGGGTTGTGCTGATGCATAACCGTGCGTCTGTGCTAATCGACCCGTCGTCGTTAGCAAAGGCAGCGGAAAGCCAATCGAAACGTGTTGCCACAGCAATGCCAGGCAGAATTACTGGGAAACAAAGTGTGACGGAGGGTCGGCACTGAGCAGATCTGATAAACAGATGGGCATCTATATATCGATCAATGCACAGAGAACAATCACAGAAGACACTTCCAACAGCCAACGTAATGCAACTCGTATTTATAAGCACCATTCGCCGAACGTGCACTTGGGAATTGTAACGCTCTTACCTAAACAGTACTGACGCACACACAGCTATGTAGGGGTGACTTTTTGTATGGGCACTGTGTGCAGTGTGCCACAGCTAACAGCGGCGCGCAATGTTAAATGGCTTTCGATGTTAGTGTGCTGTTAAGGTGCCATGTGAAAGCATTATTTAGGTGATTAGAATTATTAAAATAGGAACAAAAGAGATGCCGAGATATTTACATTTTATTTTATTTAAAAATATAAACATCTATAATAAAGTGTACAAATTTAACATTTATTGTATTGAATGAGGCTCGCACCACAAAACCTGACCTATTAAGCCCATAGATACATTACATGAGACAGTTTTTTATTAATGATTGAAATTATTAAGATATTAAAAAAGTATGCATAGAAATATATTTAAGACTTTATTTTATATGAAATACATTTTAAAAATAAAAGAAACTATAAATATATTTGTTGTTCCGAGCAAGGCTCGAACCTCCAACCTGACCTATAAAACTCAAAGATACTCTGCAAACAAGTATCTGTCAGATACTTTTCTATTTTGTGCACTGCCTAAAAGCATGCTTTGATTTCTGCTTTTTGTTGTTCCTAGGTTGCATGCTTAGCATCAAGAGAAACTGATTAAAAAAAAAAAAAAACATTATAAAATCAAAGATCTGTGACATAATGTTATAATAATAAATTCAGTTTACGGAAGAACTGGATACTCCGGCTTGGATTCAAGACAATAATATAAAAGCTCATCTCGAGCAATAAAACGTATTATCAAACTGGTTCTGTAAACTTCTTCGGCGCAAAAGGTTAGCAGCTGTTCCGCTAGCCAAGTTAAGAAAGTGATAGAGGCTGTTTTTTGTTGTTGTTGTTGTTGTTGTTGTTGTTTTGCTGATATTTCCCTTACATCTGACTATTTTATAGCTTCGCTGTTGTTGTTGTTGTTGCTGAGAGTCTCGCTACGGCGTCCACAAATGAATAAATAAAATAAAAGTAGAAAGAGCCGCAGCCGCAGAGCCGAGCTAAGATTCCGCTGGGTTTTCAGTTTGTATTTCGACTTCAGCACAAACAGACGACGACGCGGACGCTAGCTAGCGTCTAACACAAAGCCTCACTCGAAATTTTAATAAACGTGGCGTGCGCCTGCGCAAATAAAAGAAACAACAACAACGACCACAAGAAAACAAAATTGAAATAAAAATAAAAATAATAAAAAAACGGCAAAAAAAGACATTCGCGAACGCGCGCTTAGAGAAATTTTAAATGAGTTTCATTTGAATCCGTGAATTCGTACCTGGCTCACTACCTGAATCAAGCTGATCATTAACATGCGAAGTGCTCGGCCCACTAGGCGCGCACAGTAAAGGCCATCAGACATCGGACTGAGACAGACGCGATTCGCATACGCAACCAGCTCCACACGTGCGCCGCGTTCGGCTCAATAGTTACAAGGCCCAGCGGTCTCAGAGTTCCGCAGACGGCGATCGATCATTAGCTGTGGCCACAATGACCAACACCACGCCCCCTGGCCTGCTGCACATGGATAAGCCTCTAGTTGCTTTCTATCAGTTTTGCCTGGATTTGATAGTGTTTGGATTGAAATCGATTTTCTATATACTCGAATCGCTATACTATACCATACTGCCGCAGCGCTTTAGAAAGTTGAAGGTGAGGAAAAACGAAACGAAAAAAAAAAACATGAAAATATTTGCATAATTAAATAATTATATTATGATAATAAGACTTTTAAAACTTTGACCTAAAGAAATTTGGTAGCTCTATTAGGCAAGTTACCTGACTCCATTCATAAGTAGTTAAATTTGACTTAATTGCTTTTCATTGCTTGACCACTTTAGCTCTTTAATCTGTTACACATTTTCGCACACTTCAATTCAATTATAATTAAACTCAATTAAATTACAAAAGTTGATGAGATAAAGAAACTAAATCATGCCAAACACATTTAATGAATGAATCAAGTTTTTTTTTATTATTATTTATAATACCCTAAAGTCATTAAAATTAGGGTATATTGGTTTTAGGAGTGAGTATGTGACATTCAAATAAAGGTGTGCCAGTATGGTGGTAGTATGGCTCAGAGTGACGAGTCGAGTCGAGGTATTCACGTTCGTTTGGTTGCCTGTTCTTCAGTATCAATGCAGTGATCTCATGAACTACAAAAGCTACAGACTTGGAATTTTCACTGTTTCTTCTTCTATGCCTTACTGGCGACTTGTCTGTTTAAAACTCCCTTTGAGTAGTTGGCATATCAACTCCTCTTCATTTTCCGAGTATTTCCCAGTCGGAGACTCCCAACTAAATCACTCTTATTACAATTATAATGATTTAATTTGGCCCCTATAATGTTAAGTAATGGCTGAGTGTTTGCCTGCAAGCCTCTGCTGCGTGGGCAACACGCGCTTTGCGGAATTCACAATTTCCATTTTTGCCCAAGTATTATCCATCAAAAAGATCGTTTGTTCGGACACTTTTATGGTCTTAACTTTCCAATTTAATTTGGCGTTGCTTTTCCAGCAGTTGTAAAATTCAACTTTGACAGCGCGCAGCTATGATGAAGTCTCAAACAAAACATCGGCTTTGTTTGGACATACCTCGATGAGCGCACGAAAATTAAAAAAAAATAGCTAAAAAACGCATTCACACGCTGGCGAGTTTGTGTTTTGTTTTTTTTTTTTTTTGCTTTTAAATGGTTTTTATCAATGAATTTTGTTTTATTTGCACAATTTGTGTTTGTCTTCGGACATTTATTTTGGCAGCTGGGCACGTCACTCGAGTGACTCGAGTGGGGCTACCACGAAGCCCGCAAATATTTGTAATTGTCGAAGATCTGCTTCGGTTAGTTGTTTCTCAATTGGGGCAGCTGACATTGAAGCGAAGCATGGGAAGAGACTCAGCTTAACTGCCGTTAAATATGGTTTTGACTATTCGAAATTAGTTTCAATCGATTTCCATAACAAAAGTTTTTCAATCTTGAGCTTGGCTCAAACTGGTTTCTGCTGCCTGCGCAAATTTTCTTTTGTTGCCAGAGCTGCGCGTGGCCCGCAGTCGCTGCACATTCAGCAAACCTGAGATTATTTGCCGCAGCACAAAAGGAAATCAAGTAAAATAATATTATGCTATGACTAGAGTAACAATATATATAGTTAAGAGAGGGCTAAGCAAATATGTCGCTGCGCCATGCCAAGCCAAGCTTGAAGACTAAACTTGATTGAACTCGACAAATATATGTATCTTATTATAGATACATATATGTATATGCCTTATTATATTTATATATGGGGGATGTCGCAACTTCGGCTGCTTACCAAATCAGCGTTGAACTGTGTTACATGTGGCAAGCGCAGCTCCAAAACTTGGCCAACCATCCATAAAAAATATGCAAAACGCTCGCTGCACATTAAATATTCCTATTTTGTATCTTTGAAATGCGTTTTTTCTCTCTTTATATCTGGGAGATACGCACCCAAACGAATTTTGGTATTTGGCTGGAGATTAGCATAGATATGTATCACATTTAGATATATCTGTATCTATATACTCCACACACATTCGTTTTTGTATCTTTGATACGTTTCTATCTTTAAGATACCTATCCATGTGTCATAATATATATATACAAAGTACACAGATATAGGAATCAATAAATGTAACAATGGATTAACAGAGACTTATATATGTTCCATATTAATTATATTATTTTTGTATCTATAAGATACTTGTCCATATGTCAGCCAAGCGAAACAGAATATATTTACGGATCAACGTATTTATATTCTTTATCTTTCAGATACATGTCCATATATACATTTATCAAATTTATATATTTACATATCTGTCTACAGCTCTATAATATATAGAACCACGAAATCTTATATTTTGTATACAAATAAAATATATAAGAATTTACTTCTCTTTACATTCATGAATATTTTGAAATATTCTTATAATATTTTTTATATTAATATTATATCATATTATATTATCATACAGCTCTTAAATGCTTCATTTCTCAAATACTAAATTTCCACTAAGATTATTATACAATATTAATTATATTTATTGTCACAATTTCACTTTCTCTTTCATTCAAACAGAATGTATCCGGTCAGGTGGTGCTGATAACAGGTGGCGGCGGCGGAGTGGGCCGTCTGATAGCGCTCAACTTTGCCAGACTCGAGGCGCGCATTGTCATCTGGGACATCAATCAAGAAGGTGGGTTAGGCAACCGATAGTCAGACTCTTCGGCTCATTAGCGCCGCCCAGCTAAGTGATTGGAGCACGTCAGCGCTGGCAATTAGCAGCTAGCGCAGCGGGTTAAGGAACCCTGCGCAGCGGAGAAAGCTGCTGTAAAGCTACACTTACAGATTGGTTAGCTAACCGTGACTCTTCTCTCGACAGCCATCAAGACGACGGTCGATCTGCTGGCCAAGCATGGCTTCGGCAACTGCAAGGGCTACGTGGTGGACATATCGGACCGCGAGCAGGTCTATCAGCGCGCGGCGCAGGTCGGCGAGGACGTGGGCCCCGTTGACATCCTGATCAACAACGCGGGCATCGTCTGCTGCAAGCCCTTCTGGGAGCTCCACGACCGAGTCATCCAGAACACCTACAACATCAACATCATCTCGCACTACTGGACCGTGAAGGCATTCCTGCCCCATATGATGCGCCACAACCGCGGCCACATCGTGACCGTCGGCTCCGTCACTGGCATGCTGGGCACCTACGGCTGCAGCGACTACGCGGCCACCAAGTACGCCTGCATCGGCTTCCACGAGAGCCTGCTGACGGACCTCAAGGCCCACGGCTACGACCAGATCCACATGAGCCTCATCTGTCCCTACTACATCAACACGGGCATGTTCTCGGGCGTGAAGCCGCGCATGATGCCCATGCTCGAGCCCCAGTATGTAGCGGATCGCATTCAGGATGCAGTGCTCCAGAACGAGGTCTGGTGCGTCCTGCCCAACTCCATCCGCTTGCTCACGCCGCTCAAATGGTGAGTGAGATCTCTCCTCCTTATCCTTATATATTTTATTATTTAAACTTCCTCTCCTCTCTTCTCTTCAGTTTGTTGCCCGCTAAGATGTGCTGGGAGCTGATGTCGCGAGTGATACGCGGCCCGGAGTCTATGATGCTGTTCCAGGGTCGCGGACGAGTGGCCGCCGGCTAGCCATCGGGCCAACGACCTAGCTTTAGCCTAAGTTTAGATTGTTATAAGACGCATTAAATATCGATATATTGTTTACCCACAATTCGATGTTCCCGATCCCCCGGTCCTAGTCCCGCACTGTGGTCTGCTGGTAGTAGTGCGGGGCCAGCTCCGTTAGCCACTCTTTCCTGATGACCGTGACGTGGTTCATGAACAGCTTCGTCGTCTGCAGCAGCTCGCCGTAGACCACGTACTGCGCCTGGGGCAGGGTGTAGAGCGTGGAGTTGGGGTGAATGGCCAGCTCGGTGCCGCTGCTGATCTGCCGGTAGACGCCCGAGTGGTGCAGGTAGGCGACCTGCGTGAAGAAGCCGGCCGTGATGCATTTGCAGACCACCTCCACGTCGCCCTTGCACGAGAAGATGGGGATGCCATACTTCTTCCTGGCCAAGTTCACCAGCTGCTCCCTCAGCTCGCAGGCGCGCTTCAGGTTCCGGTAGATGAGGTAGTATTGACCGCAGAACTCCTTGGTCATGCCCTCCTCCACGAAGGCGCTGTGTATGTTGAGCAGGGTGATGAGATCGCCCTCGGCCACCTCGAAGTGGCGGTGGGCAATACGCCCGCTCTGCTGGGCAGCCGCCGAGGCGGGTCGCGAGAACACCGACTGCACCTGGAGCATGGCGATGATCGTGATTATCTCCTCGGCGCAGCCTATTTGGCCGGATACGTAGAGCATCTTGGACAGCATGGCGCTGAAGGGCAGCTCGGCTAGGAGAAAGCCCACAGGCCGGGTCAGCTGGCCCTGCTCGTCGATGGCGTCCAGGGCGTAGAGCGTCTCCAGGGCGGACAGCAGATTTTTGGCGGGTGGCGGCGAGGGAAAGTCGAAGCGCAGGACGTTGCCAATGCCCAACGCCTTGAGCTGCAGCACGGCTCCGCTCATCTCGCTGCGACGCAGCTCGGGCGGCTGCCGTGGCGCCAGTGCGTCGTAGTCCTGCTTCGTGTACAGACGGTAGACCTTGCCGGGGCGCACTCGACCCGCTCGCCCGGCCCGCTGTATGGCCGAGGCCTTGCTGACGGGCACCACGACGAGGCTGTCGCTGCAGGTGGCGGGATTGTACCACTTGACCTTCACGTAGCCACAGTCGATGACGTACACGATGCCGGGTATCGTGATCGAGGTCTCGGCGATATTCGTGGCCAGCACCACCTTTCGCACCCCCTTGGGCGGGGTGAAGAACACCGCCAGCTGGTCGTTGCTCGTCATGCTGCCGTACATGGGCAGCACCTTGAGGTTGGTCGTCTCCTGGCTGGCAATGTACTCGCGGAGCAAGTCCATTGCCTCCAGCACCTCCTCCTGGCCTGTCAGGAATGCCAGTATATCGCCCGGTGGCTCCTTCTGGTGCAGCTTCCACACGGTTTCCACCGTCTCGCGCACGTAGTCGGCGCAGGGCTCATTTAGGTAGAAGTGGCTGACGGCGTGCATGCGTCCTTCGATGCTCAGCTTCACGCTGATGGGCCGATCCGCCTCGGCGCCTGCTCGCGGCCAGCTGAAGAACTCGCTGAAGAAGCTCGCGTCGATGGTGGCCGAGGAGATGATCAGCTTCAGGTTGCTGCGCTTGCGCAGGATCTTCTTTAGCAGACCCAGCACCATGTCCGTCAGCATGTTCCTTTCGTGCGCCTCGTCCACAATGATGACTCCGTACTGGGTGAGCAGAGGATCGGCCAGCAGCTCTCGCAGCAGAATGCCCTCTGTCATGAATTTGATGTGAGTGTCGTTGGAGGTGCGCTCCAGAAAGCGCACTAAATAGCCCACTGTATCGCCCACCAGTTCGCCTTGCTCCTGGGCCACGCGGTTGGCCAGCGTCACGGTTGAGACCCGGCGGGGCTCTGTGATGCCAATCATGCCCTTGGTGTGCCAGCCCCACTCGTACAGGTACTGCGGCACCTGGGTGCTCTTGCCGCTGCCTGTCTCGCCGACCAGGATGACCACCTGATGGTTCTCCAGGCAGTAGAGGATTTGGTCGCGATACTTGCGAATGGGCAAACGTTCGCGCTGCTCGACTAGCCCGAGATTATGATGGGCATTGAACACGAATGCTGAGCTAAGTGGCTCTTGGGTGCCACCGCCATCAGCGATGGCATCGTCTGTTTCTGGTTTTACGAACTTTGGCTTAAACGTTGCCATTTTTGAGAGTTAATTTTTATTTTTGACGGTTTTCCGTTTGTTTACCTCGATTCAGGTTATCGATATGTGGGAAACGAACAGCTGGAGTGGCGGCTTGTCGATGTTAATGTTTTAGGAATTTAGTGTTGCTCCACTGAGTATCTTATTGTTATTTTATCGAGTAATCGAAAACTGATATCCGATATATAATTGAATTATTGAGTGCTGTAAAATAGCATAAGGGCGCCAATTCAAATTCTTCAATAAATTTCGACAAACTATATGTATATAAAAAAAGTACAAATAAATGAAACACAGTTTAGTTTTGAATTTCTAGATTTATGTTTTTTTTTATTTCAAAACTTGAAATCATGAAAATATTTACTTAATATCACTGATTCTATAAACAAGTTTATATTGTTAGCATTTAAAATTCATTTTGGGGGCGATTTCCGTTTTGTTTCTTTTGTTTCCGACTTGTGCCTCGTCCTGGGCAACATTTCTCAAAGGGATACACACAAGAAGAGTTAAACTATGTCCGTACTTATCAAATAAACGCACACAAACTTGTTAATATAATATCTTAATATTTAAAATCAAATCTCTACTTATGTTTTAACCGTAATAATAATAAACTAAAAGCAAATGTTTTGCTATTATGTAAGTGGCCTGAATATGGAACTCTGTGCTCTGTTCAAGTTCTTCGATTAATCCGGGAACTCTCCATGAAGTGCTCTTTGCTAGGTGCATCTAAATGTTGATTTTTCTTACTGTTTTTCTGTTTTCTTGTATATATATATAGATATATATTTGTTTGGTGAGTGCTCTTCTGATATATATATATATATATATATGTATACATGTAAGTTTGTAAATTTGATTGCATTTTTATTGTATGTTCGTTAACATTCTTAGATTAAGATTAATTTTGTATTTTTTATTGTTTTACTTTCAATATTTAAGTGCAATTTGTTTATTTCTGTCAACAAAAATTAAATTTGCTTTTATTATAATTTACTGCATTTCTTTTTGAACTCTTGAGTTTCCTCTGGTTTCGTATACTCTCTCTGTTCTGCATGTGATCCAATTTGAAGAAAAGCCCCTGCTAAAACACTCGAATTACATTTTGTTATCATTTTTATACTAAATTGCATTTAGTTGTATTTGTTTCTCTATATAAATAATTGTAATTTAAATTATTTGTATTCTTTGGCTCTATATTTATGTATTTAAAACGTGATCCATTTATATAACTCTCTATATATTTTTGGTATTTTTTCTTACCCTTTTCGCTCGGGCTTTAAAACGATTTGAAGCTACAGTAAAATATTTTCAATACTCGCTGCGAAGCTCAAGTCTTAGCTGTGTAGTCGGCTACGAATAATGTGTGTATAAGTTCGTACGCTAAAAAAGGGTGTAATTGATGCTCACATACATATACATATACATATACCTATATATGTATATATATTATATATATATTTTTATTTCTGTAATATATATTTTTTGTTTTGCTTAGCAGTCTAGAGAGTTGAAAAGCATCTGTATAGACTTATTTGCAGTAAAAGCGCCTTTGTACCCGAGTACGTAATAAGCGTAAAATACCATATACAGTGTAAACAAAATATTATTGTTACCAGAAGAAAGCTTTGGGTGTGGATGAGGGTGGTGGGTGGGCAAAGGCGAAAGCAGCCCCTCGATCATTGGCTGGCCGTTAATTCGAATGGCAAGCGCAGCAAGCACTGGTAGTGTTGGGAAACGAGAAATGAGAACACTCATACTGTGAAATGCAAACGAATCGGCAAGTGTCATTGCACCATAAAAAAACGCAACGATTCCGATTGCCGCTGCAGTGTTGGGAAATGCAGAAGCCAAAGGCAAAAGCAGCAAGTGTCATTCGGCAGTAAACAAACAAAATGGCGATTTGTCAACGCGTGAATTGAGTTCTGCTGCAGTTCGGAACTTTGATGTTGCCACCTTCGATTGCATTGGTAAGGACATGCACACGTCATTTATCACATGGGCTGGGCTGCTTAGAGTTTCTTCAGCTCCGATGGCGGCTCGGTCGGACTGATCGGCGACATCTCGACGCTGTCCAGCAGAGGCGTCTTCTCCTCGCTGCAGCTGCTGCCCGGCGCATCGTCCATGTCCATGACAAAGATGCGCGACAGCTCCGCTCCACTCAAGGTCTGCCTCGACGGCGAATCATCCACGGAGCTGCTGTCCTTGCTGCTGTTGCTGCTGCTGTTGCTGTTGGTGTTGGTGTTGCTAGCGCTGGTGCTGTTGACGTCCAGGGCCTGATCGAGGGACTTGGATGGGGTGCGATAGCTGGCCGTCTTGGTGGCAGTTGCTGGAAATTGCGAGCTTAAATTCGTTTGGCAGGTGAGCGTGGCCAGGGATGTGGTCTTAATATTGGTCGTCTTCAGGTGGTTGATGGAGCAGCTGCTCCAGCGCAGCTGCTGTTGGTAGCCATGGGCGCTGCCGCTGCTGTTGCTGTTGCTATTGACCGCCGCGGAGGAGGCGTTATTGTCATCGTTGAAGCTCATCTCGTCCTCGCTGCCGCTGTGCGTGTTGTTGATGGCCGTCTGCTTGAGCCGCACCAGGTGCCGCTCCGAGTACGATTTGCGCGCGTCCATGACCCGCAGGTAGTCGGAGGACTCGCCAAGGTCTTCACTCTTGGAGCTGCAGTAGCGGCGCGTGCCCGCGTGGCCCGTCTGCCCGCAGAAGCTAGTGGTGACGCTCAGCGACCGGCGGCTGCCCTGCGAGCCGGGCGAGAGGCGGGCCGAGGAGTGGTTGGGCGAGTGCTCCAGCAGCGAGTCGTTGCTCTTGGCAATCCGATTCTTGCGATAGAACTTACTGTCCCGCCACAGGGTCTGGCGCTGGCTGCCCGAGGAGCTGCCCGTGCGCTGAAGCTCCATGTTGCAGGAGCCCGGGTGGTTGGTGGGCGAGCACTGGTCCTGGCTGGAGGAGGTCTTGCTGATGCGGAAGGAGGCGTGCGTCAGCTTCTTGTACTTCTCGCTCTGCATGTTCACGCGATTGTCCGAGTGGGTGCGGTCCGCCATGGGCATGAAGGCGTTGTCGATGCGCCGCTCCTCCTCCAGCGAGCGGAAGGCCAGCCGGTTGACGTGCTTCAGGTGCTGCTTGTCGGAGCCGGAGCGCTTGGGCGACATGTCCTCGAAGGAGCTCACCCTATACTTCTGCGAGAAGACCTCAATCATGCTGGAGCGCTTCGAAGGCGATGTGGTGTATATGGAATTCTGATCGTTGACGAGAATCTTGGGCGGATCAAATTGTTGCTGTTGCTGCTGCTGCTGCTGAGTCTGTGCAGTGGAGGCTAGGGAGGAGCTGCTCGAGTTGCTGGTGGCCGTGACGAGGATCTTCGGGGAGAGCGAGACGGGGAAGTGCTGCGGCCGCATGTGGCCCAGGGAGGCGCAGCCGGATCCGGACGAGGTGGAGCCGGTGGCGGACATGGCGTCGTCGATGTGCAGGAAGTTGCTGGGCGAGCTCTCGCGACAGGGCGACGAGATGGCCGAGTCCTGGGAGACCATGCTGCGCGGAATGGTGGCCAGCTCCAGGCAGGTCTCGTTGCCGCCCGTCGTGGTGGCTATGATCACGTCCTCGACGCCCTCGTCGATGGGCGACGAGATGGACTGGAAGCTGTTGAGGCGTATGCTCGACGAGCCAATGGACAGGTCGTTGTCGGTCAGCGAGCCGAACGCCGAGTCCTGCGAGGGATTGCTCCGTCCGTACTTCAGGCACTTGAGCGAGTACTCCAGTCGGCGGCTCTTCGAGTTCTTGTAGTTGCACATGTCCGCCGTCAGCTGGTGGTTGAAGGAGGTGTGCAAGCGCTGCTGCCCACTCGAGCCTGAGCCACTGGCGACTGCATCAGGATCAGCATCCTCCTCCCCCTCCTCAGCCTCAGCCTCCTCATCGTCGTACGGCTCAGCCTCGACTGCCAGATTGCTCTGGCTGCTGCTGCTGCAGCGTATCGTGGGCTGCGTCGTGGCCGGCGGCTGCTCCGGGCCATTGTCATCCGAGTAGAGCGCCGCATGGTCGCAGTAGTGGATGGGCGACTCTGTCGGCTCGTATTGCTGTCTGTGCTGTGTGCGTGTAAATGAGGACGAGCCGGAGCCGGAGCCAGAGCCAGAGGCGGAGTGCCAGTGCTGCAGCCGCTGTAGGGTCCTCATGTGACAGCTGCTGCCGTCGGCCACGACAATCTCCTCGAGCAGCGCCTCCTCCTCCTCGCTTGATATGTCGAATGAGTCCATTGTGCGGCTGATGCTGTGGCAAGGCGAGAAAACAATCAAAATGCGATATACACGACATAAAAGCAATATGGCTATATAGATCACAGCTCGGCTGGGCGGGGTTTGGCTTGCCCTGGCTGGGCTGGGCTGGGATGCAGCAGAGCACCTGCTTCTATTGTCTCTCTTATTCTTGACAGTTTCTATGCGTGTTTTGTTCAGACTATGAACAAGTGTTTGTGTCAATGTGTGTGTGTCGATGTCGGTGAGAGTGGGCGTGGCAGTTGAAGCATCAACAATTACTTTTGGCGTGCGGTTTGATTGCAAGCGTTCCACGAATCGCATTGATGAATCGGAATTTCATTTTCTAATTGCAATTTTCAATATTTGAAAACTTTTAATGTTTCTAGCGTATGATTTCGTTAAGTATTAAGTTGCTATTATATTCTCCTTCCTCCTTTCCTTCAATCAATAATTTCCTAACTATGCCAAGACTTAGTGTGTAGCTTTTCACAATTATCATTTTATTTATCTGAATATCTTTATCTATTTCAGGTACACAAATGCATTACGAACTGGATAAAGGAACTAATCGAACTTATAGACTTATCAATTGGATAGAAGGCCTTATTCTAGTCGGAATGGGGTAAGTTTAAGTCAGATACTACTATTATTAATCTGCTTACTCTAGTTTACTCTAGTTAGTGAAAGCTTGACTAGAAGATAGCTATCCCATTGATCAGAGTATTGTCCCTAGGCTAGTGCCTACCACAGCAAACTTGCTTCAACAAAAATAGAATTTTCCTTTTCAATTATATTAAAATACTTAAAAGTTTTCCAAAAAGTACTCCCTCAGCTATTCCCTTGCCTTAAGCTTACACAAATGCTACAAAATAAACCGATTTTCGATTTGGCTGATCTTATGGTTCTATAGATAGTCTCTACATTCTATAGATAGTTTCTACATTCTCCATCTATATTTAAATTATGTTTAGATTTGAGTTCATTGCACTTTTCTACATATGCAAAATGGTAAAGTCCATCCATGGTCGAATTGGGAATCTATCTAAGGGTTGTCTAAGTCCATCTATTGTATCTATTATAAAATTACTGACTTATAAAGTTAATCTATAGCCAAAGTCTTGATATGTGGTTTGATGAATGTGAGAATTGATATCAAATATGCATTTAAAAGCGTTAAAGTTCACTACTCTCAATGAATATATCCTTGCAGGAGTTCAGTTCTATTCTTATTTTAGATATTTCTCATCGGAAAATATATTTAAAATAAATCAAATTATTGATTATGTGTCCATCCACATAGATATGCCTGCAAGGGTATTTGAATGTCGGCAAGCCGAATCCATTTTACATAGAAAATACAATTTGACGTGCAATATTTATTTGAAAGCCAAAAGAAACATCGAAATATCGGTACAAACGTGCAGATTACAGTTATAAACAATTATTAAGAAAACACAGCTAATATTTATTGAGAACATTTAAGCAAGGATGTTAGGAAAAACTGAAAAAATAGCGTTTAAAAATATTATATTTGATAAAGAAATCAATTTTTGTGTTCCATGAAATTTTCGCAGTGCTGCCAATTATTTAGCTTGAGAAGAAAACAGCTAGAAAACAGCCGGAAATATGTGAGAGAGAAAACATTCAAAAATCGTTTGAAAACAAATACGAACAAATATCACTCGATTTATTTTCCAATTTATCAATTAAATATTTTTTTATTTATTTATTTTTTAAATTTTTTAGATTTTAAATTGTTCGCGATTTAAAAACTATTTTTTTATGATGATCGAACTCAGTTTGGTCAGGCTACACTCATGAAAAGGTTTAGAGCGACGTTATTGCACATATTGTTTTTTTTTTTTTAATTCGCAGTAAAAATCTTGTTTACAAAAAAGGCTAAGTCTCTACAGAAAAAGGCTAAGCTGGCAGCACTGATGCCTATATTTGAGTTCCTCTTCGAACTTTCTTATTGTGATGAGGCGTGGTTTCACTTGTGCATTGAAGGCGGTGAGCGGTGGTGTCTTTGGTGGTGTTGTGGTTTGGGTGGTTCGCCGCTTGGTGGTTTATAGCATACAAAAATTTGCCACTTACCACGATTTTGCTTAACACAAGAACAACAACAATTTGCCTGCACTTCGATAATCAGATAGATATATATATATATATATATATATATATATATATATATATATATATGTATGTATATATATATGTGGATATTGATCGTATATAGAGATTGAGTTCCATTCGTGGGGCTTACAAAAAAAATTGCGAATTGAGTACAAAAAATTGTTGTGCGTTGATCAATGGATGTATATATAGATAGGTTTATACATATAGATATATAGTTTTTATTCAGGTATTCGTTTCATTTGCCATTTTGGGTTTTATCAAGAGTCTTACACATTGTAGTTGTGGTAATTGTATTTGTGAGTGATTTGTTGTGAATTAAATTAATTTCATATTCGTTTTATCATTTTTGCATCTTTTGTTAAGTTGTTTGGTTGTTGGTTTGGTTGTTTGGTTGGTTGTTTGGTTGGTTGGTTGGTTGGTTGGTTTGCTTTAGTACATACGAAAGACTTCATAGGGCGCAGGCGGTACACTGTAGTTAGTTTCGAAACGGGTTATGTAAATAAACAAATGCAGAAATGCAACAATTTGTAAATCATAAATAAAACACACACGTATGTTAGATAAACGAAAATGATCGTCGATAGACATTCAAGGGCTGATCTGTATGTATTTAGATTGATGTAGAGATGAGGCTTGTGTAACTGCAACTGGTTCAGTTTGATTGTTGGGTTCGCAACACTAACACATATAGAGAGTAGGATTTGGTTCGAGTTTGAGTTTCGAGTTCGAGTTTGAGTCGTAGAGAGAAAGAGAGAGTAAACATTGCATACAAAATACTTTAGTCGAAAAGTTTCTCTACTTATATATATGTAGTACTTGTAAATCGTAAGTAAATGTATATATTAGAAGACATGCGTTGTAGTTAAGGCAGCAAAAAAGAATAAATTTACACTGAGAGAAACGTATACATAGATATAATAGGTATATATATGCATGTATGCTTAAAATATACATGAGCAACGATTGTGAATTGGCCAGTTAATAGAGTCGGCGAGCTCCTTATCCCTCTGCTAACCCCCTGCTCCCCTCCTTCCTTCCTTCTTCCTCTGCTTCATACATATATTACTTAATTACAGTTCTCTACCTCTGGCATGCATAATGTTTCGAGGTGCTATCTCGGCTGAAGCATTACCATATTTACCTTTGGCACACACACGCACACATACACAGACGGACAGGTGCACAGGTGAGACACACACACACACACACGCACACTTATACAAATATACACATTAAATATGACGCCATTTTTTTGTTGTTTGTGCTCTCATTTTGCATTTTGTAGTTTTTCTTTCCTGCTCAACTCTGTTTTTGGTTAGGCTGTTGTGATTATATATATATATATATATATATATATATATATATATGCGTGTGTGTGTGTGTGCGTGAATGTGGCATAGTGTTATTCTTCATTAACCCGAAATGAGCTAGAGCTAGGCCAGCTGCAGGCATAGAGAGAAATAAAAAAGCTTTAAATATTAAATAAAAGTAATAATGAACAAAGTTTAAACATACAAGTTAATTGAATTAAGTTTTATTCAACACTAACCAGGTCAATATTTTTTTTTTTTTTTTTGATGCTTATGTTTCATACAGGCCTACCTGCCCAAAATGAGTTAAAGTAAAATAAAGTGATAAATGCGCTATAGAGTCTCTGACAAGAAAGCAGCAAATAAATTAAAAATAACCAATAAAAAAAAAAAAATATTTTTTAGAATTTATTTATTTAAGCTAATTTTATGGTTTGCAAAAAAATTATGCCCTTTAATTATGCCCTTTAATTATACATATTTTGTATATTTTAAAATATTTTTACACATTTAATTAAATTTTAAAAATATTTTTTATGCAAATAAAATTGTTAATTGCATGCAGGCTGAGCAAACTGAAGTTTTCGAAGCTGAGTCTTGAATAGGTAAAGGCTAAAAAGATGTTCTGATAGACTCTAAAAATATCCTATATATATGTATGATCTCTACAGCAGAGATAACTCAATCCCAGCTGGCAGCCTTTGTGTGCGCGTGTATGTATGTGAGTGTGTGTGTGTGTGTTGGTGTAAGTGAGCTGCATTGCTATGCTATTGAGAAGGCTTAAGGAGAGCGGGCTATATCGGATACTCACCCAGTGCGTCTGTCATGCGGCGTCGAAGGCGGCGTACAGGGCGAACTCGCCGCGCTGAACGAGCTGCCCAGCGAGGCGCATTGGCGCTTCTTGACGGCGTGCAGCAAGTTCAATGTGGAACGGCTGAGGCTCGGCTTGATTGTCTATAAAGAAATAGGGAATATATAAATATATATGATAGGGATATTCCCCTCTCTGGTCATACTTACACTGAAACAAGGACCACGCAGTTCGCGTAAGTCGATGCTACGAAATAGATCGCATAGGACTAGGTCCTCGACGGAGGGGCAAACGCCGCTGGGCGGCTCAAAGATAAGACCTAATATTTCGAGAACCTGCGAACGGAATGCAAAATACTGAAAATCCTCTGTCAGAGCGAACCTAATGCGGCTCATTACCTGGCCAATTTGTGGATAGTGCTGCAGCTCCATTTCGAGCACCCGCATGGACGGCTTCGGAGTGGTCATTTCCTGACCGGTGCACATTTCATAGAGCAGATGGCCAAAGCACACGATGTCGACGTTCTCGATTTCCGTCACGGAGCGAGACCACATGACGGCGTTGTTGCGCGAGCTGAGACCCAGCAGACCGTTCTCCAGGCCCGACAGCCTGCAAAGCGAAGCGAAGACCATGAAGGAGATTGCATAATTATGAAACGCTTGCCACGCCCTCTGACCCTACCCTGCCCTTCAGTGGCCAGGCGCCCACCCCACACACCTAATAACAATACTAAGTGCCATTAAGCTTGTTTTCTCCGCTGTGGATGGCGACAGCTTTTATGACTGTAATATCTGAGTGTGTGCGTATGTCTGTCTGTCACATGGCATCAAATGTGTTTATGCGACAAAGAGCTCTCGTCAAACGTAATATGTGAGCACTACTTTATGTTTGCGCTTTGCGCGAGGAGTCGGAGTCGAAGGAAACAGATACCAGGAAAGCTCTAGTTCAAGCGGGGAGAGCTACTGTTGTTTAAGTTTATAGGTTATATAGCGGAGTATTCGTAAGCAGTCAAAATAATGATGTGAAATGGCCACAGACAGAGACAGAGACAGGGCCAGATCGGAACGGCTATTGTTTATGGTTAAGAACATATTTAAGTCGGAGATGGGCTGCTTCTTATGCACCCCCAAAAATAGATTTACTCTCTCTTAGAATTTCGAACTCAGCCGGTCACAATTTTGTGTCCTTGCTCCTGTTCTCCTATGCTGACCAAGCAAACTCCTACTATTCCACAACTTCTGTTTGCTATTGCCTCGAGAATTATCTTATCCTGTTGTGTTTGGTTCATTTTCTTGAGTTCCTGCTCCATTTCAGTCTTCTTTCATAGCATAATGTTACTTAACAGTTCTGTTAAAGTAATGTTACACTAATGTAAAGAAATCTTTCATATTTAAATAAGTATATTTTAAATATCAGAAGCTACTCCTTCGATCACCTATCTATACTCATGCCCACAAACACATTTGATCCCATTTCTTCTTTATCAGCTTATTGAAATCATGGAAAGCTAGTTCGACTGTAATTATCGTATATTGGTTAGCTTTGGCCAACTCAAATCGGTTATAGTCGACATTATTTAACTGTTATTTAACTGTTTAGCATTCAAATTGGCAATTCGAATCGATTGCCTCCTGGCATTAGCATACGCATAAAAAAGCCGCCAAACCACGCCCAAAATGTTTTCAATGCAAAAAGTTGGAACTCTTTTTTGTGTCGAGTGTTTTTGTGCCCCTCGAAAAGGTGCGAGTTGGGCGAAAGGTGTTAACGTGTAGCCGCGTGCACGGCATGTCGCTTGCCGTGAATGGCGTGGAAAATTGTTGGGCCACGGCCGGAATGCCATTTGCGAGCGGGGAAAAAGTAGTTTTAGTTGCATAAAATTGCGCTGAATGGCCTTTGATGCTGCTGTGATTGTGCTGGGTGAAGTGGAGTCGGAGGGGTGCTCACCTGGCTGCTCCGTTCTGCAGGATGACGTTGCCGCTGTGCAGGTGGCCGTGGAGGGGGAAGCCGCGCTCCTTCAGGAAGAGCAGCGCCTCCAGGATCTGACGGCCCAGGCGCTGCACCTGGCTGACGGGCAGGCCATTCGGCTTGCGCGTGTATTTACGCGCCCAGGGCTCATTCCACTGGGCCTAGAAGAGATCATAATGAGTAAGCAAAGCGAAAGAGAGAGAGAGAGAGGTGGGAGAGAGAGAGAGACTTGCCTTGTATATGAGATCCTTGAGGCTGCCGCGCGAGTTGAAGGGCGTGACCAGGCAGGCGTAGCTGTGCGAGCTGTTGCGCAAGAATCCCAGGTCCAGCACCGGATAGATGTACGGATGGTGCAGAGATCCGAGCAGCTCCATCAGTATGTCCCGCGCGCACTCGTCGGGCGGCAGATCCTCGAGGGCCACGCAGTCCGCTGGGAGCGGCAGCAGCGTCAGCAAGCGATCTGTGCGCACCTGAAAGGAAGAGGGGAAAGCAGAGGAGTTGTAGAAACTGTCTTGTTGGACTGATGGGGTGCCCGCTCACCGATGCATCATTGACTAAAAACCAGTTCTTGCCGTGCCTCGAGCCGATCTCGTCTAGATGTGCAATCACCTCGTAGCGCCCATTGGCGCTCTGTATCCACTCCTGGGTGGCATTCAGTGCCCGCTCCCTTTGTGCTCGCTCTCTGGGACTGCGCTCTACGATGCCATTGCCGCTGTCGAGCGCTGAGTACTGATACTTGATGTTGGGTCTGCAAGAGGTGGGCCAAAGGTTAGTCACTCCGATTCGGGCTCTCTCTCTTAGCTTTGGCTTGAGCGCATACAAAAAGGAATTCAAACTAGAGAAATTCAAATCGGAACTAGAACTAATCGTACTTTTCACATTCATGATATGCTGATGTATATACATTACTGAAGCGCACACAATAAATGATGACAGAGATTAACAATATAGTCGAGGAGCCCCTATGAGCATAAGTCATAGCTGCCCTAATCTTGAGATCAGCTGGAAATGCCTGCGAGAAATCACAGCAGTTGGAGCAGATGGACTGGATAAAGCTAGTGAATGTCGCCTCAGATGTTTTCGTGTCGTGCTGTCTAGCAATTGCAGCTGACCACGAAACATTATCACATGCCACACAACACACGGCATAGGCGCGGCTGCTCTGGCACGCCATTGACATGCAAAGCGCATCCTCGCTCAAATTGAACACCGAAATGCTATAAAAACTTGTTGAAAAATAATTTCCACTAGGGAAAGTTGGCAAATATAGTTGGCAAACAAACGGAAACTTGCCAAACAAAGAGAGAGAGAGAGAGAAAGGGTTGCCTACATTTGGGGGCGAGGCGAAGACGAGGCCTGCCTGCACAATGGCGCAGCGGAAACGGAAGCAAGAGTTTACCGTGTTCATTTTTTTGTATATATCTTTATTTATTATTTGTTTATTTTTGAAAGAGGAAGAATAGAACGACAAAGTGGAGCCTGACTGACAGACTGACAGCCTGACAGAACTTTCGGCCAAGTGGTGGCAAATGCAAATGCAAAGTGGATAAACTGAGGAACGAAAGCGTGTCAAAAGGTAAAGCAAATTGCAGTGGCTTGAGCCTCGAGCCTCGAGTCTCGAGTTGCTGCGGCTTAATTGTGTGGCAAACGGGCTGAAAGAGAAGTGACGAATGCGAAAAAGAAGAAAGTCTGTGAACGAGACACAAACTGGATACAACTGAGAGAGACAGAGAGAGAGGGGGAGAGCGAGAGGGGCGAGCTCATAAACAAACACTTTGGGGCCACTCAATCAAAACAGAGCGAAGGTTAAGCGCAGCCTCGGGTTAAGTTTAGCATGTGTTTGCAAATTTAATAAGGCGGCAGCAGCGACGAGTGTGCGACGGAGCCGCCACAAAAGTGTGTCTCATAAAACTTGGTCAAGAGACCTGCCGCACAGCTCACTCGTGCGGCTAACTCGACGTGTGTGTGCCCCTAACGAAACAACGGCGAGTGAGCGACTGAAAGAGCACTGCAAGGCCTGACGGAACACAGCATTCAAAACATATTGACACACACCCACACACATACATACATACATTGGGTACATGTCTTTGGCCAACGTTGCGTATGCTTCATATTTATATTGCAGCTGCAAAGGCTGTGCACTTTGTAGTTTGTTGTGCTCTTCTTGCAGATGTTAAGTGCCACGACCTTGAATGTAATTGTGTGGCACGAGTATATATGTATATATACATATATATATATATACATTTATGTATAATATATACTATGAATCAGCTCTCTATATGTTGTGAAGGCGTATGTATTCTAGCTGAGAGAGTGCCTGAATGCTGTTTGTATTTATTTAAGCTAATTTGAGCTGAGTCTTAAATCTTTTCGCTTGATAGGGTGTTACTTAGAGGAGAAGCAACTCTTGCCTTTAATAGCCGTCTTCAGCAGATTATACAATCTCAATTTCTGTGCTGCAGCTATGCAGCAGAAATTCAATAAATCTATAACGAATTTTAAAATATATTTATGTAGCTCTAACAAATACATTCGCTGAGTTCACATTTTGTTTTCGGCTTCATAATTAGCGTGCTCGTGTGTGAAGATTTTTTATTGCATACTTAACAGCGCAGCAGCTGTGGGGCCTGTGTGGACAGGTAGGAAGGTAGCTCTAGGTAGGTGTGCAGACGCGATTCGATGCTCGTTAGGGACCCACTCCAACACACACACACACACACACACCCAACAACACACATCCACACTCACTCACACTGACATGTCGAAAAATCGCGAAAATAGATGCTTTCCACTTACACACGCGAACTGTAGCTTACGCTCGCTTGCACATTCATCACACGGCTCAGCACGCAGCACACAGATACACACACACCTACATACAGGTATTCACACACACACATACATGGGCGGAGGGCTTTCATCAATGCGCGTCGCTTTCACTTTCCGAGTGAAATTTTCCAAGTTGATAATTTAATTTGCAATTTTTGTGCTTGGTTCTAATTTGAGCAGGTGCAAAGCCTTGACAACTTTCACCTCTGCAATGCTGGCCAACCCTTCAGCTGCTGCCTCTGCCTCTGTCTCTGCTTTGGTCTCTGCTTCAGCTTCAGTTTCTGCCTGGCAGCATATGGCACACAAAATGCATTTTATCATCACATTTAATTTCTATAAAAAGCGAAATTTCTGTGGCCCCGAGCCCTTTGTCCTCCCACGGCAGGTACTTGAAAGGGGTTTTAAAGCTTTGCCAGCTTCGAGCGAATTCTGTGTGTCTATTTTTTACGATTTTCGGAAAAGTTGATTTATGCATTATTAAATTCGCTGTAGATAGCAGAATTCCAAGTTGGTAAATTATTCTGGGAATCCACTTGAGATGATTCCAGTTAATTCACATTTTTTTCATTTGCTGAATGCTTGTCGAGCAGCAGCTGTGTTCGCGTTCGAATTCAAGTTCAAAATTGTGAAGTGTTTTTTTTTTTATATATTTTTTGGTGGTTTAAATTGTGGTTTCTGTGCACTAGAACTACGTGAAAGCATTGCGAACGCCATTAGCCGCTAATTATTCAGCATGCAAAGTGCTTTTCAGCTACAACAACAAAAAGACGAGAAACGAGAAAAGAAAAGAAAAGAAAAGAAAAGAAAAGAAAAGCGATCGAAACAAAAAAGATGAACCGAACGAGAACTAGAACAAGAAATCGAAATCGAAATCGAAATAGAAACTGAAGCGAATGCACTTGAAATAGTTGAATAAGATAAAATTGCCAAAAGAGCAAACGATAAGGAAAATAGAAAATGAAAAGTGTAAGCGAAATATGCCAATTGTATGTTATATATAGTATATAGAGTATATAGAGTATTAGGATGTCGTATATGTAGATACAATGAGTTGAGTTTTGAGTCTCTTTTTGGTTGGAAGTTAGTTGTTGGTTGGTTGGTTGGTTGGTTGGGAAGGAAGTTAGAAATAATATAGTACATATAAATAGAATATGCAACCTGGTTGTTAGAACTGAATCTATAGTATCTCTACTTCCGGTTTCCGCTGGCATCGATTTGCTAAAAAAGAGCCTAGCAAGATTGTCTAACCTCGCGCTAACCAGTGGCGATTTCTCCGAGTGCTCGGACTGATCTGAGTTATCTTGCTCCGAGCTGGCCGACCGGTTGCTGCAAATAGAAGCACGCGAAAGTAACGCACCAGAAAGAATTTTGAGCAATGTGTAAGCCAAACATTTCGAAACAAATTGAACAAAATAAATATACAGTAAATGTGATTTGGATTTTGTAATCGTGTGTATAAATTAGTCAATTTTGAGTTGGAATAAGCTTCAATATATAGATCATAAACTAAAACTAGAACTATAAAGAGACTTGGAAAAGAAAAATAAAACAAAAAACATAAATGTTATTTATCTTTTTCCTTTCCTTCGTTCATAATTGTGTTTAGAGTTTGAAGAAGCTTCGTTGTAGGTCATAAACTAAAGCTAGGATTAACACAGATTGTTGTACTGATGAGGAACCTGTGCAGTTACTGTGTGGCGTCTATAGAGAGAGATTGCTCTTCTTTTGCTTGGCGAACAGCTGTGCACACGTCCCATTCTGGACTCTGCTCTAAGTGTGTTTCTGTGTCTGGCTTCTGAGGTCTGCGCTCAGTGGACGTACTCACCTACTGTAGATCTGGCGTCGGTTGGCGGCTGTCAGCGCCGAGACGTCGAACTCGATGGCCGAGTTGGAGCGCTTCAATCCGTTCGCCTTGTGCAGCTTCTTCATAATGTGTTTAACTTTCCTAAAAGCGATTCGAGTCGAGATGATGTGTGAGATGTGAACAAAAAGAGTGTTTTTATGCAAAGTGTCGGAAAGCCAAAGAAACTGAGACAAAAACTGATTTCTATTGAGGAGCATTGAAGGGGGAATATGCTTTCCAGCTTTTGGATAAATATCGTCAGATTATGACTTTGTCTTTTCATAATTTAGAATTTTGAATACAAATTTATCAGTTGGGTATCAGGTATCATTCAATGGGGAGAGATAAAAATCTGTAGGGTGATAATTTATAATTAAAAACATTGAACTATTACGAGAAGAGAAAAACTTGAATCTAAAGAGTTATAGTTACTGGATAAACTAATAAGAATTGTTGAGCTTGAAGAAAATATGAATGAGTTGAATGCACTTATCGAGGGGTCAGGGAAAGGTGCCAGCTAATGCCACTGAGAGAGTTGATTATAAAAAAGAAATCTAGAAAATGTCTGCAAAATATGCTGAGCTAAATTTCATTCTTGCCCTTGCTCTAAGTTAATATTTAGTTAATATTATATTTAGAAAATATTTCAAGAGCAAAGTTTCGGCTTTGCCTTTGCGACACTTGTTTTAGTTGGAATATTATTTTGTTTGGGGACTTTTTTTGTTGGGACTTTTTTGGTCTGTTGGCGTGGGGGGAACTCACTTTTCCGGCACCGGCGGCCTGACAAACGGATCGTGTCCGGTCACGGCACTAGCGCGATTGTCGAGCCGCTGCTGCTGCGCGGCCTTGTTGAACTTGAACATCGTGAAGGATTTCTTGGCGCTGGCGACTTCGCAGACGCGCACGATGATCTTGCGGCTACTCTTGAAGACCGTATTCAGCGTCTTGTAGACGAGTATGGAGACGGACTTGGAGGCGTGCGTTTGGTGGTTGCTGTGGTGCTGGTGCGGATGCGAGTGCGGGTGCTGCTCGCCGTTTGGCTGCAATTGGGGCAGTGGAGTGGGCAGGGACTGCTGCTGCTTCAGTTGATGCACTGCAGCATGCGGCGTCGCCGACGTCGATGATTGTGATCGGGTGATGACTTTCTGTACTGCGGGCTGTACGGGCTTCGGCTGCTGGTAGTGCTGCTGCTGTAGCTGTAGCTGTTGCCGGTGGCTGTAGTGTTGGTGGTGCTGCTGCTGCTGCTGTTGGCGGTGGCAGCTGATGATGAGCTCCTGCTCCTGGCTTTGGAGCGCTGGCGGCGCGACGGTTTCGCTGCAAGTGTCCTATTATCGGCAAGGATGGAGGCACAAATCGATAATCGATAACAAATTGTTATGTGTGGTTGTTGTTTGTATTAGTTTTGTAGATGTTGTTGTTGTTGTTGTTGTTGGTAGTTGTGGAACGAAAAGTTGAGTTGCGAAAGAAAGAAATGGAAAGACATATGCAATAACAGTTTAATAAATAAGTTTTCCCAAACTCTCGATTCAATGCAAAACACAGCAACAAAAGGGAACTTTACGAAATAACGGAACTGAGTTAAGCGATAAGAAAACCAAAGATTTCGGCATTGTTGCAATTGCATTCGAGGTGTCGCTCTATCATATTTTGGCGTCACATTTAGCACACGCTTGTATGTGTCTGTGTGAGTGTGTGTGTGTGTGTGTTTGTGTATATGTGTGTGTTTCTGTGTGTGTGTATTTGCTTGCGTTCAACTATGGGAGTATGACAGTCACAAAAAGCATTTGACGAGGCTTCGCTCACCCCAGTTGAAACCAAAAACTGCATTTCGATAAACCAAACCAAAAATGTTCAAATATTTCACAATTTAGAAAAGCAAAAAAAAAAAAAAAAGAAAAACATGCGAAAATTGTAAATTTTGCTGAACTAAACTAATTTGCAGCCAATATTGGTTTTGTTGCGTATTTGCGTAAGGATAGATTTAATTGCGTAAAATAAGCGATTCGATTGTGTTCGATTTGCGTGTGGAACTAAATCTTGTAGTGTAAAAGTGTAAAAGTAAACAGCCAATTGTTAAATCATTGAACTTTTCGTGTGTGGAAAAGAAAACGAAAATTGTCGAAGACTTTTTGATTCGATTTGATGCACGCTTGTGAGTTGCTCGACTAGTTTAAAGTTTGTTTGAAATTGCAATTTTGGCTTTGGCATTTGGCTTTGGTTTTGGCTTCAAGCAAATTGCGAATTTACCTACCGATCGCTCAAGCAACAAAGTTTGCAACTGTCCAATGCACGATGCCTATATCTGCAGTTCGATGACAATGTTATATATATTATTCGAAATCAATGTAAAGACAGTTTCGAGTGATTGCATAAAATGGTGGAGAGAATTGCGCTTTACTCGGATGTAGTTAGTTGAGGGACGAGTCCTACTCTGAGGGCTTTCAAATTGACGAAGGTATAACTTATTTCACTTCTGCTCTTATGGACTTTGCTGGAAATAAGATTATTGCTCCGACAAATCTGATACTTGAACCCTATGGGCTTAACTTTGATAAATGTCTGAGTAGCTGAATTTGGTGTTATATATGATAGGGAGAGTTAAGAGGTGACTTTCTGCTTATTTCAAGAATGTTTCTATGTAAAATCATTGATGGCAGAGTCTTCTCGTTGTTCTCTCTTCCGCTTGACACTTCTCTCTGTTCTATGCCCTCGTCAAATGTTTTACTAATCCAAGTTGGCTTTGTATGAAGACAGTGCCTAAGGCGTATAGAATTTCAGTTTACGCAGTCGCTTGTTAACATCTGAACTACACGCACATACGCACACACACATATACACACTCACCCACTCACCCACACACACATATATTCAGAAATTATTTAGCTTAGGTGAAGAGGATTAGGTGTGAGAGGTACGCGCATTTGTGGCTAAAAGCAAAACATTTGGTTAAACTTTGGAGCTTTTGCTTAATGCTATGGTAACGCGGTCAGAAATGCTTCGTAGTAAAAAGCCACAGCAACAGAAATAATTGCAACAACTATTGCAACGGCAACGGCAACGACAACGGCAATGGCAACACAGTGACAAGAACTTTTAATGGACGCTTAAATAAATCATACGCCCCGTTTACCGCACCCACCCACAGTGTGAGTGTGTGCGTGTGTGACATTGAGCACTGTATGCCCCGAAAGCGGCCCTTGGCATGACCCCACGACATGTGCCTTGCACGTGTCTTAGCCCCGAGGCATTCTTCGCCATTTGTCTAATTGTCTAATTCTAATTTTACATTTTATTTTCGCTGTTGTTGCTGTCGCTGTCGCCGTTGTTGTCCGTTGATTTAATCGTATTTTAGTTGAAAAAGAAAACAAAACATGCATGCCTGCAGGCCACACACTGCGCTGCCTATATACGATTTATCTAATCAGGCGTGCGAACTGAACTCGACAATTGCAGTGGCTTTTTTGAGGCTTATTGATTTTCCTTTGTGCCTTCTTTTGGCCTGTCTTATTGCCTGCTCTTGTCTTGCAGTGAGGTCGAGTCGTCAAGGGGCGGGAGGGCTGTTGAGGCAAATTTTCAAATCAATTTCTATTTGCTAGTCCACCTCTCGCACCCTTTCCCCCCTCAGTATATTGTTGTAATTGCTCATATTGCTTGGCTGGGCTGGGCTGGGCTGGGCTGGGCGAGGGGAAGTCAAAGGTTGTGTCAAGATATACGAGTTTATAGCCATTACGATTATTGCATTATCCTGTCACTTCGCTGTACTATTGCAAATTAAATTGTCAATTTGCTTCTGGCACGAAATGGCAAAAAAATAAAAGGAAAACGCGATTTGCGGGGCCGGGAAGTGGAAGAGGAAAACGAAAATGAAAATTAACGAGCATTTTATATATCATAATACGTTGGCTTCCCCGTCAACTGCCAGCGTCGCCCGATAGTACGCGAAGAACACGAATTTATTTATTTACAATTATTTACTATCGAACAGCGGCGGGCCTAATGCCCCCTGAGCATGGCAGCATTAGCCTTAGTCACATATCGAGGTTTAAAAATAGCGGGAGCTCTACGCCTGATAAAGTTGTCTGCGCAGGTGTTTTGTTTACCCAATGACAACTATTTGTATAAATATTATGCTTAATAAAAATATATTGGACTCTGGAAAAGGTTCCTCGTTTTCCCTCCCGTCAGAGCAGCTGCTCCTTATATATCATTCATTTGAGACTGTTTCAAAGTTCCTCGCGGCTGCTCTCAGCATTCTGCATTATTAAAACTCGAAGCCAACTTCTGACAGCCAGCGGAAATGCCAAAGGGCCAGGAATTGAATTGCACATTAAAAATAATGATAGTTGGATGATGTCGGCGCAAGGGTTGACAGATTCTCTCTCGTCTGCCCGAGCGGTGATTTGGCGATAGAAGAGCACTTGACACATAAAAATTAGCACCTGCGCGTCCTATGAATATTCGGGATTATTCCAGCGGCGCAACGAGGGATCGCTGGAGCACAGAAGCTGTCATTGCTGGGGACAGAGTCTCGCGGATATAAACATAAACTTCTCGACACTTAAGAACTTGGCGCTGCTTCGCTTTCAGCTTTGCTTAACGAACTCAATAAACACGAACACGCGAAAATTGTAGCGGAGCTAAACAAAAACGCGGCCACGCGGCTCGTCGGGTGGTCTGTTAATGAAGCGAAATTTCTAACATCGTTTCGGTTAAAGCGAAAAAGTATGAAAAATTCTTTATTCCAGTCCAGTCTGTGTGTCTAGCTGCCCGACTAGTGCCTGTACGAGTGTGTGTGTGTGTGTGTGTTGTGGGTGGCTCTCTACGATATGTTTGCGTGGCTCATATCGGAATAAGGTATCGTTGCCTCCGTCTTGGGCTTTGGCTTTGCTATTGGCTCGGTCTGTCGGCCCCTTCTAACTGGATTATAAAAATTGATTTTTAATTTTTATGACAATTTCCAACTGACTCATGTTGTTGCTCTTGTTGATGTTGCTGTTGCTGTTGCTGTCGCCATTTCCATTTCAACCCCCACCCTCTGCTCAAGCACTTGAACTTAGCCTGCTCTGCGACGATGGCCCAATGACGTCTCACATATCAGGGCAGCCTTCACAACAGTTTTAATTGCTGTGATCGATCGCGGCGATAGTGTGGGAGTCACCCAGATAAACAATCGCGGAAAGTGTGGCTTAACTGGCATTAGGAATACATCAATTAGCCAAGAGTTTCGCATTGTCAAGCCTCAACTTTGGCCTGCTTCACTTCTGATTTGTTCTTTGCTCTAAGGAAGGAAGTATCCTTCAGCAGTTATGCCTGCTCCTTTCGGGCTGGTTGCCCACTGTGCTGTGTCTGTGGACAATTTGTGGGCGGCACTGAAACTCGTTGTCGCTGTCCTCTTCGTGACACATTAATCATGACCCGCTCAACGACTGTTTACCTTTGCTGGCCGTCGGCATTGAACACAACTCCGCTACAGCCGTAGCCATAGCCATAGCTATAGCCTGAGCCACACATGTTCACATTTCGGTCGCAGGACATTCGTTTGTATGCAAATATTTCTGTTTGTTTTCATTCTCTCCCTCCCTCTCTCTCTCTCTCTCTGTGTGTGTGCTCCATATGGAAATTGGAAAAGTTTTTATATACACAAACAGTCGATGTGTACATGAATGTGTATATATGTGTATATAACGTATACGCCGCGTTTGGCCTTTCACTTCGCGTGGAAGACACTTACAAACCGAATCGAAATAAAAAGCCAGCCGATGGGAATCAAGAGCACACACGCAACACACCAACGAGCACGCAACACACTAAGGCATGCCAGTTGCCAGTTGTCCTTTTGTGCGTTTGTCCTTTAATACAATTTTATATATAAGTATATATGCCTCTGTGTGTGTGTATAGTGTAGTGTAGTGTAGGGACGAACTGGCGCCAACTATCGTAATAGGCCCCTCGGCGGCGCTCTTAGTGGTCGCCACACACATCTCGTCCTGCCCGCCCAGCGCGCTTTGAATGTCAACTGCGTCATTCTTGCTCGGCCAGTTGCTTGCCTTCTGTTTTCTTTCTCGTTTTCATTTTCATTTTCGTTTTCATTTTCATTTTTTGAAAGAGGGCTGCGCCCTGTGCCCACTTCCAGTGACCTTGTATCATTAACTTAATTGTTTCGCAGCCAGTCCAATTGCCGACTTGAATTATTCAGTTGGCTTTCTCTGTTCAGCCTTTGTCTTGCTAATGTCAGCCCAGCCCCAGCCCCTGCCCCGTCCCAGCTCATATCTTGGCTGTGTCTTTGAATGCCACGTGGATTGCAACGTCGTATTCATAGACCCGCCACCCCAAACCACCATCACCCACCCGCACGTTGTCTGCCCACTGCCCGCTTGCTATGGGCTCTGTGACAGTCACGTGCTGCATGACTTAGAGGCACAGAATAATCATATCTCAGAGACCAACAACCGTTTAGCCGAGCTAATTGGATAGGTTTCATCAGTTTCTGTCGCAAGCTCGTCGAGAATTCAACAATTCGAAGTGAGAAAAGATTGCTTCAATGGCCAGAGACGTCAACATACCTGCATCGTCTTATCCAGTACGAGATGACAACGATTCCACCTAAGATCAAACCTCCTAAGGCACACCAAAATAGGGTCTGAAATGAAGGAAATGTAAGTAATCAGTAAATAGAAAGACTAAATAGAGATGAATTGAATTTTATCCTAATTTTATTGAGTCTGCAGCAGGGTCAAATGTTATTTTGGTCACTTGACATTTTGCTGGCCAAGTTATGGGTCTTTGAAAGTTTTCTCAGCTGCAAGGGAGATTAGCCGACAAAAGGTTGCAATCATTCACGACATTTAAAGTTATCTCTCCCGCTTGCCTTTGTGGCTGGGCGGTGAGGTGGGGTCGGGGGGGAATGGGTCTGGTCTGGTCAGATCATCAATTTGGCCGAGCAAGATGTCAAATGCATTGGAATTTTGGGGTCAATGTGTGACATGGCCATAAAATCAGTTGGAATCTGTCGATTCACGTTGCCTGGGCCAGATGATTTATTAACTGAAGTTGGCCACAGGCAGAGATAAAAATGTCAATCTCTGGCTCTGCCTCTCTCTCTCTCTCGGTTTATGTGTTAAATTTGCAGATAAACTTTGAGGCAGTTAATTAAGTGCATTGCCCTGTGAGAGCTCTCAGCTCTGCTTGAAATTTCTGTGAGCTGTGAGCCGAGTGCATGAAAAATTCAGCAAATGAAACCATAATGGCGGTCGGGCATTTGGCAGCTTGTTCCTCGGCAATTTGTGATTTTCCAACAATTTCAGCACAATAAAATCCTATCGTCGGCTGCCATTGTCTCTGCCATTTTGCTGGTC
This sequence comes from Drosophila mercatorum, assembly GCA_961210405.1. Classification (NCBI taxonomy): domain Eukaryota; kingdom Metazoa; phylum Arthropoda; class Insecta; order Diptera; family Drosophilidae; genus Drosophila; species Drosophila mercatorum. Next base: position 1,733,377 of record CAUIUS010000009.1, read on the forward strand.
TAAGTTCATCTGAAAATGGCAGGCTGCCAAGCTAAATGAATGTGTAGAGGGCTGTGGCACGCTAAACTAGAAGCAGGAGGAGGAGGAGACGTCAGCCTTTTTATTGCTATGTGGCTGCATTTTCACTTTGGCAAAGGCCTTAGTTCGGTTAGGCAGAGACTGGAGTCTGTCTGTTCTGTTTTACAATAAATTTCAATTAAAAGAAGATAAAGTAAGGAAAGAAGGTTATTTACTTAAAAAAGTAAAAGAGAGAGAGGAGAAAACTTTGTGGCTATTGAAGTTCAACTCAATATTTCAGACAACCCTCTATACATATATATATATATATATACTCTAAGGAATCTGTGGAATATATGTTCTTCGAGGGAAAGTTCAAGGCTAGTGAAGTTGCGGTACTTACAATCCAGTAGTGCGATTCAGTATGTTTGCTTGGATTCAGTTGCATCGCACGTTCCTTTCATTTAAGCACGTCACAGTGGGTGGGCTGAAAGAGAGATGAACACTGATTAGCATACAAGTTTTGTACACAAAATGAAGCTCATCAAATACTTTATTCTTCTTTGTTTTAAATAAGTGCACATTTGAGGCTTTTTTAATTTCAATTGAAAAAGTTTTGCACAGTTGTTAAGGGAAAAGGTTTCTCGGAACTCACTCCTGCGTGGCTCGTTAAAACATTAGGTAAATTACTCTGGGTGAACTTAGCTTACGAGCATATTCGATTCGATTCATTAGATTTCATTGATTTGTTTTACTAAACATAATTGGCAAAGTGTAAGCTCCGGCTGCTATTGATTGAATGAGCCGACAGATTAGCTTCCTTCATCATATTTCGAGAGCACTTAATTTCGGGACGACCCTGCGGGGGCTGACGACGGCGTCCAGCTGAGCGAACATTTCGAAGTAGGCGTAGTGGGCGTAGGAGTGGGCGTGGGAGTGGGCCCAAGCGTGGGCGGATGTGATTTACGAGAGCTTGCTCAATGGAGTTTTTCAGTGCGTTTTGCCTGTGGAAATTATCATAGCTGGGCCAACCTGACAGGCCGAGCACAGGGAGTCACAAGGGAGGGGGGATGTTGGGGAAGTTGTTGAATTTTTGATTTACTGAAATGGTTTCTGCTCGCCGTTTGGCATTTACACACAGCACGTGGGCTGCCGGCAGCCAGGCAGCCGGCAGCTGAGCAAATGGCAAACTGTTGATTTAGTCTCCGAAATGCCAGTCATGTAGACCTGCTCTCGCTGTCGCGCTCGCTGCCGTGTCCCGCCGCATCGAGCGCTCGGCACGCGCCTGAACTTTGAACTTTTAGGCAGTGGACACGTTGACGCTTCACTGGAACACGACAGCCATTCAAGTTATCTGTCAGCCCCAACTCCACCTCGCCAGATGTGTGCAGGAATGACAAGCTCCAGCGAATTTGATTAATTTCCGCCCATATCTCTCGATAAGTTTCTGGCGAACAACAGATTTCAGAGTAGTCCGACTGGCAAACTCTCCACATAGAAATTTCAATTTAACAATCAAATTTCATATAAACCGAAAGCAATTGAGCAATTCCAATTGACGGTGTTTGACTCAACGAGCACCGAAAGCCATTCCCCAGGTGCCCATTTGCATCAACTTATTTGCAGGCTAGCCAAAGGGATCGAGGAGATGGCGAGTGGGCGGGTGGAGGCGGGGCGTGTGAAACGCGTATGGCGCGAATTAACAAGTTTACTTTATGAGCGAAAAGTGGCCTAATAAAAATGTCAATAATACGACACACACACTCTCTCTCTCACACACACAAGCTGTGAGCTGCTTGACACGCCAAGTATATTACTAATACGCAACGTAAGCCACACGTCTGCTGGAAAATCGACTCTGTGGCAAGTGGCAAGTGCAGCTGACCGACCGAAAGTGTGTGCCACATTTGGCGTGTGTTGAGTGTGTCTGCGTTCATTTATCATCAGCTGGCTGTCATGTTGAGCCAGTCAGCGTGATTTGTCCCGCTGCCAGCCGAATCAACTTTGTTTTTGTGCCTCAAACATATTTCTTGATGGCTTTACTTCTATGTGAGTATGTGTGTGAGTATGTGTGTGAGGGTGTTTGGGTATGTGTGTGTGTGTGTGTGGCATACATTTTGTTGCGTGTTGTGTTCGTTGTGTGCGGCACAAACTTTTCTGTCGTCGTCGTAACAAACTGCTAAATTCCGTGCTCAGTTAGTGGCACATTACGTTTAAACAATTAGTTAATTATGTGAATTAACGCAGTCTTGATGCGCGCTCATTCAATTTGGCATTAATTGTGCTTTATTAGGCCAGCGACATTCATTGAAATTGAGTTAAGTGCACCCTGAGAGGGCCATTTACTGCTACCAACTGCTGCGTGGCCAAAGCTGAGGTGGGCAATTAACGAATGAACATTTGTATGAAACTATTTCGTTTAACATTCAATCAAAATTAACCCAGTTATAGAGAGGCTACCTACATATTAATTTGTATGTATGTAGGATATATATGTGTTAGTATTTATATTAAAATTGGTATTTTGTAAACAGAGACAGCAGAGAAGGTTCACCTTAGTACTAGAAATTCAGAGAATTAGAAGTTGTTGAAAACAGCGGCCCTCTGTGCGATTCTCATGAATTCAAGTAGGCTCGCAGGCTGAACAATAGTGAAGGAGCCCATCTGGGGCAGCAGTTGCCATGTCTTGCATGGTACGGTATGGCACGATATGGTATGGTATGTATGTCTGTATTTTTGTATGCATGTGTGTATGTATATATAATAGTTACGCCCACATATAGCACTTGACCCACAGAGCCCAGCACACATCTCTCTTTAAAGAAGTCTCCAGCACATTCGATTTGTTTTTTCAAGTCAAGGGAAATTCGACTTTTCACACTTCCGCCTGCAACGTTTTCGCAAAAAATTAAAAGAGGAAAACAAATCGCAACGGTAATGGCCATGGCAAAGAGAAATGGCCAGAAAAAGAGCCAGGCAAAAAAGCAAAAAGAAATCGTGAACGTGAAATGTAAATGAAATAAATAAGTCTCGGCCGCTTGTCAGTTCCGCACAAGTCTGCACCGAAAATGGACGCCGGCTGTTGCCATAAAAAAGTATGTAAATTCTATTAAGCTCAGTCGACACATATATCTAGATAGATTTAGGTATATGTAGATGTATAGAAGTTGTAATTGGATATGTGTACAAATGGCAAATCAGAGAGATTATTGAAATCATGAATTGACAATCAATAAAATTGATTGCTGACAAAGTGAATACTCAAAACACGAGAACACGAGAACACCTATCAGGTAACACGGACTGCGACTGCGACTGTGTGACGGGTCAATATGTGTGAGTGTGTGGGCGTGACGAATGGCCTGGACAGCTGTGGCCACGCAGCAAGCCGAATTCTCGGGGATAGCTGCAGAGCACATCTCGTGAAAGCGGCGATTTGAAATGCGATTTTACTGCCGGACCGCACCGGTAATGGGCAGGTGCTAATCACGTCGACCTGGCACGGATGCGAGTGCGGCATTCGTTGCTATGACGCGGCTTCGACTCCGACTGAGAGTCGGACGTGGACATGGGCCCGGTCCTGTGTCCGCAACAGCTGCCGGATGTAATAAAAGTAAAGAGCATGGGAACAGTAGAGTGGAGCACGGGCACAAACAGAGGTAATGGCAACGGCAACAGCAACGACAACATCAACGGCACCGGCAACGGAAGTGCAGGTGGCAACCATCCCCTGGCTCATCAGGCAGCCAACCAGCAAACCAACTAACCATTGACCATCGTCCGGCGGGCAGCGCGCATTGTTTGTGTCGATATATATGCACTCGTAAATTAAGGAGCCTCCGCTGTGCCAGCTGCTATCCGCGACCTTTCGGGGCTTTTATTTTTATATATACATATAGAAAGTGAAAAAGGTGAACTGGAAATATTGGTTTTATTGTGTAATGTTTCTCTTTCTGTCTCTCTGAAGCTGGCAGATGAATGTATAGGATGACCAAGTTTAGAGTACTGAATGATCACTGTGTAAACTGTGCTGTCTTCTAGACATGGTCAAACAGAACTCTCAGTATATTCTCTCTTTTAGCTAGACGAACGTGTATCATGCAGCCGGTGCAAGCAAGCAGCTGCAACATTCTCGCTCGCCTCTTTGGCACTATGTGCTATATAGTATAGGGAATGTGACATTCGTAATGGGAATGGTATGTCGGCTCTTAACATATTGCACAATGCAACCAGTGAGACGAAGGCCACGTGGAGCCTTTAAGCTTCAAGTGGAATCTTTTTCAGGCCACAACTGCCTGCCTGCACTTGATTGAAAGTAAGCTCAGCTCTTTTTGCTGTGCTCATAGAAAATAAGTCATATTTATGTTCGATTTGATTTACTCTGGCTTTGGCTTGGCGCAGACAATAAATAATGCGAGTGGCGGAGCTGGAAGTGCATAGATATCGGCATGGAGCAGCACTCGTGGGTCGCGACTCGTGGAGAGCAAACAAAGTGTTGATCAAATTTATTTTCATTAAAACGTCAGCTTTGGCTGTCAGCGGCCGTAGCGCCCCGGCCCGGCCTGGCCCGGCCCGCCTCGCATGTGCTGCGGCTGCCAGCTGGCTGGCGCCTCATGTCCTTGTTGACGCTATTCGCTGTGGCTTTGTTATGGTTGGATTTACTCTCTTTTTTTCGCTTGTGCTTTCTGCTTTTGCAACCCACCAAATTGAATTCCGCTGAAATCGCTTTGAGTTCGCAGTGTGCGCTTCACACATTTGTATTATTTTATGACACGGCAAAAAAACACAAACAGTCAGACAGACGGACGGAAGGACAGAGGGCACATTTCAGTTTGTGCTCACTCTTGATGCCAATTTCAAAGTTTTTGCTGATTTGGTTTTATTTCACTTCGTTTTTTCCACCCGAAATTGAAAAGTTGCGAGTCCCTCACATGAGCAGCAATAAAATCAGTGAATTTGCTGCCAGACGGCGTCGTTGTTTACGGTCTATCCGAGACTAGATATGGATAGTAACAAAATATTTTCCTTATTTCGCTCAGACTGCAGCTGTTTGCTCCACTGCTAGGCTCTGTTTGCCAGCCTCTCGTGAGAAAGCGTGCTCCAGTTTCAGTTCCAGTTTCAGTTTCAGTTGCGGCTCGAGTTTTATTTTTAAATTTTGTTTTTGATTCGAGTTGTCACATTGCATATATTTGTATTTAATTTGCAAGCAAGCGCTGTTTATCAAGGACTTGATATCCTCTTGGCCGTCCCTGACACACATTTCGGCCAGCTATGGCAGAGCTGTACTGGCGCTGTCGCTGGCGGCCCAGGAACCCGGCTAAATTCGCATCAAAATGCGCGCAGAGGCACACAGACCGGTAAAGAGATTAATTACCCGAATCCGGCTGACGGTTAGAACACATTTCCCGTCAGTTAATTAGCGAAGCTGCAGGCTTCCCCTCCCTCTCTCTCTCTCTCTCTCTCTCTCTCTCACTCTCCCTCCCTCCCTCTAACCAAAATAGTCAGAGATAGAGCAGAAGACAGATGAGCTCTGTCAGCAGAAGTCTTTCGGCCACACAGCCCAGTTAACACAATGGTCAATTGTGCGACCATTTTGTCCGTAATTGTTGGCATTGATTATTTATGGGCGACAACGAGGCTGCTGACAGTTGTCATCGCCTTTGTTTTATATCTGTCAACAATTCAGGCTCTGCACTCCGAGATATCAATCACGCTCAGCTCAAATTGCACAGACTTTGAGTAATTGCACAAATTCTAATTACTTTTGATTGCTTGCAGATGTCGTGGACAGCCGACAGCTGTGTATAGAGATGCGTTTGCAGAATAATTAAAAGTTTTTGCTCAATCTCTATAGATATATAGATATATTTATAAATTCGAATGAGGAAATAATATAACAATGGTATCATACTCAATACGAATTTAAGGAATAGTAAGGAATAGTAAGGAAAGACAGCCTTAGTTATTACCTAGGACAGTCTACGTTAATCAATTCTATTCAATTGGTTTACTTTAGATCCAAGCCAACTTCCTATACGGCAGCTTATTCCAACATCTCGTCGATAAGCAACGCAGTTATATCATCTTTTATATAGTATAAATTTCTTTATTAAATTTAATGTGTAATTGCTTACTAATTCCATTTCCTCTCTATTCTATTAAAGTCATCGAGACTTGAATTCCAATTAGTATTTAGCAGCCGCGACTGTCTGTTATTATTCGCTCGCATAACTATGGCTTAGAGCACAGTAAAATATGTCAATAAAAGTGAAAAGTATAATAAAATGTTGCAGCAGTGGGCGGACAGCAATATGATTGGCAAAGGAGCAAAGGAGCTAAATGCTAAACAAAAGTCGTAAAAAGTGGAATTAAAATACTAAATTAAATGCAATTTAAATGCGTCCGAGCGTTACACTGCGCTCTCTTAGGCAGCCAGCAGGCAAAGCAAAAGCCAGGTTAATTCCATTTGCAGCTCGTGCTTGGGATTATTTAAATGAATATTCGTTGGCTTTCTGCTGTGGGCATGGGAATGCTTCCCTTCCATTATCATGTGTATAAGTAATTATGCCAGATATTACAACATCACCTCAAGTGATTTGCATATGTAAATGTAAGTGTGTGTATGTGCTCGAATGTGTGTGTATGTGTGTGAGTGGCAAGAGACCTCTGGGTCAGCTCTCTGTGTGTGTATATCAATTGTCAACCCAATGCTTTGGCATGAGTATGTGGGTCACCGGCCAGGCAGCCAGATAACTGTCAGCTGATACTTTTATCTATATCTAAGCCTCCACTGGTATCCAGCCAATCTATATGTATCTGTGTGTGTGTGCAGTGTCAGTGCCTCTGTCTGTGTGAGCCAAATGCGCTTTGCCTGAATCCGCTTGCCTTTGTGTCGACTAACGAGCCTTGGAGCTGAGCTGAGGGGCTCGGAATATGCAGATTAGAGCTAAGCAGGATGGGCAGGATGCGGTTGCGGTCCACATCCATCTCTATTTTTACAGCATTTCTCTCCTAGATGGCCACGTCTGCATTGATGTTCATCCGCCTTAAATTAACAAAGTTTATAGAGTGCGACCTGTTGAGCAGGTTTTATATTTAGGAGAAAGCCAAACAAAATCCAGGTAAATCTCGCAACGCCAAACGCTGATTGACCCAGCACGAGTCCGAAAGAAAAACAAAAACAAAGCACGAAAGGTAATGAAGAAACAAAAAAGGCAGAAAGAGAGAAAGAGAGGCGACAGGCGGACGGTCGGGCGGATATGCAAAGCGGAAACTACGAGGACAATTTGAGTCCATTAGCTGTTAAGCCGCACCACAGGCCAAAAACACAAAGAGCAGCGTAATAATGTCGTCACATCGCAGCTGCTGGCTGGCCAACTGAGCCATTCAACGGACCCGCTGATAATGTCCTTCAGCACCTGCAGCCCCACCCGGCTGGCTCGCATCTGCCGTTGGCCAGCGTGAAAATTTGCGTTGTATTTGCCCAGTTGGCTGTGGAGCACCCAACGGGTTTCTAAACATCCCACGGCCGGTGGTCACTTTGATTGCCAGCCAATAAATAAATAAGATTCCCACAAGCCAGCAATCAGCGGTTACACTCTGCTACAGGGAGTATATTCAGTGTAAGGGATATTTTCTGTGAACTCCGTATTTGAGAACAGTTTTGTCTGTATTAATCAGATCTGCTTCTACTTTAGAGTAGGCATGCAATTACAAGAAAGTATAAAAGAAAGTATAAAAGAAAGTATAAAAGAAATTCAAATTCTGTTATACGTGGGTATAACACTTTTTACTTCACAGAACAATTTGTTTTTTTCTTGAATATACGAGTTGAGCAGTATAACAGTATTTAGCATAACAGTTAGCATTTTCTCGCCCAGCGTTATTGCTGTTGCGTGCACTGAAAGGGAAATGCTAATATGCTGTGTTAAATTTATAATTACACAAATTTAGCTCTGTGTGTTTGTGTGTGTGTGTGTGCATTTGCATCGAGACATTTGTAAATCTGTGATTAAGTGCAGCGGAAATGCAATTTATATTTCAGTTTCGAGCTGCGACACGGGAAGCGGAAGCGGAAACTGTAGTTGTCAATAACGATAGCAAACATATTCCATAAATAAACCCAAAAAAAGGCTGGCTTAATTGCATGAATTCATTTGAGTGTGGATTATATAAGTACACAGCATTTGGAACATAATTACTTCATTCTGGCCAAATATGTAGTTTATGGCCCTGAATGGGCTAAGCAATCAATTCAATTTGGTATTCAAATTGCCAGACTCTAATTGACTCTGGATATGTTTTGGCTCTGCTGGGATACAGTGCATACCTTAAGCCTTTATGAACAACTTAATTGATTTGCTATGCCAACTATTCACTCTCAAGAGACTCATTGTGTTGCCAACACACATATACTATATATAGTCCGATTAAGAAGGGACTAAGTATGTTGGGTATATTGAGTGAGAAAGGAGGAAGCCTGAATAGAATATAGAATATATATATCAACTATCGATTGGCATCTGAGAATATTAAGCCTTTGCTGTCTGTCGGACAGTTCCTCTCACTCTCCATGCGTCGAATTCGTTTGATATTCATAAAGGTCAGATAATAAATTCAGGCTTAGTTGCTTCTTCCAGGCTCACATCCTTATACAAATGCTTACACTGGCATAAACACACTCACCCACGCACAAATTTCGCAAATATTGATTGCCATATATCGGCTGCATAAATTTGTTATGTTTCGCTGAAATCTATTTAAAGTTTGCATAAATTATAAAATTTGCTTGCCTTCGGTGCGGATCAAACAATCTGTCAATATGTTGACATTAGAAATTAGCATATTCGCAACGCAGGCACCAGAGCTGATACCGTTAAACGGAAACACTTGAAAGGTCACCATACATAACTTTCGCCCCCACACACACACGCTCTTGACTCTCCTCACGGATTAGGCTGTGTGGGATTTGTGTTGGCGATATTTAGTTTGCATATTTGGAAACTGAATTGCAAAAAAACTCTTATTAATTAAGTTGAATAATTTATAAATTGAATTTGATTAGATATAATTAATACGTGGGTAGTTGGTGGGTGAGAATGTATTAGTCTACGTATGCATAGAAGGAAAGCATTCAAGTGTTCCACAGTCGCTCACTCCCATTACAGAGACCCACTCTGTAGTTAAGCCAGCAGAACAAACTCTTAAGTTTCTGCTTATCCAGTCGCCAAGTTAGCTTGAACAAATTATTTGACAGCATATTTCATACGAGATTTATGTGGCCCGGCCTGTGGCATCTGCACGCTCTGACGTACAGAAATTGGTATTTTGGCTTTTCCTTCAACGATGGGAATTAGTTCATGTTTCGGGCTCCACTCCGCCCAAGCTCTCACACCTCCACACACAGACGGCGCCCACACCCATCTCGTTGGCTGTGGCATTTTGCTTTGCTTTAGAGGCGGATTTATTTTGTGCTTACTTTCATTTGTTTGTTTATTTCACTTTTCGCCTAGTCACAAAGGTCAAAGGCTGCCCACATTTCCCCCATCGCCATTCACTTCGGGCCCTTTACTGCTCATATGTGGGCCATTTCTCTCTCTCTGTGTGTGTGTGTGTGTGTGTGTGTGTGTGGATGTGGGTGTGGTAAACGCCAACTTAATAGTAGTTTATTATAGAAAACATGTTTAATTTTTTATCGCAACTTATTTTATTCACCATTAAGCATCACTAAATGCAAATTGCAGAGTTGAGCCAAGCGAACGTAAATTATTTAGAAATAATAATGGGTGATCAGATACCTGAAAAGGATATATGTAAAGGCTATGCATATAATGAAAGTAATTTGTATGCTTGACCACGCCCTCTTCTGCCTGTTACATATTTTATATCTGTGCTAAATATATAAATACTTTACTTAGCCGCTGGCTCTAGTGTCTAGTTAGCATGCAAATTTATGGAGAATGCCAAATAATTACATGAAATATGGCAAACCATTTCCGGCCATAATAACATTTATTTTTTCCCTTTTTATTTCATTTTGAAGTTCTACTATCTTTTCATATTTTGAGTGCCTAGAACATTCTGCAGGCTTAGCATTTTGTATGTCTTTGTTGGCGGTTGATATCTGATATCTACCCAGCCCACGAGCTAGCGCCTACTAGTATACAAAAACGGATATATATATACCGTATCATGTCATATAGGACTTGCCATCAATCTGTAGCCAAACAAGAAATAAATCACGTAAAGAGATTTGAGCTTGTTTACAGATATATTTTTGTTTGTGTCACAATATATTAGAGTCTTTGTGGCTCGCTTTGCTCTCGTTGTAAACTTTGCATTTTAACAAGCAATTCATGTCCCACGCAGAGTTTGTCTGGGAATAAACTCAAATAGCAAATATTATGTATACGCCACGGTGCACGACTGCTGAGACAATGCGCGGCGGCATTATGCTGGCTGTCTGTCTGTGGCTGGCTCCATTTGATGGGCTTTTTTCTCTTCTGAGGCGTTCGGGCATAATTAGCATAAATGTCATAAATACTCCTACTTGCCACGCCCACGGTCGCGCGGCGACACTTGGGCGCGTGTAAGTGTTGTTGTAAGTGGGTCTCGAGTTCGGCATCTTTTATTATTATTCTCTTTTATTTTTGGATGCCTCCCCCTTCCCCTTCCCATTCCCATTCCCATTAACCTCCCATTCCACACCCACACGCAAAGGAAATATCGATCCAACATTTTTCCCATTTAAAATTAACATAGAAATCAAATCGAACAAAGTGAAGCAAAAGCGAAAATCAAATCAAATCGAATAAAAATGTTTGTGCTGAGAGAATGCGAAAAATCAAAACAAAAACAGAAACAGAACAAGAAAGAAAGCAAAACATCCTGAGCTCATGTGCTTCAGCAAAAACTTATCCAAGGACCTCAAATGGACTCTGAAAAATTTGTATTTCGTCAGCCCTGCAGCCTTTGTTAAGTGCGTAGAACTATGAGGAATACAAAGCATCGCCAACACATAACCCGGCTCTCAACTACTGCTGGCTGTGTCCTTGAGCACAATGCACTCCCCGTCAAAGAAATTCTAAAAGGGCATTCAAAGCATTCGAAGCGTGCAGCCCGAGGGTTCGAAAGGCGAAATACTGAGAGCTGGAAGTCGTCCGCTCTGACGACTTCGATTTAATTGTCTCATTAGAGGAAGTTTCGAGTGAAACTCCGCTCTGCTTTACTGCCACTGCATTGCCCCCTTGCACAAATGATATCACAGAGCGCATCGGGGCGGGGCGTATACGTAATGTGGACTCATAATACTTAACAAGCAGCCGAACTGCAGAAGTGGGCACAGCTCGTGAGTGCTTCAAGAATGAACTCAACTTTTTCATTAATTTGAAAGGAATGCATCAGGAGAAAGAATTCTATTGTGAGCTGAGCAGAGCCGACCATAAGGCAGGCGAGCTTTGCTGAAATGTTTGATGCATTGATTTGTGTTCGAATGTGAGTTACAGGTGACTCAAAGATACCTTTGCGAGTAATTTAATGCAGGTTTAATGTTACTCTCAAATATAGCTTCCACTTTGATTTTTGTATGTGATATTTGAGGGATTTTCGAGAGGCGACTAGATTACGATACATATATCAGTGTTCAGGAGTTCGTTGCAAAGCCTTGGCTTGCTTTCTTTTAAACTATAATTAAGAATCTAAAACTAGAAATAGAGCGTATTAATATTAAACTAATGTGTGAACTAACCAGCTGCTGACCGATTATCAAGAGAGCTTCCTATTCATACCTTTCAGCTTAAGGATATAGGTCAGACTAAGCAGCTCAAGAGAGGAGTATTCTTAACTTCTTTAATTATTTTCAGTATAGTTAAGCTATATTGTGGTATGTTCGATAATCAATTTAAAATGCTTTAATTATTATATACAAATATTAAGTAGATAACTGAATAAATAAATAAAAAGATTAATAAGGAAATATTTATTTATTCATAATTTCCATAATCATTTATTTACTTTTCCTACCGCTCAACGTATAAATAAATACATCAAAAAATTGATTTTGCTCCTGCTGAGCTGCAATTGGGTCAGTTAGCGTGGGCTAGTCGGAACTACAGTTACAATCGAAGTGGATGGGGTAGACTTACCTGTAACCAGGCAGGAGTATTTGTAGTTGCAGCCAGCGAGCGGCTTTTCACTTTGTCACACTTTTATTGCGGCTCGTTCGTCTCGATATTCTCGTTTGTGTAATTGAATCGAGCTTGAGGCTGAGGGCTTGCCGTGGCAGTTGCAGTTGCAGTTGCAGTAGCACTGGCAATCGACGTGTCGCGAATGTTTCAATTCCAGCAAATGCCAAGAGAACCTGTGTTTTGGATAAATGTACAACAGAGGCGGTCAGTTGCTCTCGCGCGACTGATGAATGGTCTTTATTCGCGGACTCGGACTCGGTGCACGGTGCAAAGTTCGGTGTTCGCTGCTCAGAGTGTTCGGTGTTCGGTTTGGTGTTCGGTATTCGCTTGATGAGAGTTGGGGCTGCGTTTGTTGTTGTTTTGGCTTTGGCTGGAGGCGAATGGGCAAACAATTCTCGATGCTCGGCAATGAGACCGGGAACTGGGGACTGGGGACTGGGCCAATGGGCCAAGAGCGAGCGCAGCAAAAACAACAGCAACAGCCACAGCCACACGAAAGCGAAACGAAATAAATGCCTTAAATAATTTATTGCATTTTTAAATGAATGTATATATAAAAGCAACAAAGACAGAGAGAGAGAGAGAGAGAGAGAGAGAGAGAGAGAGAGACAGAGAGGGGGAGGGAGGGAGGTATATTGTTCCGCACAACAAAATAAACACAGGCAATGCACAGGTTAAGTTTTAACAAAGTTTGATATCCTTCGCTAGGATTGAAACACGTTGGGCCTTTGAGCTGAGTTGAGTTGAGTTGAGCGCGCGTTCGCCTACCGTCTGAGAGATGAAAGAGTGAAGCGTCCACTCCGCTGCGTGACTCGAACTGAATTGAAAAGTTGGCATTCCTCGAGTCTGGTGGAAAGTTCGTCTCGCCAAGTTTCCTCAAGTTCCCCGACATTTGATGTTCGCTCGTCGTGCTCCTCCTCGTGCGTGTGTGTTCTCGTGTCGTCGTATCTATAAAGTTTATATTTCCATTGACACCCTTTCCCCAAGTGTAATTGCCTTCGCCTAACGCATCTATTCTGCGTTCCACTTCCACTCCGTTCCGCAGCGAAGCTTTCGCAAGTTCTCTCGAATGCTCCAGCTGTTCGTTATGCCACTTCCAGAATGCACAAGAATAACAACAACCGAAGCTTTTCACATCTGACCCGACTGAACTTTTGCCCTGTGCTTCGCCTAGTGTCACTCAGCTGTTCCTGCCTTTGTGTGGTCTAAACTTAAACTAGGTATACATTTTAAGATCAAGAATATGATTGTGAGTGTTTAGTTAGTATTTTATTAATTTAATTTAATTTAATTTATTTATACATATAGTTTATTTTCTTCAATTCATTTCTTATCATGCTGTATTCTCTTGCTCCGGCTGTAGTCAAATGTGCTAAGAGAGCGTTGACCAGCAGCATTAGCTGCTTGCTTCCAGTGCGAAAAGCTCTTTTGCTGCCGCTGCCGCTGCTGCTGCTGTCGAGCTTTCCAGTTAAGTAACAAGCAGGCGGCTACTCGCACACAGCTTTTACTCGGCCAAAGCAGCCTGCGCGCTCCGCTGTTCGCATTTCATTGATGCCCAAATATAGGTCAACAACGTGCTTCGTGCCCGGCGGTTGGGGCGAAGACAGCGAGGGAGACGCATTGATGACGCCAGAGAAAAAGACATCGTCGGAGGGCTTATCAGCACAATCGTAACAATTGCTGCTGCTGCCGCTGCTGCTACTTTGTGCTAGTAAATACACATACATATGCATAGAGTATATGTGCTGCTGCCTCCCTCTTTCTCACTCTCTCTTTCTCTGTTTCACTGTGACGAGACATTGCTTAGGCGGCCAGCATGAAACGAACGCGAAAACAATTTGCACGAACACATCGCGCATACGCCCCGTTATCATCAATGTCTGAATTTATGGCCGACCTTGTCGGCGCACACAAATATTTTGGTGCATTTGTCACGACTCATTGCTGTTGCATGGCATTGTCCCCCCCATAATTAAATTGAGCGTGGAATGCTGCGCTTCTCACTCAATGCATTCCGCAAATTGGGTCAGACGCTGAGCCGACAAGCGCTACTCGGGCTAAGCATATTGTCAGGATTGTGGATTATCTTAAATGTGCTTTTAACGCAGCCGAAGGCAGTCGAAACGAGTTCGTTGCATTCCGCCAAGGACTTACTTAGGGCACAAAGCAAAAGCTTGTTCGCTGTAAGGCACCTCAAGGATATTAGAGCTCGCAGCTGGCGTCCCTTCCAATGCCCCACAGCCCCATAGCCCTATAGCCCCAGAGCCAAGCACAAGCGATATACTTCCTATTGAATTGCTCACCAGACGCATTTCTTCGAGTCCAGCAATAAAATGTGTTTCAAACACTTGAGAATTCCATTTGGCTTATCGCAAACCCATTTGCGTGGCCACGTTTCCACAAATTATCTACGGGAAACAATGAATGAATATTTGCTATTGGCCCACGGCGCTTGGTCCGAAGCAGTTGTAAAGGGGGGCATTATAGCCAGTTTCTAGACGGAACGTAAGATATTGCTGCCATTGTTATTGTCGCATTAATTATTGACCATAAATCAGCGCTGATTACAATGAATACAAATTCATTCTTTAATATCGAAAAGGAATAATAATACAAAATAGTATACAGAAATTATAAGAAAATAAAGTGAAACACATATATACGAGTATATATACCGGACGTGACTTCAATTTCCTTTTTACCTATATCTAGCATGCAATCAAAGTGACTTTAAGATTACGGCTTAGATTCAAAAAGTATAACAATAGAAAATATATCAACATAATAATAATTTCATGAATTGCTTCCACTTTACATTTTCGTTCGCCTCTGGGCTCGTATCGAAGGTGTTTAACTTTGACTTTCCTAAATGACAAGCACATCATGATTAGGACTCTGACATTCGGGGAGATAACAGAAAGCGCTATGACAAATCGTTGCGTAAATAAAATCGAAAGACTCGCCAGCTGAACTTTGATCATTTATCGAGTTCATAAACATTCGTTTATTACTAATTTTAAAACATAAGAGTATTAACATTTGTAGACACAAGCGGACATTAGTATGCATAATATTTGCTTTTTATTAAAATACTTTATTAAGGTGATTTCATTTGCTGCGCACAAAATAGATCATTAATCACTTGGCTTCATTGATTAGAAATGTCATCCATTTGGTAAATCATGTCGGATCAGTGATTATATATGTTATTTGATATATACTTTTGCGTATATTATAGGCAATGGACTATTCAGTAGTTAGATTTATCGTGGAATTCAGTCTTACACTCATTCATGAAGAGGAAAGAGTTGAGTCTTATTCTTTGATCTATGTATATATGTATATTCTGGCATATGCCTTTGACTAACATATGTATTTCCTTTTGAGTTAGAGCTTCAGAGTTGCCCAATAGATGTCCTCTCAAAGTGAGAGAAGTCCCCATTGGGACGTGACAAATGGCAAATCAATGATTTCCCAATAAGTGCAGCTGTTTTATAGCTTGATTGCGGTCGTGCTGGATCTAGGTAAACAGAAGAGGCGTAGCTGGCAGATATGTGCTCACATTCTAAGCGACGACTAGTGATTCACACTCGCAGTTGTATATATGTATGTACACTTGGCTATATTCGTCGCTTAGATTGGCTCATTGGCCGATAAGGGCGTTTCAAAGCATCGATAGATAAGCTGGTAGGATTGTGCAGATATATTCGATTTATTTGACTTTCCTTTGCATTTCATAGTGCGGAAAGTGAGTTGAGTCTCGCTGTCCGAGTTTCTCGATATAAATTTTCATAAAATTTTGCACACTTGATCGAAGCAAACCATATGGCGAAGCGGCGCGATAAGGCTAGACGGGGCTGCCAAAAACATATTCAATATTCATTATCAATATCAACTGTGCCGCCGACGCCGCGCGGCCAGATAAGAAACGAAATGACAGCAAGGGCTACAGCCGTAGACCTCCCCGTTCACAAGTTAACGAGACTCCGTGCCGAATAGAACTTCACGGTCGAAAACGCAAACCGAAAAAGAAACTAGAAACAAGTGAAAACGGCTGTCAAAATAAAAACCAATCGTTGGGCAAATATTTGTTAAGCAATTAAAAGAATCCACGGCGCGTGTGTCTCGGCAGTGCTCCATCAGGCGCAAACTATCCAAAATTTTCCGTGATACCACTCCGTATTTCTCCCCACCTGTCAAATACGCAAAATGTCTGAGTTTCTGAGGGAACATGTAAGTTCTCAAGAATGTATAAGAATAGACCGAATAAAATACTTTTTCGGAATATATAAAGCACAAATAAAATATAAATGCTCAAAAATAAAATATAAAAAAATAATTAAAACAACAAAAATTTATTTATATAAATTTTTTAAATTTGTCCGAATTATATCTGAGACAATTATTATATATGGAAGACAGTTTGCTTAAAGTTTGTTATTTCCAATTAAAGCAAGCACATGATAAGCCAATTGTGTTCCTTATCATAGGAATGTGTGGCAGTATTTCAGTGGATATTAGTAATGAGCGACTTTAAGATACGCTATAAAGGAGAACGCAATAGAGAACTCTTATGTTGTCGTGAGATTATCGAATCATAGCAATTTATGTGACTGCTGACTTTGATTGATCGCTATCAGTCCGTCGGCTGTCTGAGTGCTTTAATAACCGACCAGTCGATACTCGTTCAAAGTTGAGTTATTAGTTTTCACTCCAAAGTGCGGAGCAAGTGACGCCATTTGGGCACTGCTCTGAGTGCTTCCTAGCCGCACGCATGTCCAAATCGAAATTTGCAGCCCACTTGATTGCGACTGGGCGAGTGTGATAATTAGATCATCGTAAAAATTAGTTTGCAATTAATATAAATTTATCAACTTGATACGGATCCAGCTGAGCTGAGCATGACCTCATACTGTGGGCAGTATTGGAAAATCACGCTTATGATAGAGAATATTCTAATCAGGAATCAACCTTTCAGCGTGGACTTAGGGCATTTATTTATTCTCCTTCTGCTTTCGGGGGCTCTTAGTCATGTTGTTATCAGAGAGACTTCGGCACAGGTGTCTTATGATATTATAGATAAACAAGGTCGCAGAGATAATTATCGTAAATTATAATACGCATCGTTATCTGCTGACTTACACGGCTAAAGCTCGCTTCAGATGAAATACTTTTGAAAAGTCTCGCTTGTTAGCAGGGTCAAGAGCCAATTGCTGCCTCTTCCTTTACTGCTACTTTCTTTTCGGCAATTATTAACTGTTTGTTGCTGTGCCATGTTTTCCGCTTCGATTGTAAAAGAGCGATAAGACTTTTTGTATATCGGCATTCCTGCGATAAGATAAGCACATCGAACATATATATTTGATTCGCAAACTGTTTGCCTAATGGCTACCGTTTGTGTGCTTCATTATTTAAATAAGCCACCAAATAAATGCTGAAGACTCGAAGAGCTTTGTTTAACTTTGATAAAGTCTCATTAAGACTCTGACTGATATATGTGGCAAAGAAATATATGTTATGGCAAAAGCTGATGATATTAAGTATACTGTATGCAAGGTGGAGTGCACATATTCCATTTTTCATATTTCAAATCGAATATCTTTCTGTAACCCAACCTTTACTCTGTTCGTTTATGAAGTGCTCTGAGCATAAAATCTCTTATCGAAATTTATGTTGCGTCTATAATTATGGTAGCTGCCAGAAATGTTCGCGTTGGAGGAAGAGATATGAACAACATTAATTGCTTTACACGACTGCAGTAATCGATTTCTAAACACCCGAAGGGTTCCTTGACATTGGGCAATATTTTCTTGTGCCACAAGGTCTCGTTGTTGATATCTAATCGTTTATGTTGGAGCGAGGCGCGTGTACAACACTTTTATTATTACATTGATAAGATCTCTCGAATGATGATCAATTGCAGGGCGAATATGTCTGGGTTAAGCCGCAGAGCACAAGCAGCGAGTTCGCCGTGCCATTCGGGGCACGCATTGTGCGCACAGAGAAGACCCAAACCCTGATCTGCGACGATGGGAAGAAGCAGTTCTGGGTGCCGGCGGGAGATGTGCTCAAGGCCATGCACGTGACGTCCCACGAGGACGTGGAGGACATGATCACGCTCGGTGATCTGCAGGAGTACACGATCCTGCGAAACCTACAGACCCGCTATGGCAAGCAGTTTATCTACGTGAGTAGTCAACGAAAACACTTCCAATTGGACTTATCCTAATATCTGGTTTATCCTTTGCAGACATACACAGGCTCTATGCTGGTGGCCATCAATCCCTACCAGATACTGCCCATCTACACGCACCGCGAGATTCAGCTGTATCGGAACAAGAAGCTGAATGAGCTGCCGCCACACATCTTCGCCATCAGCGACAATGCCTTCCAGCGCCTGCAACGGCTGAAGGAGGACCAGTGCGTCGTGATCAGCGGCGAGTCGGGAGCGGGGAAGACGGAGAGCACCAAGCTGATACTGCAGTATCTGGCCGCTATAAGTGGCAAGCACTCGTGGATCGAGCAGCAGATCATTGAGGCTAACCCGATCATGGAGGCCTTCGGCAACGCGAAGACCGTGCGCAACGACAACTCTTCGCGCTTCGGCAAATACATTGACATTCGCTTCACACCCGAGGGGTCCATACAGGGCGCTCGCATCCAGCAGTACTTGCTGGAGAAGTCGCGCATCGTGTTCCAGAGCCGCGAGGAGCGCAACTATCACATCTTCTACTGCATGCTGGCGGGGCTGACGGCCGCAGAGCGGGAGAGACTGCAGCTGCAGGAGCAGTCGCCCAGCCAGTACCATTACCTGTCGCAGGGTGGCTGCTTCGCGCTGCCGGGCAAGCAGGACGAGAAGGACTTCGCTGACATACGGGCTGCCATGAAGGTGCTGTCGTTCAAGCCGGAGGAGCTCTGGAGCATACTCAGCCTGCTGGCCGCCATACTGCATTTCGGCAACCTGCGCTTCAAGGCGACGGAAGTGGCCAACTTGGAGGCCGCCGAGGTGGACGATCCAGTGAACTTGCAGCGCATAGCCCAGCTCCTGGGCCTGCCAGAGGCGCCCCTCAATGCGGCCCTCACACAGCGGACGATCTTCGTGCACGGCGAGCACGTGGTCACCAGCCTGTCAAAGGAGGCCGCCCTGGAGGGACGCGACGCCTTCGTGAAGTCCCTCTACGACGGCATTTTCGTGCGCATTGTGAAGCGCATCAACGATACGATCAACAAGCAGCCGGTGCAGCCAGTGAACAGCATCGGAGTGCTGGACATCTTTGGCTTCGAAAACTTCGACAACAATAGCTTCGAGCAGCTGTGCATCAACTATGCCAACGAGAACCTGCAGCAGTTCTTTGTTGGCCACATTTTCAAGGTATGAGCTGGCTTGCTACTAATACGTATAACAAGTGTATGTCTAACGGAATTAGTCTTGCAGATGGAGCAGGCCGAGTATCAGCTGGAGCACATCAACTGGCAGCACATAGAGTTCCAGGACAACCAGGACATACTCGACCTCATTGGCATGAAGCCAGTGAACATAATGTCGCTCATCGACGAGGAGTCCAAGTTCCCCAAGGGCACGGACCAGACTCTGCTCGAGAAGCTGCACGTGCAGCACGGCAATCGTTCGATGTATGTCAAGGGCAAGACGACCCAGACTTCGCTCTTCGGCATACGGCACTATGCCGGCGTCGTCATGTACAATCCTTTGGGCTTTCTCGAAAAGAATCGCGATTCGTTCAGCAGCGATCTGCGCAATCTCGTGCAGCGCTCCAGCAATAAGTACCTGGTGGACATTTGCCCTCAGGAGCTGCCCATGGACACGGCCAAGAAGCAGCCCACGCTCTGCGTCAAGTTCCGCAACTCTTTGGACATGCTTATGCGCACCTTGTCCCAGGCACATCCCTACTTCATACGCTGCATCAAGCCCAACGAGTACAAGGAACCCAATGTGAGTAGGGCCAAGTGTGGAAGGAGTTTATTTGTAGTCATCAATAACTTTTCCCATTTTAATAATTTGAATATAATATATCGAATAGTCTCTCTCCACCCCCCTAATAACCAAACTTATATTGATTTGTAGAACTTCGACAAGGAGCTGTGCGTGCGTCAGCTGCGTTACTCCGGCATGATGGAAACGGCGCGCATTCGCCGGGCTGGCTACCCCATCCGCCACGAGTACCGAGCCTTTGTGGAACGCTATCGACTGCTGGTGCCGCGGACTGGTCCTCTGGACCAATGCGACTGCAGACTGCTCGCTCGTCAGATCTGCGAGGCGGCTCTGCCGGCTGACTCGGATCGGCAATTCGGACGCACGAAACTCTTCTTGCGGGATGAGGACGATGCCCTGCTGGAGGCGAAGCGGTCGCGGGTGATGCTTAAATACATTATCACCATACAGAGGGGCATACGACGCGTGCTCTTCCGCCGCTACATGGAGAAGTATCGCGTGGCCATAGTCACGGTGCAGCGGTATTGGCGCGGTCGTGCTCAAAGGCGACGGTATTTAACCATGCGACGCGGCTTCCACAGATTGGGCGCCTGCCTGGCGGCCCAGCGGCTCACCACGCAGTTCACAATGGTGCGCAGTCGCACGATAAAGCTGCAGGCGCTGAGTCGGGGCTATCTGGCGAGGAAGCGCTTTGCCGTTGAACTGCAAGCCAAGCGGACGAAGCAAAGGGAGTCACAGCAGCAGCTAAAGCTGTTGAAGGAGCAGGAGCAGCTGCGCCTGAAGAAACTGGAGCAGCAGCGTATCATGCA
This sequence comes from Drosophila mercatorum, assembly GCA_961210405.1. Taxonomy (NCBI): domain Eukaryota; kingdom Metazoa; phylum Arthropoda; class Insecta; order Diptera; family Drosophilidae; genus Drosophila; species Drosophila mercatorum. The sequence goes on from CAUIUS010000009.1 coordinate 1,754,319, forward strand.
GCAGCAGGCGGAAGCAGAGCAGCGTATAAGGGATAAGCAGGCTGAGGAGCAGCGACTCAAAGAGGAAATCGCTGCTCGCAACGCTCTGGCCATGGCCGCAGTACAGCAGCCCAAGCGCACAAAGTCGCTGAAGCGATCGGAGCAGCCGCAGATCAGGCAAAACGTGCTGCCCGCACCAACATTGCAGGCGCGCATGTCCTTGCCGCCACCCCCGCCGATGTCCCCGATTGTCGCAGTGGCGCCGGTTGGCGGCAAAATGAATGGCAATGCCCTGGATAGTCCTGGCTACATGGACGTGGAGTCGTCCAAGCAGATAGTGGACGATGTTTTCGGCTTCCTCAATGACGAGCCCGATGTGAGTGGTCCTCTGGGGCCGAATGTTAAGGAGAAGTCCTTGATATTCGAGCGACAACTGCGCTTGCGCAAAGACGTCCCCACCAAGCTGCTGTCCCGCCCTGTCAACTACTATGAGGCAGCGCCTCGAAAGATTGTCGATCAGACGCGCCTCTAACAGTTGCGAGTGCTCGGGCAGCCCTGAACAAATTAGACAGACTATACGTTATCTTAAGTAGCTAGTAGCTGATATTATCTAAGGACGCGCGATTGAAAGACATTCTTCCTTCAATGCGAGCATCTCTTTCAATCGACTCGCGTGCTGGGTGGGTGGGCGACGTAGAGTGTTTCACCTGTACATATGTTATACTAACATCGGCTTATATATATATATGTATCTGTAAAGTATATGCAATCGATTCGTCTTGTGATCATTCTCTTTTCTATGTACCAACTATAAATTAAACATACTTTTGTAAATAAAAGCCGCTTCGGCGGTGAATATCTAAGGAACTTAGAGATACGTGCAATCCATTTCGTCTTTTCTTCATTAAACGCCTTTAGTTGTGGTGTATGTGGTAGTTGCTTATGGACCTCCCATGTGTGTTTCCGTTGTATCGTTTGGTCATTTCATAATCTGCTTTTCACTATAGTCTATGTCCAGAAACTTATCTGAAGTATGTGTTCGGACTGCAGCCCTATCGCCGGAAATTAGAACATACTTTTTGCTCTGGTTCTCAGTCTATTTTTAATTAGCGAGATAAGAGTTTCCTTCGGACACTATTTACATACAGTATAGGCTAGCAGATTAGAGCCTTATAATCTATCGAATTTGATTGCTCTCCAGATTACTCAATGGCTTTTATTTCATTATCGTGTGTGAAGGGCGCACAAGTTGCGAAAATTACTCATCGCTCAGTCATTGCGAAAATGAAACTTTATTTCTTTTGTCGAAGTGTGTCAAATGAAAGACAGCTCGTGTTTGTGACCTTCAGCTTTCCTCACCTTAATATTTCCGATTCTTACCTTCAATCTCTTGCCGTAGGCGAGTGAATACTCAGATATTTATATATATATATTCAATCAGTTCGTTTCTCCCTTCTATTTATTAATTTAATCCAAATAGGCCATTTGTAGGAGCGAAACACTTGGACACAAATCAATGAATTTGTAGTAAATTTAATTAAGTTTAGCTTTGAAATGAAACAAGAGTAAAAGGCGAACAATTTTCTATATTTATTAGAAAGAAACTTAAATATTCCTGGAGTTTACCGCTAGTTAGAGTCCAGATACGCACAGGTTGAGGTGTCGCCAGCAACTAACTTTATGATGAGGAATTTTAAAGCAGAGCCCTCGCTATCGCTATCAACAGCATTAAGACTTCAAAGCGCTATACCCCTCTTGATTAATTAAATAAAATGTGATTGTAAATAATATTCGGACTCTTATCGAGTCCACAAATCTTCGGCGCAACTGTAGCATAGATACCTTTGCGCCAGAGAGCTCCTTGACAGCTGGCATTCACATAGATTATAAGTGTCTAAAATTTAAAAGCCAAGAAGTATTTATTATAAATTATTTCCGCGATCGTGTGTATAAGAGAAACCTTACAAATTATAAACCGAAAGTTAAGTTGTCGGTTGTGGAATACCCTTATTGGAGTTTATGTTTATTTTTAAATCTGGTTGCTGGTTGGCTCAGTATAGTATTTAGTATTTGATTTTTTCATCTCGCTTTCGTTAAACAGATCAATCTGAAGAAGAGCAACAGCATCAGCTCCGCTGGCACCATTCGCTTGCCCAAGCCAACACCCCGCTATGTGGACACTTCCGACTTCAGCTTCTTGAAATTTGCCTCAACGTACTTCAGCAGCGGCACCACATATCAGCATGAAAGAAAGCCCTTGAAGCAGCCTTTACTGAAACATGATCTGCCCATTGATCAAATGGCTGCCAAGGTAAGTGATGCGTTTAAGGAATAGCTTTCAGACCTGTCATCATATCTCCTCTCCGTTAGGCCATTTGGATAATAATTCTGCGCTTTATGGGCGACCTGCCAGAGTCAGCTTCTAGTCCGACCCAACACTCGCTGCGTAGTCCGCAGCTAATGCAGGAAATGGCGTCGCTTTTGGGCGCCAAGCCGCGCCGCTTTGTACGACAAACTGTTAAACGCCAACCAAAGTCTTTTGGCAACGCAAATGGCCAACGGTTTGCTGAGGAGTTTTATCAACTCTGGTTAAGTGCCGGTAGCAGTCACTTGGATAAGATTCATTTCGTCATCGGGCATGGCATCTTGAAAGAAGAGTTGAGGTAAGTCGAGTCACACCTTCACATACATAAGTATTTCTATTTAACTGCTAATTAATATTATGTGGGCTAAACAGTTCCAAGCAGTGCTTCTGTTAGCAAAAGCGACTTATACTGTTCATCTACAGACTTAACGATTAACATTTCTATCCGCCATCAGCAATAGGCGCAAGCACTGCTTGAACAGTTCATTCCGCCAAGCAGTGCAAAGCAATTGCTGTTAATATAACTGTCAAATTCAAGACATGAATTTATTTATATTATAAGTATACATTTGTATTATAAGTATTCATTTCTTCTGTCCCTCGCAGAGATGAAATTTTAGCACAAATATGCAAGCAGCTTTATCTCAATCCCAGTCGCAATTCGCTCTCCCGTGGCTGGTTGCTGCTGTCGCTCTGTTTGAGCTGCTTTCCACCCACACTGAACTTCGAGCCCTACTTGCGCAGCTACCTGAAGCTGGGCACTGCCAAGTTGCACGCAGTGCCGTCTCTGCAGCATCTGGAGCGCACCTTGGCCAATGGAGCACGCTCGCAGCCCCCGTCACTGCTCGAGTTGCAGGCGATTCGAAGTCGCCAGCCTTTGAAGCTGGCCATTTATTTGACGGACGGCCAAGCGCGTAAGTTGCAGGTGGATGCAGCCAGCACAGCTCGAGAGGCAGTCCAGCAGCTGTGCGACGGTCTCGGTCTAACCGACATCTTTGGCTTCGGCTTAGTGTTGTCGTTAGACGAAAAGCTGATGCCCCTGGGAGCTGGGCGTGAACATGTCCTGGACGCCATTTCCAGCTGTGAGCAAAGGCAGCCGGACGCGCCCTGGAAGCTGTATCTGCGCAAGGAAGTGTTTGGCGCCTGGTATGATCCCACCCTGGACCCCAAGGCCACCCATCTCATCTACAAGCAGATTATGAGTGGATTGAAATGTGGCGAATATCGTTGTCGGTCGGAGAAGGATATTGCAATGATCTGTGCCTTAGCCACCTACATCGAGCAGGGCGGGGAACCAGTGACCAGGCTTACGGACAGCCAACTGACGGCTTTTGTGCCTCAGGACTTGCTGGCTCCGGGGGAGCGAGCAGTCCACAATTGGAGTCGACTCATTGCTACCATGTACGAGAATAGCGCCTACGTGAAAAAGGGCCAGGATACGGAGTCGCAGCTGCGTGCTAAGGAAGACATCTGTCTATATGGCCATCTCTCCTGGCCCATGCGTCATTCCCGTTTGTACGAGGTGCAGCACGTGTCCGGCCCCAAACTGCAGAGCGATGATCTGATGTTAGCTATCAATGCTGCAGGTGTTTCGCTCATTGACGAAACGGAACAGGTGCTCGCATCCTGCAGCTATGCCGAGTTGATCAAGGTCCACTACGAGGCCAATGACCAGATGCACGTGCTCACAGCACAGCAGGAAAACTTCGTTCTGCAGTCGAGCGAGGCTCGAGATGCAGTCGAGCTCATTGACTTCATGATGCTGAATTTGCAGCAACGTTCCAGCTACGCCGTAGCCATTCAAAGTCTAGAGCAAGGTCAACAGAGTGATCTGCTTGCTATAGAGGCTGGTGATCTAATTCAGTTCGAGGCTGGCGTGATGGGCGCTCAGCTCATGGCAAGCGATCCACAATGCAGCTGGCGCGGATGCTCGAATGGGCAGTGGGGTCAGTTTGTAGCCAGAGACGTTCGAGTCCTAGCCACGCTTGTGAAGCCCAGCGCCCACTTACAGCAGATATTCAAAGAACGAACTTCTGGGGACTTGGTGGAGGATAACATTTCCATGAAGCACACAGCTGCGTCGGTTCGTCGCCAGCATAGCTTGGCCAAGTTTGCAGACTTGCAGTTCAGGGAGCTCCTTGAGTATGTTTTGTACTATCTATTTGTAAATTCTAGAGACTTAAATTGTATTTGCTTTTCTGTAGATCGGAACTATCTCCTTTATGGAGATACTCCTCTGAGCCGCTAAAGGCGCCGCTTCTCAGGTCTCTGCATGCCAAGCCTCATCTTTACCAGCAGGCTCTAGTCGTGCATCATCACATACTGAAGGTAAGATATATACTTAGCTTATTTTCTGCTTGAAATATTATATAGTTTCCTCTAGTACATGGGCGACATTGCACGTGGCAATCTGCCCGTGAACACGGATCTAATCTTTCAACCGGCACTGCAAGATTCTTTGGTTTGCGATGAGGTGTTTTGCCAGCTGATGAAGCAGCTGAGCGGTAATCCCAAGGAGGTGAGCGAGCAGCGTGGCTGGGATCTGCTCTACTTAGCTACGGGGATCATGTCACCGAGTGTTCTTATTATGCGCGAGCTCGTTTTGTTCCTGCGCCTGCGACACGACTCACTGGCAGATGCCTGTCTCCGGCGACTAAAACGCTCGGTGCAGCATGGCCAGCGGAAGCAAGCGCCGCACCTGATTGAAGTTGAAGGCATTCAGCAGCGCTGCATGCATATCTATCACAAGATTTATTTCCCGGACGACACGGTTGAGGCATTTGAGATCGAGTCGCATACGCGAGGCGCAGAGCTCATTGCGAAGATCGCGCAGCGGTTGGAGCTAAAGTCCCAACTGGGCTTCAGTATCTTTCTGAAGATGGGCGAAAGGATTTACGCTATGCCCGAGGCTGAGTTTGTGTTCGACTTTATTACGGAGCTACTGCAGTGCTTGCGCCAGCAGAAAACAATTCGCTCCAGCTGCGATGGTCACTACCAGTTGCACTTTATGCGCAAGCTTTGGATTGACTGCCAGCCGGGTAGAGATCTCAATGCGGATTTGATCTTCACCTACCCACAGGAGTTGCATAAGTACCTTAAAGGCCACTATGCCATTCAGCTTGAGGCGGCCCTCCACCTGGTCAGTCTAATATACACGGCGGATCCTGACCACGACGAGGGAATGCCCCTTCACGACCTGTTGCACCGACTTGTGCCTGAAGATTTGCTGCCGTTGCAAACGCTTGCCGAGTGGCATCAACTGCTGGTGCCCATTCTCAAACAAGATGCTGGGCTTGACGAAAAAGAAGCCAAACTCAGGTTTCTACAGGAGCTTGCTAAGCAGCAATGTTTTGGGTCCACTTTCTTTGTTATCAAGCAGCTAAACGATCAGTCGCTGCCCGAGAATCTGTTGATTGCTATCAATAGCAGGGGCTTCCATATGCTCGATGCGCATACGAAAAGTCCGCTGCGTAGCCACAGCTATTCAGAGTTGGGCATGTGGAGCTCTGGTAAGAACCACTTTCACATTAGGTTCGGCAATATGATTGGTGCCGCGAAGCTGCTGTGCAGCACCACCCAAGGCTACAAGATGGATGATTTGCTAACGTCCTACATGAGGTACTTTAATGATAAGTAAACAGCGGCAATAAAAATTGGATTATATATAACCCAGCTCGTTCGTCTTGTCGACCAGGGCGATCATGCCAGCCATTAGCTCTTCGCAGTTCGCCAGAATCTGAGCTGGTGGCAATACAAAGCCAAAGTTTCCCTTATCTCGAAACTCAATAGTGAAGCCCACTTTTTTGTCCAGTTCATTAAAGACCCAATCAACAGACGATCCCGAAGCGACATCTGAGAAAGCGTAATATTCTTTTAGCGTGAATCAAGTGAGATAGGGAAAAACTTACATAGGACGGACGCTGTGGAGCCGTGAACGTAGTCTGTGCTGTAGACCAAGTTTTTGATGGCACTAGAAAAGGCCTCGCCTATTTCAAGTAAACTTTCGTAGTTCTCTGGAAACTCCTCAGCTGTGTGGCCATAAGGGGAAAGCAACCATTGACCATAGGAGTGGAATGAGATGTAGACGCTGAACTTATCCTTGATGGACGTTAGATATTCGGACAACGCTTTGGTCTCTGGCTCTGACCACGGGACGTCGCCAGCAAATGTCTCGCTGCACGGCTCTGACGAAGCGCCATTGTTTTCCATGAAGTGTGAATTAAAGTTTCGATTACCGTCGACTCCAATGCATGACGAGGTAGCGTGTGGTTGCCGGGTCTTGCGCCACAAACGGTTCTATAAGTGTTTTCAAGAATATTGAGCTGCTCCCTCTCCATATATTTTTCAGCTGACTTACAGATCGATGGGAGTACTCAAAGCCATCCACGTTAAACACTGGAACAATATACCAATCATAGCTTTCGGCCAAGTTGCGCACCTCTTCCTTCTGTGACGTCAGCAGCTCGTTGATGAACCAGGTGGCACTGGCCGAGGTGATCCATTCACGAGCGTGGATGTTGGATTCTATGAATATGCCGGGCTTGTTGGATCCGTGGGAAATCTTGATGCCGCGAATGTTACGTCCCTCGTATGATTTACCAATTGAGAACTCTTCAGTCACAGTCGGATGTGTGGCGAAAATGTTATCCAACCATTCGTAGATCTCGGCCAGTTCGTGGTACTGCTTCCAGCCAAATGTGCCGCTATCTCTGTTGGCTACTTGTTCGTCGTCGATAAGCCTGAATATCAAATAATATACTTTACAACAGGCCATTCTGCAGCTTATCATATCGAAAATATTCCTCATGGTACCTACTTTTGTACATTGGGTATTGACAGTTGACTGCTGATGCCGTAGAGCTTAAGGAATAACTGAAAGTTTTTTACATCAGCGGGACTGACCATTATGTCCACTTGCTTGGAGTACTCATCATACTCCTTCCATACATTGAACTGAAATGTAATTACAAAAACTGCTCAAATTTGCCTATCATATCTAACCCTTTACATACCTTATCGCTAAATTCACTTAGCCTTGTTATAAGTGATAATTGTATTTTGTTTCTGATACTCAAGCGATAAACACTGTAGTTATCGTAGCGTACTTTCGGCGAATCCCTAAGTGTCCCAGCGTTGGCCAGGACGACAAGCGTAGCAAGCACCCAAATCGTACGCATAGCGAGACTTGACTGACTGATATCGAAGTCAAGTCAACACTTTATAGGTGGGTTGCACTTTCCAAGACTTTTACTTATGTACAACTTATCTAAATTAGTTTACTGCTGATCGTTTTGGCTGGTATTTCCAGGTCATATATTAGTTTCAGATAGCCCAAGCGTTTAGATTGAGCTACCTTGGATATTAAACCATTCACGACTTCTTTAGCTCGCAGGCACTTTTGAGTTTTATTTGAATATTTCAATTATCCAGAAAACATTTTGATAAAATGTATCCAATTATCTGAACAATTCTAAAATGCATCGTTCACTGAAACACAATATTATGTCGAAAATAATGGGTAATAATACAATTGCTCCATTCTGAAGAACGATAGACGGCACACATATGTATTAGCTTCTACTATAAACTGAAAAACCTTAATATTCAGGCCAAGAACTCTTATAAAGGAATGATTTTATTTTCTAGGAAGAGGTTCTATCAGGCATTATGTATTTGGGCTCTAAATATCCCAGCTGTTTTGATTCAGCCAGGAGAGCCATAATGCCTATCAATGTTTCCTCGGCATTGGGTTTTATAAAGGCGGCTGGCAGTACAAAGCCAAAGTTTCCCGTATCACGAAACTCAATGGTGTACGATATTTTGATATCCTGTTCATTGAATGCCCAATCGTTGGTGGCACCTGAGGCCGGATCTAAAATTTAATTATTGTATAATATGGCGACATAGGAGTATTTTGTTGTTGACTTACAGAGAATGCCAGCGGATGAGCCATACTTATAGGTTGTGCCATAGGGCAGTCCACTGACGGCATCGCTATAAGCTTTTGCAACTTTCATTAAGTCAGCGTAGTTTTCCGGAAACTCCTCGGCTGTGTGTCCATAAGGTGATAACAAAAGCTGACTGTAGGAGTGAAAAGCAAGCATAACATTCATTTTATCCTTTAGGATGCTGACAAAATCCGAAAACGCCTTGATCTCTGGCTCAGAGTAAGCATACGGCCCAGCATAGGTCTCGTCGCAGGGATCTGTCGAGGCGCCACCATTCTCCATCCAATGCGAATCGAAGTTTCGATTTGGATCAACGCCAACGCAACTTGAAATCTGCGACGGCTGACGTGTCTTACGCCATAGACGATCCTGGATAGTAAAAGCTACTTAATTTAATATAATTAAATTAATTTAAGTCTCGAATTTACCCTTTCGTGAGTATAAACAAACCCATCCACATTCAGAACTGGGATAATATACCAATCATGGTTTTCGGCCAGCTCACGCACCAACTCATCTTTCGAGGTGAGCAGCTCATTGATGAGCCATGTGGCCGTGGCGGAGGTGATCCACTCTCGCGCATGAATGTTAGACTCAATGAAAACGCCAGGGTTGCCCCATTTGTAAGAGATTAGTAACCCACGTATATCCCGACCCTCATAGGACTGACCGATGACAAAGCCATCGGTAACATCTGGGAATTCGGCTAAAATTGTATCCATCCAAGCATCGATTTCAGCCAGGTTGTGATAACGTGTCCAGCCAAATGTCGCATCAGCTCTTGCGCTTGCTTCGTCTTCTTGATCAATCAAACTGAACATGAATAAGTATTTCATCAAATTAGATACTTCACCTATCTACACTTACTCCTGCACATTTGCAATAAACATTTCAGCCGTGGCGTTAGCAAATTTTAATCTCTCTTCAAATAAGGGCAGTGCATTTGGAGCGACCATCAGACTACACCCAGCGCTGTCTTCGTGCCACAGCCTAAACTGTTACGAAATTAATTGGTCTTAATAGTTTCTGGTTCGCTTCTTTCTTAGAAAAACTTACATTCTCCTTCATATGGGTGAGGTCGAGCAGACTTTGCCGCTGCATATTGCTTTCAAACTTTATCTTAAAAACTCTGTAGTTGTCATAGCGCACCTTCTCTTCGTTTTCTCGATTTTTAATGAAGCTAGCCCCGTTACTTAGAGCGATCGAAATTATTATGGCCAGTAGTATGTAGGGTTTCATCTTTACTGCTCGGAGTTTGTTGGCTAAATACAGTACAATTTATAGTTAACAATACACCTCGAAACAATTATTAACCCATAAAGATATGAGTTGAAGAATTTACTAATCGCACTACAAATTGCTATGATAACGGCTTGCGGGCTACTTTCAATTAGGTTGCTCTTCAAAATACAAAGCAAATTGTAATACTAGTTCAATCACTTCATTTAACCGAGTACGCCACTGCTCTTACAATACTGTACTGTACTGAATATACTATACTGGCCACCTCAGGCCAATATTTACACTAATCTATTCAGAACTGCAAAAATGACCGATTGCAGAGTGATATGTCAGTTTCGACTCGTATGAAGCACGACTATCGATCGGCATTCAAAATTTAAATATTTTAAATTTTGCCATTTTTGCCATTTTTTACAAAAAACGTGATGTAACCCTTGCCATTTTTGTCAAAATCGGATCGAGTCGAAAAAGTTGAAAAATGCACTATTTCTCAACTTCGAGTGACTACAACTTTGGTATTTTTTTATCCCATTTATGAATACCGTACCTTATTGAAACGGTGGATTCGAACTTTCGATCCACATCCACAGATTTGCTTTATTCATAACTTTTCATATTATTATGAAACAGAAAAAAACTCGTGACTTTTGCATGGTTACGGCTATTCCGACCGATTTTCGATGATATGTCGTTTCACTGTATGAAGCGATATCGTCGGCATTCAAAATTTAAAATTTTAAATTTGCCATTTTGCCATTTTACAAAAAGATGTAACCTTTCCATTTTTGTCAAAATCGGATGAGTCAAAAAGTTGAAAAACACACTATTTCACTGACACAACTTTTGGTATTTCATCCGATTTATGAATACCACCTTTTAAAAACGGTGGATTGACTTTCATCCACATCCACGATGCTTTAATTCATAAAATTTTTATTATTTCATTTAAAAAGAAAAACACCCCGTGACCCTTTATGGGGTAGCCGGATTCTTACCGATTGCGAGTGATAGTCGTTTCGACTGTTAAACAGATATCGATCGGCATTCAAAATTTAAAAATTTTAAACTTTGGGATTTTCTATCGATTTTTGAATACCGTACCTTAGAAGCGTGGGTTCGAACTTTCGATCCACATCCCAAGATTGCTTTATTTCACAAACTTTCATAAATTTCATTAAAAAGAAAAAAAACCCGTGACCTTTTTAGGTGGGCGGTTTCCTTGACCGTTGCAGGGATATGTCAGTTTTGACTGTATAACGACTATCGACGGCATTCAAATTTAAATATTTTTAAAATTTTGCCATTTTTCTTTTACAAAAAAAGGATGAACCCCTTCCATTTTTTTCAAAATCGGGTCAGTCGAAAAAATTTAAAAAAAGCATTTTCAACTTTAGTCTCAACTTTTTATTTTCATCCCATTTTTGAATACCGTACCTTTTGAAGCGTATTGAACTTTTATCCACACCCGATTGTTTAATTCTAAACTTTTTTAAATTTTTGCTTGAAACAGAAAAAAAACTCGAATGGCGTGGGGGGTATTCCTTGACCGACGTATATTAGTTTGACTGATGAAGACGACTATCGATCGGGATTAAAAATTTAAAAATTTTTAAATTTTCCCTTTTTCATTTTTTCAAAACGGGTTTAACCCCCTTATTTTTTAAAATCGATCAGTCAAAAATTTAAAAAAACTATTTCTCAACTTCGGGACTAAACTGGGATTTTTATCCGATTTAGAATCCGTACCATAAAAGGGGGGATTTTAACTTTTGATCCCATCCACAGATTCTTTTTTTAAAACTTTTTTTATTATTGCATTGAAACGAAACACCCGTGACTTTTGCGGTTGGGGGATTTTGACCGATTGCAGGTAATTTAGTTTTACTGTATGAAGCACGACTTATCGGCATTCAAAATTTAAAAATTTTAAATTTTGCCATTTTTATTTACAAACGTGTTAACCTTGCCATTTTGTCAATCGGATCGAGTCGAAAAAGTTGAAAAAATCACTATTTCTCAACTCAGTGACTAAACTTTGGTATTTTCATCGATTTATGAATACCGTACATAGAAGCGTGGTTACTTCGATCATCCGGCTTTAATTCAAAATTTAATTATCATTGAAACAGAAACACCCTGACCTTGAGGCGTAGCGCGGCTATTCCTTGACGATTGCAGAGTGATATGTCAGTTTCGATATGAGCACGACTATCGATCGATTCAAATAAATATTTTAAATTTCCATTTATTTTACAAAACGTGATGTAACTGCATTTTTGTCAAAATCGGACGAGTCGAAAAGTTGAAAATCACTATTTCTCAAAATCGGATCGAGTAGTTGAAAATGCACATTACTCAACTTCGACTACAACTTTGGTTTTTCATCGATTTATGAATACCTACATAGAAGCTGGATTCGAACTTGATCCACATCCACAGATTTCTTAATTCATAAAATTTATATTATTGCATTGAAACAGAAAAACCTGTGACCTGATGGCGTAGCGCTATTCCTTGACCGATTGCAGGATGTCAGTTTCGACTCGTATGACACGACTATGATCGGCATTCAAAATTTAATATTTTAAATTTTGCCTTTTATTTTACAAAACGGGTAACCTGCCATTTTTGTCAAACGGATCGAGTCGAAAGTGAAAATGCACTTTTCTTCAGTGATACACTTTGGTATTTTCATGATTTATAATCCGTACCTTAGAGGATCGACCACATCCACAATTTTAATTCTAAAATTTTATATTATTGCATTGAAAAGAAAAACCTCGACCTTGCATGGCGTGCGCGGCTATTCCTTGACGATTGCAGAGTGATATGTCGTTTCGACTCGTATAGCGACATCGATCATTAATTTAAATATTTTAAATTGCCTTTTTCCATTTACAAAACGTAACCTCCATTTTTTAAAATCGATCGAGTCGAAAGTTGAAATGCACTATTTCTCAAAATCGGATCGATGAAAGTTGAAATGCTATTATACTTCGTATAACTTGATTTCATCGATTTATGAATACCGTACTATAGAAGCGTATTGAACTATCCATCCACAGATTTCTTAATCATAAAATTTTATATTATTGATGAAACAGAAAAACACTCGTGACCTTTGCATGGCGTAGGCGCTTCTTGACCGATTGCAAGTGATATGTCAGTTTCGACTGTATAGCACGACTAGATCGGCATTCAAAATAATATTTAAATTTTCCATTTTCATTTTACAAACGTGATAACCTTGCCATTTTGTCAAAATCGGATATGAAAGTGAAAATCATATTTCTCAACTGTGACTACAACTTTGATTTCTATCCGATTTAGAATACCGTACCTTTAGCGTGGATTGAACTTGATCCCTCCACGATTTAATTCAAATTTATATTATTGCATTGAAACGAAACATCGACTTTGCATGGCTGGCGCTATTCCTTGACGATTGCAGGTGATGTCATTTCGCTGTATAAGGACTATCGATCGGCATTCAAAATAAAATTTTAAATTTGCCATTTCATTTTTAAAGTGATAACCTTGCCATTTGTCAAATCGATCGGTCGAAAGGAAAATGCATTTCTCAACTGTGATACAACTTTGGTATTTTCTATCCGATTTATGGAAAACCGTACCTTACTAGAAGCGTGTGGATTCGAACTTTCGATCCACATCCACAGATTTGTTTTTTTTCATAAACTTTTCATATTATTGCATTGAAAAAAGAAAAAACACCCGTGACCTTTGCATGGTTAGGGGGCTATTCCTTTACCGATTGCAGAGTGATATGGGCAGTTTCGACTCGTATGAAGCACGACTATCGATCGGCATTCAAAAATTTTAAAAATTTTAAATTTTGCCATTTTTATTTTTTACAAAAAACGTGATGTAACCCCTTGCCATTTTTGTCAAAATCGGATCGAGTCGAAAAAATTGAAAAAAAGCACTATTTCTCAACTTCGAGTGACTACAACTTTGGTATTTTCATCCGATTTATGAATACCGTACCTTACTAGAAGCGTGTGGGTTCGAACTTTCGATCCACATCCACAGAGTTTTTAAATTTATAAACTTTTCATATTATTGCATTGAAACAGAAAAAAAACCTCGTGACTTTTGCATGGCTGTAGCGCGGCTATTCCTTGACCGATTGCAGAGTGATATGTCAGTTTCGACTCGTATGAAGCACGACTATCGATCGGCATTCAAAAATTTAAATATTTTAAATTTTGCCATTTTTGCCATTTTTACAAAAACGTGATGTAACCCCTTGCCATTTTTGTCAAAATCGGATCGAGTCGAAAAAGTTGAAAAAATACACTATTTCTCAACTTCGAGTGACTACAACTTTGGTATTTTCTATCCGATTTATGAATACCGTACCTTACTAGAAGCGTGTGGATTCGAACTTTCGATCCACATCCACAGATTTGCTTTATTTCATAAACTTTTTATATTATTGCATTGAAACAGAAAAAACACCTCGTGACTTTTGCATGGCTGTAGCGCGGCTATTCCTTGACCGATTGCAGAGTGATATGTCAGTTTCGACTCGTATGAAGCACGACTATCGATCGGCATTCAAAATTTAAATATTTTAAATTTTGCCATTTTTCCATTTTTACAAAAACGTGATGTAACCCTTGCCATTTTTGTCAAAATCGGATCGAGTCGAAAAAGTTGAAAAAATGCACTATTTCTCAACTTCGAGTGACTACAACTTTGGTATCTTCTATCCGATTTATGAATACCGTACCTTACTAGAAGCGTGTGGATTCGAACTTTCGATCCACATCCACAGATTTGCTTTATTTCATAAACTTTTCATATTATTGCATTGAAACAGAAAAAACACCTCGTGACCTTTGCATGGCTGTAGCGCGGCTATTCCTTGACCGATTGCAGAGTGATATGTCAGTTTCGACTCGTATGAAGCACGACTATCGATCGGCATTCAAAATTTAAATATTTTAAATTTTGCCATTTTTCATTTTTACAAAAACGTGATGTAACCTTGCCATTTTGTCAAAATCGGATCGAGTCGAAAAAGTTAAAAATGCACTATTTCTCAACTTCAGTGACTACAACTTTGTATTTTCTATCCGATTTATGAATACCGTACCTTATAGAAGCGTGTGGATTCGAACTTTCGATCCACATCCACAGATTTGCTTTATTTCATAAACTTTTCATATTATTGCATTGAAACAGAAAAAACACCTCGTGACCTTTGCATGGCTGTAGCGCGGCTATTCCTTGACCGATTGCAGAGTGATATGTCAGTTTCGACTCGTATGAAGCACGACTATCGATCGGCATTCAAAATTTAAATATTTTAAATTTTGCCATTTTTGCCATTTTTACAAAAAACGTGATGTAACCCCTTGCCATTTTTGTCAAAATCGGATCGAGTCGAAAAAGTTGAAAAATGCACTATTTCTCAACTTCGAGTGACTACAACTTTGGTATTTTCTATCCGATTTATGAAAACCGTACCTTAGAAGCGTGTGGATTCGAACTTTCGATCCACATCCACAGATTTGCTTTAATTCATAAAATTTTATATTATTGCATTGAAACAGAAAAAACACCTCGTGACTTTGCATGGCTGTAGCGCGGCTATTCCTTGACCGATTGCAGAGGATATGTCAGTTTCGACTCGTATGAAGCACGACTATCGATCGGCATTCAAAATTTAAATATTTTAAATTTTGCCATTTTTGCCATTTTTACAAAAACGTGATGTAACCCTTGCCATTTTTGTCAAAATCGGATCGAGTCGAAAAAGTTGAAAAAATGCACTATTTCTCAACTTCGAGTGACTACAACTTTGGTATTTTCTATCCGATTTATGAATACCGTACCTTACTAGAAGCGTGTGGATTCGAACTTTCGATCCACATCCACAGATTTGCTTTAATTCATAAACTTTTCATATTATTGCATTGAAACAGAAAAACACCTCGTGACCTTTGCATGGCTGTAGCGCGGCTATTCCTTGACCGATTGCAGAGATATGTCAGTTTCGACTCGTATGAAGCACGACTATCGATCGGCATTCAAAATTTAAATATTTTAAATTTTGCCATTTTTCCATTTTTACAAAAACGTGATGTAACCCTTGCCATTTTTGTCAAAATCGGATCGAGTCGAAAAAGTTGAAAAAATGCACTATTTCTCAACTTCAGTGACTACAACTTTGGTATTTTCTATCCGATTTATGAATACCGTACCTTACTAGAAGCGTGTGGATTCGAACTTTCGATCCACATCCACAGATTGCTTTAATTCATAAACTTTTCATATTATTGCATTGAAACAGAAAAACACCTCGTGACTTTTGCATGGCTGTAGCGCGGCTATTCCTTGACCGATTGCAGAGTGATATGTCAGTTTCGACTCGTATGAAGCACGACTATCGATCGGCATTCAAAATTTAAATATTTTAAATTTTGCCATTTTTCCATTTTTTACAAAAACGTGATGTAACCCCTTGCCATTTTTGTCAAAATCAGATCGAGTCGAAAAAGTTGAAAAAATGCACTATTTCTCAACTTCAGTGACTACAACTTTGGTATTTTCTATCCGATTTATGAATACCGTACCTTACTAGAAGCGTGTGGATTCGAACTTTTCGATCCACATCCACAGATTTGCTTTATTCTCTAAACTTTTCTATTTTGCATTGAAACGAAAAAACACCTCGTGACTTTGCATGGCTGTAGCGCGCTATTCCTTGACCGATTGCAGAGTGATATGTCAGTTTCGACTCGTATGAAGCACGACTATCGATCGGCATTCAAAATTTAAATATTTTAAATTTTGCCATTTTGCCATTTTTACAAAAACGTGATGTAACCCCTTGCCATTTTTGTCAAAATCGGATCGAGTCGAAAAAGTTGAAAAATGCACTATTTCTCAACTTCAGTGACTACAACTTTGGTATTTTCTATCCGATTTATGAATACCGTACCTTACTAGAAGCGTGTGGATTCGAACTTTCGATCCACATCCACAGATTTGCTTTATTTCATAAACTTTTCATATTATTGCATTGAAACAGAAAAAACACCTCGTGACTTTGCATGGCTGTAGCGCGGCTATTCCTTGACCGATTGCAGAGTGATATGTCAGTTTCGACTCGTATGAAGCACGACTATCGATCGGCATTCAAAATTAAATATTTTAAATTTTGCCATTTTTCCATTTTTACAAAAACGTGATGTAACCCCTTGCCATTTTTGTCAAAATCGGATCGAGTCGAAAAGTTGAAAAAATGCACTATTTCTCAACTTCAGTGACTACAACTTTGGTATTTTCTATCCGATTATGAATACCGTACCTTACTAGAAGCGTGTGATTCGAACTTTGATCCACATCCACAGATTTGCTTTATTTCATAAACTTTTCATATTATTGCATTGAAACAGAAAAAACACCCGTGGCCTTTGCATGGCTGTAGCGCGGCTATTCCTTGACCGATTGCGAGTGATATGTCAGTTTCGACTCGTATGAAGCACGACTATCGATCGGCATTCAAAATTTAAATATTTTAAATTTTGCCATTTTCCATTTTTACAAAAACGTGATGTAACCCTTGCCATTTTTGTCAAAATCGGATCGAGTCGAAAAAGTTGAAAAAATGCACTATTTCTCAACTCAGTGACTACAACTTGGTATTTTCTATCCGATTTATGAATACCGTACCTACTAGAAGCGTGTGGATTCGAACTTTCGATCCACATCCACGATTGCTTTAATTCAAAATTTTATATTATTGCATTGAAACAGAAAAACACCTCGACCTTTGCATGGCTGTAGCGCGGCTATTCCTTGACCGATTGCAGAGTGATATGTCAGTTTCGACTCGTATGAAGCACGACTATCGATCGGCATTCAAAATTTAAATATTTTAAATTTTGCCATTTTTCCATTTTTACAAAAACGTGATGTAACCCCTTGCCATTTTTGTCAAAATCGGATCGAGTCGAAAAAGTTGAAAAATGCACTATTTCTCAAATCGATGATAAATTTGTATTTTCTATCCGATTTATGAAATACCGTACCTTATAGAAGCGTGTGGATTCGAACTTTCGATCCACATCCACAGATTTGCTTTAATTCATAAAATTTTATATTATTGCATTGAAACAGAAAAACACCTCGTGACCTTTGCATGGCTGTAGCGCGGCTATTCCTTGACCGATTGCAGAGGATATGTCAGTTTCGACTCGTATGAAGCACGACTATCGATCGGCATTCAAAATTTAAATATTTTAAATTTTGCCATTTTTCATTTTTACAAAAACGTGATGTAACCCCTTGCCATTTTTGTCAAAATCGGATCGAGTCGAAAAAGTTGAAAAATGCACTATTTCTCAACTTCGAGTGACTACAACTTTGGTATTTTCTATCCGATTTATGAATACCGTACCTTACTAGAAGCGTGTGGATTCGAACTTTCGATCCACATCCACAGATTGCTTTAATTCATAAATTTTATATTATTGCATTGAAACAGAAAAACACCTCGTGACTTTGCATGGCTGTAGCGCGGCTATTCCTTGACCGATTGCAGAGTGATATGTCGTTTCGACTCGATGAAGCACGACTATCGATCGGCATTCAAAATTTAAATATTTTAAATTTGCCATTTTTCCATTTTTACAAAAACGTGATGTAACCCCTTTGCCATTTTTGTTTTAAAATCGGATCGAGTCGAAAAGTTGAAAAATGCCTATTCTCAACTTCAGTGACTACAACTTTGGTATTTTCTATCCGATTTATGAATACCGTACCTTACTAGAAGCGTGTGATTCGAACTTTCGATCCACATCCACAGATTTGCTTTAATTCATAAATTTTATATTATTGCATTGAAACAGAAAAACACCTCGTGACCTTTGCATGGCTGTAGCGCGGCTATTCCTTGACCGATTGCAGAGTGATATGTCAGTTTCGACTCGTATGAAGCACGACTATCGATCGGCATTCAAAATTTAAATATTTTAAATTTTGCCATTTTCCATTTTTACAAAAACGTGATGTAACCTTGCCATTTTGTCAAAATCGGATCGAGTCGAAAAGTTGAAAAATGCACTATTTCTCAACTTCAGTGACTACAACTTTGGTATTTTCTATCCGATTTATGAATACCGTACCTTACTAGAAGCGTGTGGATTCGAACTTTCGATCCATCGATTTGCTTTATTTCAATATATTATTGCATTGAAACAGAAAAAACACCTCGTGACTTTGCATGGCTGTAGCGCGGCTATTCCTTGACCGATTGCAGAGTGATATGTCAGTTTCGACTCGTATGAAGCACGACTATCGATCGGCATTCAAAATTTAAATATTTTAAATTTTGCCATTTTTGCCATTTTTACAAAAACGTGATGTAACCCCTGCCATTTTTGTCAAAATCGGATCGAGTCGAAAAAGTTGAAAAAATGCACTATTTCTCAACTTCGAGTGACTACAACTTTGGTATTTTCTATCCGATTTATGAATACCGTACCTTACTAGAAGCGTGTGGATTCGAACTTTTGATCCACATCCACAGATTTGCTTTATTTCATAAACTTTTCATATTATTGCATTGAAACAGAAAAAACACCTCGTGGCCTTTGCATGGCTGTAGCGCGGCTATTCCTTGACCGATTGCAGAGTGATATGTCGTTTCGACTCGTATGAAGCACGACTATCGATCGGCATTCAAAATTTAAATATTTTAAATTTTGCCATTTTTGCCATTTTTTACAAAAAACGTGATGTAACCCCTTGCCATTTTTGTCAAAATCGGATCGAGTCGAAAAAGTTGAAAAAATGCACTATTTCTCAACTTCGAGTGACTACAACTTTGGTATTTTCTATCCGATTTATGAATACCGTACCTTACTAGAAGCGTGTGGATTCGAACTTTCGATCCACATCCACAGATTTGCTTTAATTCATAAAATTTTTATATTATTGCATTGAAACAGAAAAAACACCTCGTGACCTTTGCATGGCTGTAGCGCGGCTATTCCTTGACCGATTGCAGAGTGATATGTCAGTTTCGACTCGTATGAAGCACGACTATCGATCGGCATTCAAAATTTAAATATTTTAAATTTTGCCATTTTTCCATTTTTTACAAAAAACGTGATGTAACCCTTGCCATTTTGTCAAAATCGGATCGAGTCGAAAAAGTTGAAAAATGCACTATTTCTCAACTTCAGTGACTACAACTTTGGTATTTTCTATCCGATTTATGAATACCGTACCACTAGAAGCGTGGATTCGAACTTTCGATCCACATCCACAGATTTGCTTTATTTCATAAACTTTTCATATTATTGCATTGAAACAGAAAAAACACCTCGTGACCTTTGCATGGCTGTAGCGCGGCTATTCCTTGACCGATTGCAGAGTGATATGTCAGTTTCGACTCGTATGAAGCACGACTATCGATCGGCATTCAAAATTTAAATATTTTAAATTTTGCCATTTTGCCATTTTTACAAAAACGTGATGTAACCCCTTGCCATTTTTGTCAAAATCGGATCGAGTCGAAAAAGTTGAAAAATGCACTATTTCTCAACTTCGAGTGACTACAACTTTGGTATTTTCTATCCGATTTATGAATACCGTACCTTACTAGAAGCGTGTGATTCGAACTTTCGATCCACATCCACAGATTTGCTTTATTTCATAACTTTTCATATTATTGCATTGAAACAGAAAAACACCTCGTGACCTTTGCATGGCTGTAGCGCGGCTATTCCTTGACCGATTGCAGAGTGATATGTCAGTTTCGACTCGTATGAAGCACGACTATCGATCGGCATTCAAAATTTAAATATTTTAAATTTTGCCATTTTTGCCATTTTTTACAAAAAACGTGATGTAACCCCTTGCCATTTTTGTCAAAATCGGATCGAGTCGAAAAAGTTGAAAAAATGCACTATTTCTCAAAATCGGATCGAGTCGAAAAAGTTGAAAAAATGCACTATTACTCAACTTCGAGTGACTACAACTTTGGTATTTTCTATCCGATTTATGAATACCGTACCTTACTAGAAGCGTGTGGATTCGAACTTTCGATCCACATCCACAGATTTGCTTTAATTCATAAAATTTTTATATTATTGCATTGAAACAGAAAAAACACCTCGTGACCTTTGCATGGCTGTAGCGCGGCTATTCCTTGACCGATTGCAGAGTGATATGTCAGTTTCGACTCGTATGAAGCACGACTATCGATCGGCATTCAAAATTTAAATATTTTAAATTTTGCCATTTTTGCCATTTTTTACAAAAACGTGATGTAACCCCTTGCCATTTTGTCAAAATCGGATCGAGTCGAAAAAGTTGAAAAAATGCACTATTTCTCAACTTCGAGTGACTACAACTTTGGTATTTTCTATCCGATTTATGAATACCGTACCTTACTAGAAGCGTGTGGATTCGAACTTTCGATCCACATCCACAGATTTGCTTTATTTCATAAACTTTTCATATTATTGCATTGAAACAGAAAAAACACCTCGTGACTTTTGCATGGCTGTAGCGCGGCTATTCCTTGACCGATTGCAGAGTGATATGTCAGTTTCGACTCGTATGAAGCACGACTATCGATCGGCATTCAAAATTTAAATATTTTAAATTTTGCCATTTTTGCATTTTTTACAAAAAACGTGATGTAACCCTTGCCATTTTTGTCAAAATCGGATCGAGTCGAAAAAGTTGAAAAATGACTATTTCTCAACTTCGAGTGACTACAACTTTGGTATTTTCTATCCGATTTATGAATACCGTACCTTACTAGAAGCGTGTGATTCGAACTTTCGATCCACATCCACAGATTTGCTTTATTTCATAAACTTTTCATATTATTGCTTTGAAACAGAAAAAACACCTCGTGACCTTTGCATGGCTGTAGCGCGGCTATTCCTTGACCAATTGCAGAGTGATATGTCAGTTTCGACTCGTATGAAGCACGACTATCGATCGGCATTCAAAATTTAAATATTTTAAATTTTGCCATTTTTGCCATTTTTTACAAAAAACGTGATGTAACCCCTTGCCATTTTTGTCAAAATCGGATCGAGTCGAAAAAGTTGAAAAAATGCACTATTTCTCAACTTCGAGTGACTACAACTTTGGTATTTTCTATCCGATTTATGAATACCGTACCTTACTAGAAGCGTGTGGATTCGAACTTTCGATCCACATCCACAGATTTGCTTTATTTCATAAACTTTTCATATTATTGCATTGAAACAGAAAAAACACCTCGTGACTTTTGCATGGCTGTAGCGCGGCTATTCCTTGACCGATTGCAGAGTGATATGTCAGTTTCGACTCGTATGAAGCACGACTATCGATCGGCATTCAAAATTTAAATATTTTAAATTTTGCCATTTTTGCCATTTTTTACAAAAAACGTGATGTAACCCTTGCCATTTTTGTCAAAATCGGATCGAGTCGAAAAAGTTGAAAAAATGCACTATTTCTCAACTTCGAGTGACTACAACTTGGTATTTTCTATCCGATTTATGAATACCGTACCTTACTAGAAGCGTGTGGATTCGAACTTTCGATCCACATCCACAGATTTGCTTTATTTCATAAACTTTTCATATTATTGCATTGAAACAGAAAAACACCTCGTGACCTTTGCATGGCTGTAGCGCGGCTATTCCTTGACCGATTGCAGAGGATATGTCAGTTTCGACTCGTATGAAGCACGACTATCGATCGGCATTCAAAATTTAAATATTTTAAATTTTGCCATTTTTGCCATTTTTTACAAAAACGTGATGTAACCCTTGCCATTTTTGTCAAAATCGGATCGAGTCGAAAAAGTTGAAAAAATGCACTATTTCTCAACTTCGAGTGACTACAACTTTGGTATTTTCTATCCGATTTATGAATACCGTACCTTCTAGAAGCGTGTGATTCGAACTTTCGATCCACATCCACAGATTTGCTTTATTTCATAAAACTTTTCATATTATTGCATTGAAACAGAAAAAACACCTCGTGACCTTTGCATGGCTGTAGCGCGGCTATTCCTTGACCATTGCAGAGTGATATGTCAGTTTCGACTCGTATGAAGCACGACTATCGATCGGCATTCAAAATTTAAATATTTTAAATTTTGCCATTTTGCCATTTTTTACAAAAACGTGATGTAACCCTTGCCATTTTTGTCAAAATCGGATCGAGTCGAAAAAGTTGAAAAATGCACTATTTCTCAACTTCGAGTGACTACAACTTTGGTATTTTCATCCGATTTATGAATACCGTACCTTACTAGAAGCGTGTGATTCGAACTTTCGATCCACATCCACAGATTTGCTTTATTTCATAAACTTTTCATATTATTGCATTGAAACAGAAAAAACACCTCGTGACCTTTGCATGGCTGTAGCGCGGCTATTCCTTGACCGATTGCAGAGTGATATGTCAGTTTCGACTCGTATGAAGCACGACTATCGATCGGCATTCAAAATTTAAATATTTTAAATTTTGCCATTTTTGCCATTTTTACAAAAACGTGATGTAACCCTTGCCATTTTTGTCAAAATCGGATCGAGTCGAAAAAGTTGAAAAAATGCACTATTTCTCAACTTCGAGTGACTACAACTTTGGTATTTTCTATCCGATTTATGAATACCGTACCTTACTAGAAGCGTGTGGATTCGAACTTTCGATCCACATCCACAGATTTGCTTTATTTCATAAACTTTTCATATTATTGCATTGAAACAGAAAAAACACCTCGTGACCTTTGCATGGCTGTAGCGCGGCTATTCCTTGACCGATTGCAGAGTGATATGTCAGTTTCGACTCGTATGAAGCACGACTATCGATCGGCATTCAAAATTTAAATATTTTAAATTTTGCCATTTTTGCCATTTTTTACAAAAACGTGATGTAACCCCTTGCCATTTTTGTCAAAATCGGATCGAGTCGAAAAAGTTGAAAAAATGCACTATTTCTCAACTTCGAGTGACTACAACTTTGGTATTTTCTATCCGATTTATGAATACCGTACCTTACTAGAAGCGTGTGGATTCGAACTTTCGATCCACATCCACAGATTTGCTTTATTTCATAAACTTTTCATATTATTGCATTGAAACAGAAAAACACCTCGTGACCTTTGCATGGCTGTAGCGCGGCTATTCCTTGACCGATTGCAGAGTGATATGTCAGTTTCGACTCGTATGAAGCACGACTATCGATCGGCATTCAAAATTTAAATATTTTAAATTTTGCCATTTTTGCCATTTTTTACAAAAAACGTGATGTAACCCCTTGCCATTTTTGTCAAAATCGGATCGAGTCGAAAAAGTTGAAAAAATGCACTATTTCTCAACTTCGAGTGACTACAACTTTGGTATTTTCTATCCGATTTATGAATACCGTACCTTAGAAGCGTGTGGATTCGAACTTTCGATCCACATCCACAGATTTGCTTTATTTCATAAACTTTTCATATTATTGCATTGAAACAGAAAAAACACCTCGTGACCTTTGCATGGCTGTAGCGCGGCTATTCCTTGACCGATTGCAGAGTGATATGTCAGTTTCGACTCGTATGAAGCACGACTATCGATCGGCATTCAAAATTTAAATATTTTAAATTTTGCCATTTTTGCCATTTTTACAAAAAACGTGATGTAACCCTTGCCATTTTTGTCAAAATCGGATCGAGTCGAAAAAGTTGAAAAAATGCACTATTTCTCAACTTCGAGTGACTACAACTTTGGTATTTTCTATCCGATTTATGAATACCGTACCTTACTAGAAGCGTGTGGATTCGAACTTTCGATCCACATCCACAGATTTGCTTTAATTCATAAACTTTTCATATTATTGCATTGAAACAGAAAAAACACCTCGTGACCTTTGCATGGCTGTAGCGCGGCTATTCCTTGACCGATTGCAGAGTGATATGTCAGTTTCGACTCGTATGAAGCACGACTATCGATCGGCATTCAAAATTTAAATATTTTAAATTTTGCCATTTTTGCCATTTTTTACAAAAAACGTGATGTAACCCCTTGCCATTTTTGTCAAAATCGGATCGAGTCGAAAAAGTTGAAAAAATGCACTATTTCTCAACTTCGAGTGACTACAACTTTGGTATTTTCTATCCGATTTATGAATACCGTACCTTACTAGAAGCGTGTGGATTCGAACTTTCGATCCACATCCACAGATTTGCTTTAATTCATAAACTTTTCATATTATTGCATTGAAACAGAAAAAACACCTCGTGACTTTGCATGGCTGTAGCGCGGCTATTCCTTGACCGATTGCAGAGTGATATGTCAGTTTCGACTCGTATGAAGCACGACTATCGATCGGCATTCAAAATTTAAATATTTTAAATTTTGCCATTTTTGCCATTTTTTACAAAAACGTGATGTAACCCCTTGCCATTTTTGTCAAAATCGGATCGAGTCGAAAAAGTTGAAAAATGCACTATTTCTCAACTTCGAGTGACTACAACTTGGTATTTTCTATCCGATTTATGAATACCGTACCTTACTGAAGCGTGTGGATTCGAACTTTCGATCCACATCCACAGATCTTGCTTTATTTCATAAACTTTTCATATTATTGCATTGAAACAGAAAAAACACCTCGTGACCTTTGCATGGCTGTAGCGCGGCTATTCCTTGACCGATTGCAGAGTGATATGTCAGTTTCGACTCGTATGAAGCACGACTATCGATCGGCATTCAAAATTTAAATATTTTAAATTTTGCCATTTTTGCCATTTTTTACAAAAAACGTGATGTAACCCCTTGCCATTTTTGTCAAAATCGGATCGAGTCGAAAAAGTTGAAAAAATGCACTATTTCTCAACTTCGAGTGACTACAACTTTGGTATTTTCTATCCGATTTATGAATACCGTACCTTACTAGAAGCGTGTGGATTCGAACTTTCGATCCACTTCCACAGATTTGCTTTAATTCATAAACTTTTCATATTATTGCATTAAAACAGAAAAAACACCTCGTGACTTTTGCATGGCTGTAGCGCGGCCATTCCTTGACCGATTGCAGAGTGATATGTCAGTTTCGACTCGTATGAAGCACGACTATCGATCGGCATTCAAAATTTAAATATTTTAAATTTTGCCATTTTTGCCATTTTTTACAAAAAACGTGATGTAACCCCTTGCCATTTTTGTCAAAATCGGATCGAGTCGAAAAAGTTGAAAAAATGCACTATTTCTCAACTTCGAGTGACTACAACTTTGGTATTTTCTATCCGATTTATGAATACCGTACCTTACTAGAAGCGTGTGGATTCGAACTTTCGATCCACATCCACAGATTTGCTTTAATTCGTAAAATTTTCATATTATTGCATTGAAACAGAAAAAACACCTCGTGACTTTTGCATGGCTGTAGCGCGGCTATTCCTTGACCGATTGCAGAGTGATATGTCAGTTTCGACTCGTATGAAGCACGACTATCGATCGGCATTCAAAATTTAAATATTTTAAATTTTGCCATTTTTGCCATTTTTTACAAAAAACGTGATGTAACCCCTTGCCATTTTTGTCAAAATCGGATCGAGTCGAAAAAGTTGAAAAAATTCACTATTTCTCAACTTCGAGTGACTACAACTTTGGTACTTTCTATCCTGGTGATCTTTGGATGGCTCTGGTTCGGGTATTTTTTGCCAGATTTTATAATTTTATTTCGTAAATGTTCTTGTTAAAGTTTGCCCTTGTAACTTTGTGAAATTTTAAATATTTCAATTAATATTGCATAATGCCTATTTTTTATTGAGCTCCATTTAAAGGATAAAATTTGCGCTTGATAGCTTTTTTGCTTGTGATGTGCTAAAAAACGAAAGGATACAATTTATTTGTCCTTACACCCTGCACCACAATCTGAGCCTTCACATATGTCGCAAAGGGAGGATTTCACCTGATAGTATTCGGTTGCTCGTCGATCCGTTTCGTAGTAGTCGTAAAGAGAGACAGCAGCTGGTTTTTGCTTGGCCACCGAATGCGCACGGACTCCTTCCACGGGTAAGCACTTAACATCGCCTGGCGTCAAGCTGTCAAAGTAGACAATCACCGTAGAATCTGAATTCTTAGTTTCGATTCGCTTAACTCTGTCAACCTCCTGGATTTTGCTTAGACTATCAGAATCACTGATGAAACCCGAAGGCAAAGCAATTTCCATAACGGCCATATTTGAGTCCTTCTTCTGGTCGCTCGTCTCCAGTGGCACGTATTCAGCGCATACCTCAAGGGTCAATTGCTGCATGGGTGTGTCCTTGACAGTGGGCGTTACCTTAAAGCTAGGCTTTTTATCCTTTTCGGCCAAATTATATCGGTAGGACAATTGAACCATCGCTGAGCCTTGACCCTTCGCGATGAAATTGATCTTACGTGTGCTCTTTGGTAAGATATGGCTTTGAAGTACCAATGAGTTTTCTGGATTTACTTTAATGGTACCCTTATTGTCATCACTGGCAGATGTAAAATCAATATCAACGGTGCCAGTTCCAGAGCCGGTCTTAAAGGCAAATTTAGTCAGCGCTTGCAGACCAATGACTGTGTCCTGTGTGGAGGAAAAGCCACCATTGCTGTTACGCTGGGCAATTAGCCATTTGATGATTGGGAGAGAATTTTCAGCCAGCTCTTCTTCTAGCAGAGCCATCAAGACATATGAAGTAATTTCGACATCGTTGCTGCTGGGACGCCAAGACCTAAAGCCATTTGTCTCAGTTGTCGGCTTCTCAGTCGACTTGGACCACCACTTCCGACCATCCTCTAGCTTGGCGAGGCTCTCAAGCTTGGCCAGAACCTTTTTCGCCTGAGCATGCTTGGCCAACTGCAGAGCAACAGCCGCAATCGATAGGGAATATTGATCATCTGTCTTATCCACCTCCTGAGCTACGTACTGGACGGCCTTGTGAATCGCTTGCTGATACTCTGATTTATCCATAAATTCCTGTAGATTAAGATACTTAGTAAGATTACAACTAGCTTATTAATTACTCACTTGATTTTCGAAGAAAGCAATGAGCACAAAGGATGTAAGTCCCAAGGCGTTCTGATTAGCATTGTCAAACAGCTTGCCAACCTCGGGAAACTCGCCAGACTCTTTTTGTTTCGATACAAGGAAGTTAAGGCCCTGCATTATAATCGCGGGATCGACATCCGTGTATTTGCCAGCTTGATGGAAAGACCGGACAACATATGCAGTTAACCAGGTGCTGCCCGACTTGTCTGACTTGCCAAAAGCGCTGTAGGAGCCATCATCGTGCTTATATGTCAACTCACGCTGGTAGCCGATTTCGAGGAACTTCTTTGCCTTGGCCACCACACTGGGCATCTTTCGATCGGTGACTTCCAGATATTTGACGACCAGAATATTGGGCACAAAGTTAACCATGTTCTGCTCGCCACAGCCATAAGGCATGCGTACCAAGTTGTCCAAGTTCTTTATGGTGGGACCCAGCAGATCACCAACTACCGAGAACTCGATAAATTCTGAATCTGGAACCGCCTCGGTAGGAATATTTGCGCTCAGCTCTTGGCTTAGTTCAGATTGATTCTTTAAATTAATGAACACGGCCTTATTTTCGAACTGTGTGACACCTTCCGGCTCGACCTTTAACTTCTGATGAATCGTATCGCCTGCCAACGGAGTTGTGGCCGTGATCTTCAGTGTAATCGATCCCACTTTATTTGGGCGTATCATAAATGAGATACTCCGGCCGTTATTGGACGGAATGGTAATGCGCTTCACTCGTTTTATGTCATCTACGGGCTTCTCCTCCACCTCGTTGGTAGCCTCAGTGAACTCGAACTCCGTATCTGAATTATCCATGGTAACCTCAGCATCGAGTGCCTTATCCATGTAGTTAAAAATAATAACGGGTATGGCAATGACCTCACCTGAAAACAATTTCGACAGTATTTTAGTTTGTATATGTTTATGGAAAGAGTAGAGCTTCAATGCGATTCTTACCGCGCTTCACTGAGTATGGGAGGTTGGTAGACACAAAGAATGGCTGGAACACTCGAATCTTGCTTGGATTCTTGGTTAGAGCAAAGCCGGATCTTGGGTTCAAGGAAAAGCCAGTTATAACCCATGAAGTGATTGTGTCTGGTATCTTTTTAGCCAAGGTAAAGCCATCAGCATCGTCGCTGTTCATGGGAAATTCAATAATATCCAAAGTTAGTTCTTCGCATTCTTATATATGTTTCTAACATAGATACACATTCTTCTTTAAGAACAATTACAAAGCCGAACATAAAATGATTAGGAAATAAATGCCCCTCGTCCTGAGCGATTGTTAGCAATGAAAGTTACAAATGAGCAAGCGGGATTCAAAAGATACAACTAAGCAATTCTAGTTATTGCGAGATAGATGATTGTTAGAGTTACAAATTTTCTGTAAGCGAATTGTCTGTGTACGTTTTTGTAAAATTTCCATCAAAAATCCAAGTTTCCAAAAATATTTCGCGTATGCCAGAAATTTTTTGCGACTCGTATGTCTCTTCATCGGACAAATTGGGTCTCTGCGTAGTGGTTTTTCGTATTTTGTTGGTGTTTTGCCTTTCCCCACTGACTTTCATGATGGGTATGATACCCGAGTCCAGTTTTTTTTTTAAATTGTTAACTTAAAATGTAGATAGATTAAATTGATAATTAGATCGTTAGTAGTTAGTTGGTTGCAGTGGTAAGTAAGATAATGCTGAATGTGTGCACGTAGTTGATATCAAATACGCTTTTCCCTTGCATATGTAGATTCCACCCGTCGTACCATTGTCTATTCAGAAAATGCTAGTTACGTTATATTGCTCGTAAACATCCAAGTTTCGGGGAACTCTTTTCGAATTTGGGGAACGACTGGAGCTGGAGCTGGAGCTGGGCCTACTGACCCAGCAATGGATTGAACTGCTGACGGTGGAAGTGCTACACCTCCAAAAGCACTTGCTAAACCAGGCGCGGGCATGAATGGACTCGGAAAACGTTCCAGAAATGAATGATAGTATGGGATATCTAGGGACAAATTAATAGTTTAATTCATTGGTAATTTTATTGACTTCATAAAGTGTACGTGCGTCTTGTAATAGACAGTGCGCTGCTGATAAGTGAAGATTATTGTATTAATATTCCAGAGTCACAGTTAGTTCTATGCCCAAAATGTTTTCATTTAAAACATGTATAGAAATATGTTACAAATTACAATTACGTTATATTGTCTGCAAATATCCAAGTTTCGGGAAACTCTTTGCGAATTTGAGCAGCAGCTTGCGCAGGGAAAGCATCTGGTGTATCAACTCCTATAAATCCTACTCTCAGTTCCTTCAATTGAGGAAACTCAAACGTCGGTAATGCGGAAGGAGAAAGGCGCATGGGATGTCGTAACAATCGAAAACCTAGACGCGAAAAGGTCACTTAGAGCATTCTGAGTTGCAAATAAAATACGTCAAACAAAATCTGAACACTTAACACATAAAGGGAACAAGATGTGTTCAAAGCAAGAGGAAGAATTTAAATAACATCACAAGAAATTGAATACTTAAAAATAATTGAGATCAGGATCTCATGCATATAGATAAAGCAGGTTTTCAGATAGTATTTATGAGCTCTTGAAAGAGTTCAGAGTATGCCACATGAAGACAAACATAATTACTTTATACAGTTCTAGAAAGCGAAAATCGAATGAGAGGAATGAGATTCGACTAGAAAGACCCGAAATCACAAAGAGAAAGTCACATAATTCAGTCAAGAGGTTTTATACTTCTCAATGTCCTCAAATATCCAGCTCTCAGGAAACTCTTCACGTATGTGAATATTCTGTTCTGAAAAGACAACATTTGGAAGTCCCGCGCTATCTAGCTCAAGTGCCACAATGTTATCTGTATTTGCATGAAAAACACAATTATTAATAAAACAAATATGAATGCCATTATATCGGTCGGCCACAAGCTCTTGCACACAATATTATCTAGGACCCATTGATTAGAGTTAGTTGTAAGCTTATTCCATACTATATTTAGTCTCTGTAGTGAGTAGTTAGTTGTTCACCCAAAGCAGTAACTTTCAGAAAGTATATAATCCGGTTTCTCAATTACGTTGTATAGTTAGCAAACATCCAGGTTTCTGGAAATTCTTTGCGAACTTTGGGGACAACTGAGGGAGCCCCATATAGACGGTTTCCCACTAGCAGTTCCGATCCCCGCATTCCAATATCAGCTGACATGGAATACAGGACAATGGAGGGGCTATAGAAAGGCAGGGCCAAGCCATAATGTCTAAAATCTAAAGACAAATTGGTTTAATTAGTGCAAACTGAAGTAGAAAATTAATGGCTTGAGCTGCCCGAAGAATGATTGAACTTAATTAGTTAGATTGGCAAATAGCATAAAAGAACTTTTACATCTCCTCGAATAGCCAGCTTTCTGGAAAGTCTTCTCGAATTTGTATTTCTCCTTCTTTGAAAGCGTTAACTGCTTCTGTGGTGTATTCTTCTTCTTCTTCGACAATGGCAAATGTGCCAATTTCATCAAATGGCACATCTTCAAGATACTCTTCTAAAAATACACAGCCAAAGTAAGGAAGTAGATTGAGTGGAATTAAAGTACCTAAACCTTAGTTGACCATATCTGAAGAATTATAATAGGTGCAATTGTAAGTAAGTTCTCCATACTATTGTGTTACTTTGTTTAATACAGGGTTGAAGCGTGCTCTTCATGCGTTATGCTTTACGGCGAGAACCCACCTCATGTTGGTGGATTGCCAAATCCAAACCTCTGCGAAATTTTTTCGTATCAATTGAGTTCGATCGTCTGTTTCAGAGACTACGTCGTCTTTGGCAACAAAATCATTGATTGCTTCTTCTGCTTCCTCAGTTTCTAGGTATACTCGATAGTCGAGATCGCCATCGACCGCATCATATGATCGCGTTGCTAAAATTTGTACAGCAACAAATAATTTCATTCATGGTCCTAGTTCTATCCCTAACCCGTTTAAAACTCTGTATAGCCGCTGCCAAACTATTCTCTTAGCCTATAATATTCCTAGTACAGACTACGTCTCCCTTAGCTTACCAAAGTTGTATGGATAGTTGGCATTTGTGAGTGTGACCAAGCCGGACGACTGTCCTGGGTAGCGGCCATATCCCATTTGCCAGGGTGTAGAGGTCTTGTATTTATTCAGGCTATTGAAGACCGCATCACGAGTCAAATCATTTCCCGACTTCAACAGCAGCACACTCTGATCGACGCCCAGCAGACCCACATAGGAGTCAGCGTCTGTTTTGATTTTCAATTTGACATCGTCACTGGGTTTGGCCTCCAATGGAGCGGAGATCTCGATCTGTGAAGAAATCACAATTATTGATACGAAATTAAATGTTAAAGCTGATGTTGCCTACCGAGTTAGCGAATTCCTTCTCGAAGTCAACTGTTCGCTCCTCGAAGCGCAGCTCATTGTCGAAAATGAAATACACGTAGATCGAGGCCTGAGGCACCATCGCGAATGTGGGTGTGAACTTAATGGTGTGGGTCTTTCGTCCTTCCGGGACATCGACATGTTCGGATTTGACGATGTTTCCACGAGCGATGATCGCGTAGACGAAGTATGGAATATGCTCGTTTGACTTCACATCGAAGGACACATCCTTGCCCAATTTGGGACTAAGAAGTCAAATGTTATTATTTGCGATAGGGACTAATACTAATTGGGGGGACCTACGTTTTAGTGTTTACACTTATCTGGAGTGGCTCAGAACTTTGAACAGTTGGCTGGAACCTCTGTATAGAGCCCAAGTAGGAGTTCGAATCGTCGTATAGCCCCTTGACATTATAGAAACGAGTGTCGTTAGCGGAAATCACTGCGTCGAAGGTGGCAATGCCGTGCTCGTTCAGAGGGGCCTCAAACTCGACGCTTTTCGAATCAGGTCCGTCGTGGTATTCGTCAATGTGGAAATATCTGTGGGGCGCCTCGAATACAAGCTTGGCCTTCTTCGAGCCACCCTGAACAGGGGAGCCATCCAGGTTCTTGACTGCGAACTGATAGACAAACGACTTGCCCGGATGATAGCTAGACACAGCGTCGACTGCCTCGATTTTGTAGTGCTGAGAATGCAGAGTGACAACTGTTGAAGCATTCAGCTTGTTGCCCGTCAAATCTTCCGTAACTTCCGCAAATATTTTCAGCGGCGGCGTGTAGCCGGAGCCATAGGTTGAGCTTTCAATTGGGAACTCCACGTGAGCCTTGCCATCGATGTCGACCGTTTTCATTCGTTTCGATTCAGCGTCGAACGGTCTGTAGTAGTTATAGTCCGCTTCCAGGGAGACGGTAGCCTTGCCCTTCACCGGCTTGCCGTACGTGTATTTGGCACGAATCGTGGCCTTAATTACGCCATCCTGGATGGCGACATCCTTGGCTGATTCGACAAACACCTCAAACTTGGGCAGTACATACTTGGCCACTTCAAAGGATTTACTCTCTGCACTGTCGTCGCCGATGCTAACGGCGATATTCCAGCTGCCCAGCACAGGCTGCTCCGACAGCTGAAGCTCCCCCGAGTAGACGCCCTTGGTCAGTTGGACATCGGTCAGCTGCTTGATGCGGTTTTGCTCCCCATCACTGATGGAAATGGTGACTGGCTTGTCGACTGCCGCGGGTCGCGTGTTCTCATCCAGAAACAGCACTCGGAACTGCACCAAATCCGAAGGCTTGTACGTGGCCTTATCGGTTTGGATAAACACTGATGGCTTGTTATCTGCGTAGTTCAGTTTGGTTGAGTTTTTGAAGATGACGCCCTCGGTGCCGTCGGCTGTTAAATTGTAGTCCCCGCTCGATAGCTTCGGTACATCGAACTCGATGTTCGCAGTGGACATAGGCTGCAGCTCCACCTGCTTCGTCTCATTGTAAGACGGTCCCCTGATGCCCACCTTAATGGTACTCTTGCCCTCAGCCTTGTGGACGGATACAGCCACATTGTATTTGAAATTCGATCGAATCGTCCCAGGCGCTATTATCGTGTACAGACTGTGCAAATCCAAAAGGTATTCATTAGATCTACGAGTGTGTACACGGCTAGATGCTAATTATCTTCTTGACTTCTTTCCCCCCACACAGAACCGGACTCTGCTTAATACTTTATTATTTATTTATAGAGTGTGTGTAGGTCTGATAAGTACTTATGAGCTTTACTGATCGCCCATCCATCATTATTACTACGGCAGTTAGATCATTTACGACCCCACAAATGCTCGTTAGATAACAAGCCGCATACATTAAGAGGATCTTACCCCGCTCGTTTTCAATCAAGCATATTGAAGACATTTTTTTTTTGTGTTTTTATGAGTATTTTCGTTTTCGTTTTTGTTTTTGTTCTTTCCACATGCTGGGAGATAACGTAACATGAAAGGTGTTGCTTCAGAGTAAAAAAAGTATGCACAAACTCAACATTTTACGACTATGCAACCGGTTTGGAATTCACAATCAAAAAACGTTTTCTATCTTTTCCTCCCTCACTCTCTCTCTCTCTCTTTTTTTTTAGAGACTTCAGCAGCAGAAAGAAAGCAGTAAGCATTCAAATCAAATTCCTAGAACCTTTGATAACCTCAGGGAATTGCAAATAGGTAGGTGCACAGATAGACTAGGATTATATATTATATACTCACCCAGTGGCATTGATTAGCAGCGCCAATTGAAATGCACAGAAACAGAAAACTAACAACCGCGACATGTTCGCGGCTCTTGATGTTTTCACAAATTAAATAAAATGCAAATTGTTTATTGTTTCTGGGAAGAGCTGAAATGGAAATTCACGAAAAAAAAGGTCAGAGAATCGCTGGGGCTGCGCAAACAATTATAATTTAACGATGTACCAGATACTATATACATATAATAAATAGTGTTGTTCTACATGATTCATAGCAAGCATTGTTTCACTAGAGTTTATTGTTTACTGTTCACTATCAGCAGATACACGTATATATTGACACACTGTAAACCATTTTAAACACAGAACACAGAACACAAAGCTCAGCTTCAGTTTGTTTGGGCGATCGCCGCAGAGGCTTCGATGATACGAACCGTCAGACGTTTGGATCCACAATGAGCTCGCTCTCGTGCGCAGCTGGACTTATGTATGATTTTTGAGTGTGACACGAGCACCGATCGGGCTACTGTTGTCTACTACACGCACACATATACAGTTACAGTGGCTGTTGAGAAAATCCCCGCTGTTACTTGTTTCGCTTTGATAGATCGGTTCATGTTGACCGATCTTCGGCAAACGTCACTGATGATACAGCCAAACTGTATTCTCTGTATTGAAGCGTCCGTTTGTTTGTTTATTTAATCAGCGAGACAACGACACGAGCACAAGCCTCGGAGCCGCACGTTTTCAGCGTACGAAAACAATTCTCGACATAAACCTAATTTATTTATTTTGGTTTAACCCGCAAGGATTTTTTCTATAGACATCGATAATAATAAATATAATATTGATAATAATGAAATTTGATAATCATTATTTTTATTTAAATTATTTAAATTAATCTTTCGAGTTCAAAACGTCGAGTCAGAGACACTTAGCGGAGACACTCACCTTATTCTAAAACAGCAGAGACAGCCACTAATTGTTGAAAGCTGTTCCCGCTTGAACGTATACACTCTATGAGAACAGTTTCAAAGCTTTTGC
Source organism: Drosophila mercatorum (assembly GCA_961210405.1). NCBI lineage: Eukaryota > Metazoa > Arthropoda > Insecta > Diptera > Drosophilidae > Drosophila > Drosophila mercatorum. Next base: position 1,789,558 of record CAUIUS010000009.1, read on the forward strand.
ATTCTGTCTATTTTTAAAAGTGATAAAACAAGGGGACAGTTACATACTATGTACAACTTCTGTTGGGAATTCAAAATGTGAGGAGAACAAAGTCTGTTGGCTTATTGTATTTAATGATAATATCTGTTTCTTTATTAAAAATATTCTACTGGGTTGTTGTGTGTGTTTTGTATATGTGTATGTGTATGTGTTTGTGTATGGTGTAGCTGCATTTTACACAGTTAAACAATTAAGAATATGCATACATAAATTGTTATATAATTGTTGAGTGCCCAAGAGGCAATTACAATATTACTTATAAGTTTTTCTCCTCTGAGGATGCTTAATATGTGGCCACACAGCTTGCTGTTTTATACAAATCAAATATATGTTTTTCGTTAAATATTTCTAAATGTATCACAAATTATGTATAACTTATAGGGCAAACGTAATCGAAGAACCCAACTTAATTACCGGAATTATATTTCTTTGGCTTTCCATTGCGCTGGGCTTGCAAATCAAATGAAAATGCTTTAGCTAACATTACATTTGATTTTAGCCTCACTTAAGTGGACAAATAAAACGTTTACTTAACCTCAAGGATGCAATGCACTCACACATACATGCACATGTGGATGCATACACCATGAATTACAATGATTTATTGAAGATTAATCGTAAAAATAGTGATAATAATAATAATTGCTTCATATCACCAGTTTGCCTGGACACAATCGAATTCTGTTTCCGTTTCCTGTTCCGTTTTCCGTTCCGTTTTCCTTTTCGCTTAGACAAATTTGTATATTTTAAGTTGTTTAATTTCAGTGTAATCTGTATCACAAGGTTCGTATATTTTATTTCAATTGGATTTTAAGCACGTTCTACTTCATCGACTTGTAAAAGTCAAACTAGTTCGAACTACACGAATTCAAAGTCAAATGCTAAACATCGTTGACAAAAGGTGGATTTCATTTACGTTAACGTTTGCTCACCCGGCCCACAGTTAGAGATTTAGAGAGAGAGAGAGACGAAATAGAGAGAGCCTTCAACACAGGGACGGAACGATCAATAAAACGTTGGGATCTTCTATTGAGCTAAGAATCATTTTCTCAGTTGAGTCTGGAAACTTTGAAAGGCGGCGGAAAATGCACAGGAAATATATCTACGTTTGTGTTTGTGTATATGTATGTTATGTTATGTTAGCTAGTTCACAACTTGTCTAATAATTTGTTATAATTTTCAACCTATTTAAGTTTCAGACTCTTATGCTTGGTCACAAGATTTTTACTATAATGGGCTGCATCGTGTGTCGTGTAGCTTCGAACGTGCCTTTGGTACGCTAATATTTCATCCATGTCTATTTATAAATGTACAACTTTAGGTCTATATATGCAAATCTCAAATTGTGTGCTCAAAATTCCGGATCGAATATTCCGCTACATACTTCGTACAAAGAATGGCTACAATGGAAATATAATGAGTGAAAGATCCGTGTACGACAATATATACTCGTGTTGTATGGTATTAGTTTCTACAGCAAAATAAACGTGAAACAAAAATTCGAAGCACCATTAAGCTACGCCTATCTACAGTACTCGAACATTAATTCCAATTGCGCGTCTTCCATTTACTATTTACAACAGTTTGATGCGATCACTCGACGGCACCTTAGCGTATCATGTGCAGCTTCCAGCGGAGCACAAAGTATGCGATTATGCGGAGAGCGAAGAAGATGCCTATCAGAGCCACTGCATCGACCCAGAAATGGGCGTCCTCCATGGACATCCATTCGAGGAACTTCTTGGGCACGCGATGGTGACAATAAATTTCATTACAATGCAATTTCGCGCGGTCCATCCCGTATATCGAAACCATAGCTCCTGCAAGAATTGCAATTAGTTATTGTCTCGAAAAGCTTGAGTATTCGCACTTACCCTCAAAGCCATAGCGCACGTAACTTACGTATGTGAGCCACTGCAAGTAGGGCGGTATAGTGTCAAAGTTGACGAAGAATCCTGAGAACAGAATAGTTGGAATCGTCGAGACGGGTCCCAGAAAGACCCCCGTCTCGACATTCATTCCAGCACCGATGAGTAATCCCAGGGATTGAGCCACCAACGAGTTGAGCACGCAGATGAACACAAACATTGAGATGCGCTCTATTTCCATGGGCTGGGAGGTCAAATAGTAGACTACAAGCACAAACACACTGGAGAAGACAATCTGTAAGCGAATGCATAAGTTAATGAAATGATATGGCTCATATGAATATAGTGTGCTGACTGACCTGAAAGGGAATGTCTGCGAGGGTCTTAGCAAAGTAGAACGACTTCAGGGAGTACCAATAGTTCAGATGCTCTCGCTCAAACACCGACATCTCTGTGGGAACTGTTGGAGATTGGAGCCTTGTTAAGAATCTACGAAATGATTTACTGCTGTTTTTTACTTACATGTCAGAATGGTGGGCATCATGGCGGTGAACGTCGTGAACAGAGCGACAAAGAAGATGCAGCCAGCATTGCTCATGATCTTGCTAGCCTCGTTGCCGACATCGTAGTAGATCATCCCGATGATAGCTCCCACAATGACGTGCGACGCTAGCCGCATGTGGGTCAGCATGCGATCCCTCATGATTGTGCGGAACGAGCGTTTCAAGAGTATCCAAAACTGCGTCCAGCCGCTGGTCGGGAAGGTCGTCTTGCTGGGCAGCGTAACGACACTCTCGTGCGAGTCGAGCAGCGACGTCATGCAGCCGACAACGGTATTTGTGCCACCGGACACGGCGTTCTGGCTTTGACCACCTTTGGAGGAACCAAAGCTGCCGCTGTCATCATTGGTGATTTGGATATTGGCGCCGCTGCAGTCGGAGGTCTGGGATTGCTGGGCCTTCAGCTTCGGTGGTTTCAGTTCAGTTAGCTCGTCCGATTCAAAAGCATTGGCAGGCTTTTCATCCTCCAAGGTGATCGACGCAACGGCCTTCGCCGAGGCTGCGCCGCTGCCATTCCCCTTGATAATGTCATTGTTGATGGCCTTTGCCTTAGACAAATTGACTCCGTAATCCTTGTGCATATACTTCTTGCAAATGCCGCCCTTGACAGCCTCGACCAACTTGGGCACTGCCTCGCCGTACTCACCCGACGCCACCTCCAGCACATAGTCAGCTGGATTGTGGTACGACGGGCATTCGTATCCCAGGGACGAGAGGTACGGCACCAACCCGTGCACGCGACCCTCGTACACGCATTGTCCCTGGGCCAGCAGATAGAGATGATCAAACTTCTCGAAGAGACGCGCCGACGGCTGGTGAATTGTGCATACGATGGTCCGACCTCCACGCGCCAACGACTTAAGCAGTGATATCAGCTGAAAGCATGTGGAGCTGTCGAGGCCGGAGGTTGGCTCGTCGAAGAACATTACTGGCGGATTGTTAACCAATTCCAGGGCGATGGACAGCCGCTTGCGCTGACCCCCCGAAAGATTGCACGTTAAGGTATTAGTCGACTCCTTGAGGCCAATGGTCTCCAATATCTCTTCGACGACGACACACTTGGCGTAGTGGATCATGTTCTTGCCGAGCTTCAGATTGGCAGCCACCATCATGGCCTCGCGCACTGTCAGGTTGGCGATCAGCACATCATCCTGCATGATATAACAGGAGAGCTTACGGAAACGCCGCAGATTTCGTTCCTTGCTGTTGATTAGCACCGACCCGCTCAGCTGGGAGGTTCTACAACGCAACAGAACCATAAGATTAGCCAGCCAGTCAGAGAATTAAATCCTCAATACTTACTTGTAGCCAGCGAGGATGTTCATCAGTGTGCTCTTGCCCGCTCCGGAGGGGCCCATTATAGCCGTAATCTCTCCATTGCGGAACTTGCCGGAGACGCTCTTCAGGATGGTCTTGAAGCCACGTATGTGGCCATCCGGCACTGAGTAGGAGATATCACAGAACTCAATATCCACCGGCGGTCGCTGGGGCAGATGCGACAACGAAATGGTGCCCTTCTTCTGTCCATTCGGGCTCGTGCTGGTGTTGTTCTGCACCTTGGGCGCCAGGCCGTGGTTGCTGGGCCGGCCGTTGCACAGGTTGTTCTGGGAGCTGCAAGAGAGAGCGAATATTCCGTCAGGTAATGGGGAATTCTCAGGCAATCGACAGACTAAAGGTAGCCTACTTGACTACGACTGGCTTCTGCCAGCATGGAGCCCCGTCCTCCACTCGCTGCAGCGCGCTCACACAGCCGTTCTTCGTCAACTTCGTCTGGACGAAGGACAGCGAGCGCTGCGTGCGCACTGGATTACTCTTGCCCTGCACGTCCGCGTAGCTCTCCACGTACGCGGATCGCCGGAACTGCGCACTCTGTGCCGCCATCTCGAAGCTGGTGTTCTGAATGCCATCCCCTTCGCTCGCTGCCTGTGGCGAGGTGAGGTCGACGATGTTGCTGCTGCTGCTGATTAGTGTCAGCTCCAGGCCGTTCGGCATGTTTCCGTAATTTATTTTACGCTTTCATAGACACATTTTCGATTTTACTACACACTATTCAGGCAGCTTCTGTATGTGATTTCTGATTCGATATTCAATGGTCATTCAGCACGCCCCATCGGCAACAGTCACATAGCCAGTCCGCAGTCGTAATCAGTTGTGTGTGTGTGTGTGTGTGTGTGTGTGTGTGTGCCTGCACTCATCCGACCCTCCACCTCCACAACTCGACCATCAATCGGAATGCTCGCAAAGAGCAAAGTTCGATTTGCCTTCCATTCATAAAATGCCGTGCGATTCCTCGACTGGCCTGCTATTGATAAAGTATGCCGACTGCATGGGCATCTCACTACTAAGGCGCCCAGTGTCAATTGAGAAGTCAGTTTTCGGTGCAAACTACTTGCTTTAACAGCGCCTAATTGATGATGGATGGATAGACGTTTAATTGTCCTAGAATATGGGTCGGAAGCTGCTCAGCTACCTCTGCGTGCATATGTATCTGCTCAGTGTCGGAACAAATAAACACATTACATTGTGGACTCCAGACAACTAAATATAGTCGTGGGCGCAGTTCAAAGTTCAGTTCAGTTTGCAGTTGTTCCGCTCGTTGTTTACAATGGCCGACTCACGCTGTGCCGAGAACACGTACATTAGCTCCGAGCACGTTGTTCTCCGTATACTATATAGAAGCAAGGAACACACTGCGAGAGCTGCCAAACGTCAGTTTCCTTCTAGCGAAACTTAACACTCACAGAAATCAGGAATTCATTTCGGTTCAGAGCGAAAAGAATCACATTTAAATTCCATTCACTGCTTCAGAGCCATATTTGGGCCCAGTCAATTGCACGGCCAAGTCAATTTAGCGGGAATAATTGTTGTGGCCGGGACTACGATTTTGGCTAGGTAAATTACAGCCATGCGCCATTAGGCAGCAGTTGAATAAACAACAGATCCGAGCCGACTGCCAGAAGTCAGCTGTTAGCTATCGCCGCTCGCTCGGCTGTTACCAATACTCAATAGCGAAATAGCCAAGCACATGCATATCTGTTAACCAAGGCAACAACGTCATCGACACAGTTGATGAGTTGTTGTCGCTGGCATTCAGTTTGTATACAGAAACGATAAATACAAGTCTCTCTCTCTCTCTCTCTCTCTCTCTCTCTGTTCGTCGCTGCCCCACATCCGTCCCACAATGCCATCTGCTGCTGCTGCTGCTGCGGCTCGCACTGTGGGACAGTTGCGAATTGCTCGATTCGTTTCCCGCGAATTTCTCGGTGCGCGTGCACCCAGCCACTGGCCTGGCCGACTGGCTGGGTACATTTTAAGTGCACATGCACTCGATTGCACTCTGCAGCGAACGTCGATGTAAACGAACTCAAACAACATCAGAAGCAACAACACCGACAACACTGTGCTTGACAGCGTTGCGAAACGAAGACCCGAAGACCACAAAGAGGCCCACGAATTAGGAATTCATTCTTTGTTTCAATGCCCGCTCACAAAGTGAAGGGAGTATATTGGTTCCTTGATTTCGAAATGTTTCACTCGACTTTGGTAATTTGAATATACTATATATAGGAATATATGCTATATACTATTGCATTGCCTAGTCTGATAATATGTGTATACTCCCACTGGGGGCGTGGCAAGATATCAATTACTTTATTTTCCACAGCGCAATTATTTTATGACTCCATTGAAGCCCGAGAACTACATATAACCCTCTATATATAGTATGCCTCCACTAGATAAAACAGTTAAGATTGTTGGACTTTGCTCCCTTGGCGCTTCAGTTGGATCAGTATTAATCCCGTTAACAGATTCAGCGTTCTTTGTATCACGAAGTCGAAATGTTTATAGGCCCTTATGACGGTAATTGCTTATCAATTTCCACGTCTTGTAATTGGCCACAATTTGTAGAGCCATTATATTGATTGATTAACATTGGGGTATAAAACAGCTGCTTCCGTTCCCCACGGCAGCTAATAGCTCTATATAGAACAATGGAAACTGAGCTTTGACCAGCCTATCTAGTAGCACTTGGACAAACAAATACTTGTTACACTGTTGTTTTACACTATTTACAGTTGAGCGGAAATATCAGATGGCGCAAAGTATTAGATCATCCCGGTTTTGTCACAATTAGGCATTCTACAGCAGCCTGGACTGGGTAACTGTGTAACTGTAACTGTGTAACTGGGTAACTGTGCCTGTGCAGCCGCTGCCTAATCTAAATTCATTGTTCCCAATACCCTGTGCCCATTGCAAATGTGCAGAAAGGGTATATCTGTGAGTGTACTTATCAGTCTGTTATCTATTGACAGAGATCTGAAGTAGCATTTGTGCTGATACGCCATAGGCACGACTTCTCCAGTCGGCTGAGGGAGGTGAGTGTTGGGTGTGTGAGGGATATTGCTAGTCGACTCGAATACTCTGGCATGTCGATTACAGGCAGCTGCATATGTGGAAGCATAACTAGGGGCTCAGTTGCACGTTCTTAATTCCTTTCGAACTTGGGCAACGAATTCAAATGTATAAAGCCTCAGAATAAATAAAGAGTGCGGGTATAACCGATAGCAAACGGAACGGGTTCAGCGAATGATAACGGTCTACGCGTAAGCCTACGAAACACCGGCAGTTATCAGTCAAGTCGTTAGCCGTTGCTATGCCTAATGTCGTTGTAGCCATCGAACCTATAGCCATCGAACCTATAGGCATCCAGCTGGCAGGCGAATATCCTTCGAAGGAATATTAAATAAAATGATAGAATAACTAATGTTACTCGGTGTTGGCATAGTGTGTAGGTGGCTCAGATACTTCGTTATTCGCGCTGACCTCGATGTGTGAGAAAGGTCAATATGTCTGTAGAGACTTTTCGAGCGCCTTGAAGCTGGCAAAGAAACACTTCGGAGGATTTACGGGCTGACGACTGCGGAGCCCAGCTGTCTGTCAGTTAGTCAATGTATTTTTTATTGCTTAGGGCCAATTGAATTGCATAATCGCTGTACGCCGTACGCCATATGCCGCACGCCGTACGTCGCTCGATTTTCACCTCCGGTTCTAGAGCCGAATAGCCACGACCGCGAGTTTAAACATCGTTTTGCTGGCGCTTTTCATTTTTTAATATGCACATATAAATAGTTAAGGGCCACTTGCTGCTGGCTAAACTGAGCACTAAAATAAATAAGTTAATGTCCGTAAGGCGGCCTCCGGGACCGGCACCAAACTAAACCAAACTAAAACTCAACTCAACTCTCCGTTGCCGTTGAACAGAACCGACTACAACGGCAAAGTTTGGACAGCTTGGCGGCTTGTTCGATTTTTCCAAGCACGCGTCACCGACGTTGCTGAGAGTTCGTTGCCAACAGTATCGAAGTCGAGTACCCTTTCTTTTTCCCCAAAGGGAGTTTTGCAGTTGACCAACTATGAATCAGCCAAACTTTAACAAGAATGCAATTCCGGTACGTGAATAGAGAATGGAAGGCATACCGAACTAGTCAAGTATAATTTCACCAGCTGATTTGGTAAGGAATCAAAATAGAGTACTGCTTAGTCAGTGCTGGCGACGGTTAATGGGTTTTCTTTTTCGCTTCGTTTCACTATTGTTTCTAACAATAGTCAGCCCTCCTGGCGATTGGCGGGCTTTCATTCCCAGCCATATACTATACGTACGTTTGAATTCCGCCCGAGGCACTCTCATAGTTGCTCATACGACTAGTTGGCTCTGAGTGAGCCAGTGTGCGTTACAGCCATAGAGCAAAAGGATGTGTCAAGCATTTTAAACACTTTTTACGACTTTTCAAAGTTTTCTCTGCCAAGCGCGCACTCTCACTCTCCCACTTTCCGATCTCCCTCAAGCCTCGAACTGCTTGAATAGAGAACGAAATATGTGCAGTTTATGCTGAGCTGCGCTAGCACCTGCCAGGATGTCCTCTTTTAATTACATATCGCACATTGTGGGTGTCAACGCTGGACAGCATTGAATTGGAATTGCACGTGGGCGCCAGGATATTCTATTAAATCCTCTATTTGCATTTTAATTACAAGCTCTGGGTCGCCGTCGCCCGCTGTCGCCTGTTCAAGGGCAAATGAATGTTCTCCGAGCAACGGTAAGGATTTTCTTGTGTCTAACACCTCTTGCTGTTGCCTGCTGGCAAGTCATTGAAGCTATTGACACATCATTTAAGTCCGATAAGAACGCATTTGCATGCATGGGGTGTGAAAATAGCAAGAGGTCCTTGATCACTAAGTGATTGAAACAGTTGAAGTCTTATGCTGTTCATTACGGGTGTCCTCGTATGGTATTCCCTCTTATAGTTTTCAACTTATTATTAGACATCCTTTAAATATTGAAGAGACTTACAAGATGTGGCAAAGGACTTTTCTAGCTGTGTATAATAATAACTCGAATGTAAAATTTCTTCCCTCTATCACTTTAGTCTTCGAGTTGTCCTTAAAATTGCTTGACTACTAGATCCTGACTCTCGATGAGTTGGAATTGTTAATCTGGACGAATATGAAATATATCAGAATAATAATCAAAATTCGGCTGTCTTCTTGACAATCCTTTCCTTATATATACGAAGTATAAACTTTTCCCAGCACTTAAGTAATAATATTTAAATTGAACCTTAAACAGGCTGCCAGAAGGGGAGTCTTGAACATATTTAAGCTTCTCACGCGATGGGTGCGCTGCTCCTTCGAAATAAGCTCGAGTCAAGGAAGCTTTAAGACCGTTAACACAATACTACCATATATGCATTTGTACAGAACGATTTTATATTTCCTATTGATTTTTCGCAGCTGCTGCAAGTCGCCTGGAAGGGGCGCGCCGAGTCGAGCTACATATATCTCGACTGCTAAACAAAGCATATCAATTCCGCAGACAGGTCTAAATTTAGTGACTCGGGCAGCATGACTAAGTCAACAAGCACGCCAGTCTCTTGATTTATGGACCTGGAGCAGAAGTGTCCTGAACTGATTTCGCTAAGTGGGAAGCCTCCACGTCTATGACTTAATGAGCGCCCACTCCCACGCGCTTCTCTGACTTTTGACACGCCCTAATTATGACAGCCTATCTAGGTCATTCGAATTGAAGCTCGCACCTCCGCCACCAGGTATCCCATTCTCAGCACAACATAATCCGTGCTAATCCCATTAGTGATGAAATCGAGGCCCCCGCTGTACTCACCCATAGAGCGCATTGCACTGCTTTAAGTCGTTGGGCTTTTGCAGAGGCAGCGCCTGAAGCTGATTCAGCATGGGAACTGGCTCCGCGCTCTCTGTGCCAGTGCCTGTGACTGTGACTGTGCCTGTGCCTGATCCTTGCTGGCTGCCTGGGACCCCAGTCGAGGCAGTTGTTGTTGTCACTGATGTGGCCTCTGTTGTAGTTGCTGCTGTAGTTGGGCTAATGTTGCTGCTTTTGTAGAGAACAGCGGATGCTGCAGTAGGCGCAGATGTTGCTGCTGATGATGACGATGAGGTTGTTGCCTTGGAGGCAGGCAGTATGACGGCGCTGCAGCCGCTATCCTTGTCCACAAGTGGCGCATTCGAGGTGAGCAACTCGTCCATTGTTTATAATTGAATGAGTATCCGATCAAGTGTGAGTTTTAGCCAATTCGAATTGGCATCAGCTTCGATTTGATTATATTCCAATATATACTATATTTATAATATATGTATATATATATTTGATAGTGGTTTGGGCTTCCTCTTACAGGGTATCTCAGATGCTTGCTACTTCCCGAATTAACGTGGAATTATTCATTGCTTATGTTTCACAATTTATTTGATTTGGCATTTGGGTTTGTCACGTCGTTGAAGGTATTGAATAATTCAGATTCTTTGTTTCCCTCTCATCACAAGCAGCTGGAAAAGAGAAAGATGCGAATTAGATTCGTGGAGATAGGATCAGCTATCTATATACACATATATATTGGGGACTCTCAAGGTAGGCTTCTGGGTTCTGGGTTTGGCTGCACCCGTCGGATGCTCCAGCAGGTGGCCGATGCGATAAGATTGCAGTTGCGCGGAACCGCTTTGCTATTTACTCGGAGAATTTATACATATATACATATATGTAGAGATTATAGAGCATTTATATAGAGTGCCTGCCTATACATACGAATTTATTACAGATTCGCTTGGCTGAGCGATTAGGGATGAGTGCGATAAGCACGTCGAGCTACAGCTAGGCGACTGCCTTCTTTTCTTGCTAATCGCAGATATGCAGTAATTGACTTTAAACTGTTAAGACTGCACAGGTGTTTTATGTTTCGTGGACTATCGTCTGGCCTGTCGCCTGATTAACAGGCCAATGGCAACAGATATGGAGCACAGTCTTCAGCTGTTCTTCAGCAGCGAATCCGCCACTCATCGCATGCTCAGCAATAGTTGGTGAAAACCTTTCACAGACCTCGAATCTGTGGAACTTTCCAAACGTGGGCGACCTACCTTAGTCCTCAGCCCTTGGACCCCCTTAAGTGGGTTAGTGGCACGAGCAAAGGGTGCGCTATCATCTGTCACCTCCGCCACCTTCCCGACCCTCACATAGAGACAGCCAGAGCCAGACAGAGTCCCGAATTTGGCGTGGCGCGAGGCTTTAATCACATATTTATAAATGGCAAAATATTCATAAACAAATTGTGACCGTAAACAATTAAATAAAATATTCTGCCAAATTCCTCTCGCCAGCAGACGAAGATAGACAGAGAGAGAGCGTGAGCATGAGAGTGAGAGAGAAAAGAGGGAATCAAACAGAGAACGCACGCGCGCTCAATAGATACAGAAGCAAGAAAGATACATATACACTTAAAGATACATTTGCTGTTTTTTTATATTTAAAGCAACTATGCTGTTTCTATGGCAGCGCTCTGAATATATACTATATGCTACTATATATACATATATGTATGCGATTATGTGTGGATGGCACTGGCAGAACTGTTTATCTCTGCAGCTCAAGTTGAGGGCGAAGTTTAAAGAAAGTAGTCCATCAGTTGGTGGTGGCACAAGGCACTAAGCACTGAGCACTACGCACTGGGCACTAGAGTGTATGCTCGGTCCATGGGCGGACTGCATTTTGTTTACCCGCGGAGGGGGTTGCAACTCGACGGGCAGCAACCACCGCTTGCAGCGTAATAGCATATAATAACCGCAACTGAGCTGGAGCTGCTCGCAACGCAATTGAGATTTTCTTAGTTTACGAAAATTGTAGTTTCCAGCCATAGCTCACCTTAATCACAATACACGAGTTCCAAGAATTGCTGGCACATAAAACTTGTTTTCTGATTGTTTTTTTTTTTAGTTTTTTGTTTTTTATTTTCGCCACACTCACAACAGATACGTTCCCTGTCGGCTGTTGGCTTTTGGCTGTTTGCTAGAGATGCTCACTGCTTTATTTTAGGCTCATTTTATTGTCAAATATTTCATATAAATTCGGCTGTGGCTGTGGCTGTTGCTGCTGAAGCACTCACACACAAAGAGCTTTTGTTGCTATTTCTATCGCCGCCTCGCTCGCACTTTGAATACGTAATTGTTTTTGTGTTAACTGCGCTGCGAACAACGGACTCCGCACTATGGAGAAAGAGCAGTCGAGCATATCAGGCGGGCAGCAGCTCCTCCAGAGGAATCACAACTGTTTGGTTCCTGGTCTAATTTTGGAGACAGCACAGCACAGCACAACACAGCTCGGCACGGCACAGCTGGCTGAACAAGATACGAAACGTGTTTCCTTTGGCAGATCACGCGACGAGTTTGTCCAACGACGCTCGAGACAATCAACTTGAGCGCACCGCGAACGAAAAAGAACTGAAACTGTGAGCGCAGCCAATGCTGCTGCTAAGCTACCGAACGACGCTCTTTGTCTATCTTTTGCTGCCTTCTCTCCCATCCTCTCTTCATCAGATAGTTGTTTCTGTGTGTGTGCATCGAGTATGTGGGGGAGCGGCTAGTACGTTGAAAAGACGACACGTATGTTTCCTCAATGGCAGGAGAGAATGAATAAAAGAGAGGGAGAGAGAGAGAGCGTGGTCACAGCTCTTGCTCCATAGTGGTTCAGCCTCTGCTGCTTCTGCTGCTGCTGCGTCGTCATAAATGTTTGCTACGCTGTTACGGCCTCTGCCCCTGTGTGTGCGTGCCAATATGGTTTGCTGCAGTCTGCGCATGTCTCATTGCTCTCAATGTGTGTGTGTGTGTGTGTGCGTACGTGTGTGTGTAGTCTGCTCTGAGTGTGTGAGTGCGTTTCAGCTGACTGTGAACAGCTGATCATAAACAGAAAACAAATGGCTCCCATGCTGCACTCGCGCTGAGTGCAACTGCACTCAGAACTGGTTTCTCCTTTGTCTGCCTGCACTGTTGTTCGCCGTATGCTTCGTCTGTGCGTCAGCCGCGCACTTGCAACTGCTTCAATCGCTGCTAACTCTAAGCGGATGCATACACGCATCATCATGCGATGTGTATGCGAGGCCAGTCAGAGAAGTTGTCGACTTTAACAGGGGGAGAATTAAATGGGAATATAGCAATTACGGCGCATGTTGTTTGACTACTGCTCAAAACTACATTCGCATGTCGCTAGCACGTTCCCTTAAGCTCTGATATTGCCCTGTCTGACATTTGAGGGCGATCTTTGAACTGCTTAATGCCTGCTCTGAGTTGACAGAAAAACAAAGCACGCCTCGATCGACATGAATAAAAACCAAAACAAAAACAATTCTGATTTGCGGCGGAGTAATCGCATGAGCAATTCATATGAGAGTGAGTACACTCGCACTCATTTATAACGATCACAGAGCCCCTCACATTTCATTCTGACTCTCAACCCCAGTGGCCAAAGTTCGGAATAAGCAGAGCTTTACATATGTATGCAGCTCACTCATACATAAGCAATACTTGTATACGCATACATACATATACATGAATGTGTCCTTCTATTGGCACACACAGGAAGAGAGAGAGAGAGAGCGAGAGAGAGAGAGAGAGAGAGAGAGAGAGGCAAAGCCCATGCATATGTGTGTGAAATGCTTGTAACATTGAACATATATTTGATTTATCTGTATGTGTGTGTGTGTGTGTGAATAGGAATGCTCATAAAATATATTTAGTGTAAATTAAACGCAGCTCAGCTCGAATTCTTATCAGCAGTAATTTGTTCTAATTGTAGCGCGACATTGGCTCCTCCAGAGCAGCAGTAGAGAGCCCCAAATCTATAGAATTACCTTCTATGCATATCACAGTATTCCCGACTGATTACGGAAACAAGATGCGTATCGTATTGCAGTCCGTTTGCAGCAAGCAATATCGCGATACACCTTGAACATCGTGATATATTCAATTGGAATTGTTCGATATATTGAAATTGATATGCACATATCGTGTGACATTCCGGACCCTTTGCATATCGTGATACTCGATGCGTGGCGGAGTCGGATTGAGGCGGATAACGGCATCAAAGCATCGCGAGTGCAAAACATTTGGCGGGCTAAACGGGTTAAACAAATTGAACCTTAATAGCCCCGCGATGAAGCCAAACGGCTCCGAGTGCACGGCATTTGGTCGATGCGCCAATAAAGCCCAATTGCCTGCGTTGCCACTCGCCGGTGCAACCAGGTGTTTTCCCCCTCCGCGGGGCTAGGGCGCGAGCCAACGGCCATCGGCCAGCGGCTAACGGCGATTAAGCAATTAATGCAAAAATGCTCGCTAACTTTATTTTAACAAGCCCCAATGTACTTGGCATCCGATATCTGGAATTGACTAATTAGCATTTACCTTTTTATTGCCTCCTAAAACCCATTCGTCTCCGAATGAGTGCGCGGAGTCAACCCAGCCGAACCGATGACTCCCAACTGCCGAAAGGTATTCACCAACACCCAATTATGACGAGCTACTGGTACATCAGTATATAAACATATGTATGTACATATATCTGGAATTTAGAAATTAAGAACTTTAAATTATAGATGGGTCATATTAGATGAAGTAGAGTCAGTTCGACTTGGATTCATTCCAACTCTACCGAGTTAAAAGTAGATTAAGAAAGTTACATTAAAGTGGGCCAGAGATCAACGTGACGATGATAAGTGCTTGAGTCAAAATTTCGTAATACTAACTATATATGAAGAATACTTTCAGTTCTTCATAAGATGTCATCATACGAAACTTGCGCTTAACATATATCTAAAAATATTTCGACTATTATTATTTAACTGAGGCTCTTACATTCGTACATCAATCTAATGAAAAATACGTTAGCATTTGCATTCAATTTAAATACTCGAAGCATTTTACGAAAAGCTTTCTGTGTCACGAGCTTTTGCATGCATGTCGTGCTATCCACCTCTGTCACTCGCATTTTACTAAAAGCTTTCTGTGTCACGAGCTTTTGCCTGCATATCGTGCTATCCACCTCTGTCACTCGCCATACTGCCTTAACAGTGCTCGGCTATCATTGGTATATGTATAAGCGAGGCAACACTATACTGTCTGCCCTGCAAAGTGCTGCCCATAAGGCGGGCAATTCAAACTCAAGCTTAAAATTTCTTCCGAGTTTAATATTTGATGTTTCAAGGTTCACGTTTACATTAAGAAGGAATTAGTAGAGTTTATTTTTACAATTAGAAACTAGAAATAAATTATAAATCAGTATTGCGCAGTACTGAGTAACGATCATCGGCAAAAGTGTTATTCTAAACGTCATTCTCTTGATTTTCATCTTCATCTTCATCTTTATCCCCATCCTCATTCCCATTCCAATCCAAACGTCGCTCTGACCTTCTGCTGGCATGCTCGAAGACCCACGTGATGTGCATCTCTCAGGAGGCTGTGCGTATCTTGTTGCTGTCCCGCTCCTGGTCACTGTCGCAGTCGCCACTCTCGGCCGTGTCCTCGTCGCAGCTGGCTCCCTCGTTGCCGTTGGCCCGGGCGAACAAGTGGAGGAGGCAGCTACGTTTCACGTATAAAAAAGCGCACAGAGCGCAGAGTAGAAAGATGACGCCCACGGAGCTGCCAATGATCAGGGCCCGCACCTTCCGCTGAGAGGGCACCTCGAGGAATAGTTCGGGACTCGCCACTTCCTGGTTCTCGGCGCCCACGGCGAGCACTTGTATCTTGAAGGAGACGTCCTCCTTCAAGTGTCGCAGCTGGTAGAAGTTGTCGAAGGTCTCAGCTGTGCCGATGAGGAAGTGCTCCGGCTCCTTCCACCAGCGCACGGAGTAGTGACGCAGCGTCTCGAGGCCCACAGTCGGATGTTCCCAGTGGAGCAGCCAGCCCTGGGGAGTGCTGAGCACACTCAGGTTCCAGGGCGCACCCAGTCCGCCAATGGTCGACGGGCGACTCTGCTGGTGCTTCAGCTGTTGCCCATCGAACTCTGACCCTTGCGGCGAGGCTGCAGCAGAAGAATATTTATTTTTGAAATCTAACGTTTCCATACGTAAGCGCATACGTAACGTGCGCTCTCTATCTCTGTCTCGCTCAGTTGTGTGGGGTGGGGTAGTGTGTTGGGCGTGTGCGAGTGAGACAACACTAATACTGCGCACCGATTAGCAAGTGCTGCCAATCGCTATAAGGCGCGCAATTCAAAGCCAATTTCAAAAGTGTTCTCAGTTTCAATATGGCTCTCCTCATTGAGAGTGCAATAAAAAGTAAGCTTTACTCACGCTGTGTTTGGAATCTGAACTGTTTACTGAACATGCCGTCGCCGTATTTGTCCTGGCTGAGGACCATAAACTCGTACTCCCGGCCAGGCAGCAGGTGCTGCACGGTGGCCTCCATCTGGGTCTTCTCGAGGACGCGAAGCGTGCGCCACTCCGGCGCCTCGCTGAGTCGGTACCAGACCGTGTACTCAAGGTTGGGTCGCAGATACCCTGTTGGGCACAATTATAGGGTATACACTGAGCTAATGCGTTCGCAGGTGTCGGCTCACCTGGCTGCCATCGTATGGTAATGCAGGTCTCCGTGCTGTTCGCCGTCAGGTTGTAGGGCGGGCGTGGCGCGATGTTCTCAATCATCAATTCAGCCTCGGCGCTTATTGTCGCAGCCTCATTGGTCGCCGAGCACTCGTACATGCCCCGGTCCGCCTCGACCAGGTTCGTGATGGTCAAATTGCCGCCGCTAAAGCTGTGCCGCTCCACTGGCAGCACCTGCCCATCTTTCTGTGAGCGAAATTATTTGAAATCTGAATCAGAATGGGCCACACTCTGCAGCTGTGTGTGTGGGTGTGTGTGTGTGTGGAGCATGCATATTTCAAAATGCAATCAAGCAAAACTGCAACAAGGCCAGCCGAGGGCTTCTATTTGCCAGGTGGTCAGGCAGTCAGATAGAGTGTGGGAGGAGTGGTTAGGGGGCAGACAGGTGGGCTTGGCTCGGACTCGGACTCACCCGACTCCACACAATGGTTGGGCGATTGTTTCCGTCCCGGTCGATGGCTTCGCAGGGCAGCTCGGCCGTCTCGCCCAGCTTCTGTATGTAAATGGCCTTCGGCGTGACGCTGAATATGGGCGGACGGAGCACAATTACGCTAATGATGGGCGAGGGTCCGTCCGTGCCGAGGTCGTTGTAGGGCGTGCAGGTGTAGCTGCCGGCGTAGTTCTCGTTCACCTTCGAGAAGAAGAGGCTGCCGTTCATCTTGTAGAACACCCCGGGCACGTTGTACGAGTCGAACAGCAGTCCGTCCTTCTCCCAGCGCAGGTTCTTCAGCGGCGGGTTGGCCCGGAAGTGGCAGTCGAGTACGGCGGGCTGCCCGAAGGGTAGGTACACCTCGGGCGGTGCATAGATCACCTTGGCCTTATCTGTAATGCAAATAGGGAATGAATTATTATCGCTCTCTCTCTCTCTCTCTCTCGCTCTGGCACTCACATTGAATGTTGAGAAAGGCCTTGGCCGTCTGCAGCTCGCCCTCGCTGTTGCGCACTTTGCACTCGTACTCGCCCAGGTCGCTCATCATGGTGGGGTCGATGCTGAGGCTGCCGTCGGGGCCCATGAAGGAGCGGCGGACCAGGTCCTGCACCTCCTGCAGCAGCACGCCGTCCTTGTACCAGGAGGCCTGCGAGTTGTCCGGATACTTCATCACGCAGTGGAAGAACGCCGTCTGGCCCTCCATAATGGTCTGGTTCACGGGCGGAATCTTGATCAGGGAGCCGCCCTGCACGGCCAGGTGGTACCGCGTGCCGTTGTTGCGCACGCTGGGCGACCGATTCGGGAAGATGATCTGGCAGTGGTACCAGCCTTGGTCCGACTCCCGAATGGCCGTCAGATTGATCGAGGCCCGCCCGAAGTCCGCCGGCTGGCTGACCAGGTGCAGCCGCCCGTTGAACAGCTCGTTCGTGGATGTCTCATTCTCGTACCACGTGAAGATCTTCTTGTTCTGATGGGAGTGTGGAGTGAGTATGGTAATAACCCATTATTCTAGTCGGGGGGCGTGAGGGGGTGGGTGGGTGTAATACAATTCGACAATCATTATGATTCGATTTGATGATAAAATTACAATTACAATTCCCGCTATAAATCATAAATGGGTAAGTACGTTTCACACACACACAGACACACTCCCACTCACACACACACACACACACTCATACGCATATATACTAGATTGATATCCGCACCCACGCAGCACATAATTGAACGCAGTCGTCGCAACCCTGACAATGTAACTGTTTCGGATGCATGTGTGTGTGTGTGTCTGTGTGTGTGATTGTTTACGTAGCACACATAGAACAATATCTGAGCATTCATACAGCATTATAATTTTCGCAAACACCCGCTGCGCGCGCTGTTGGCAGCAGCGAGAGACAGAGACAAAGCAGAGCAAAAGCAAAAATCTTGCCACAAAAAGTGCCTCAAGAAGCGGATTGTGAGTGGCATTTGCAAAAGCTTTAATACATTTATAGTTTTTATATTATAATTATAGTTATTATTAAGCATAACTATAATTACATTTATATTCACATTATATTGGCTGTATTTGATATTTACTATAAATATATGATATAATTATAATTGTTATCATTATATAATTACAGTCATATATTATATTATATTTTATTATATTTGATATTTACTGTAGATATTTAATTGAAGCTAATTGAAGTTTCTCCACTCGCAGCGAACAAATGAAATTTGCAAAAAACTGCGACTAAATAAAGGAATTTCGTTTTAATTAAAGTTGAATAGATTTGTCAATATTTGTTATATATATACATATATATTGTGACCAGATCGAAATTAATTGGTCGGGCGGAAAAAACGTCGGATTCTGTTTGGACAGGCGCTGGGCAAACACGCGCCAGGAGCGAAGCTAAATTGAAATTATTAAAATGCTGTAAAACTGGGACGTCCTCTTCCCCCCTCCTCCCCCCTCCCACTCTGCATTCCGCTTTAAATTGAAACAATATTTCATTTTATTTTGGTTACGCCTGCATTGTTTGTCAGGTGGTCAGGTGGGCAGGTGGGCGGGTGGGCGTGGGCAGTTAGCCAGCTGATAGGCCCACTAATAAACCGCATGCTCGGGATTTGGTTGCCGCTCGGTTATTGATAGCCGGCGACCGCAGCAAGTGTCAGCCCGATGCCATTTGATAGTTTTAATTGCGAGCCGGTCGCTGCTGATGCTGCTGCTGCTGCTGCTGCTGAGGCTGATCTTTTGACATTACTTGTCGAGTATACACCTTTAATTGAAATCGCCGAGGAATCCGGATGGGGCGTCAATGTCACTCAGATTGCCACCGCGAGACAGCGCGAGGCTGTGCGCGTTGCATCATTTTTGGTCTCTACTTAAAGCAGGCGCGAGGGAGTCCAACTGAGTGCATGTGTGTGTGCGTGTGTGTGTGTGTATGTGTCTCCCTCTGACTGTCTGTCTGTCTTTCTGTGTGTTGGTGTGTGTCAACTGGCGTCACCATCTGCTGCCTCAGCACCCATTTATCAACATTATCTAACAAATTACAAACGTAACTTGATTTATCCGGTAATTTTTTGCCGCTCGTCTACGTGCGCGAAAACTCGCAATGGCCGTGAAGAGTAGTTTTTGATTGCACACACACACACATACAGATATGAGCATTTGCATAAATATTTTAGTTTTTGTATCGTTCAATCACTGTGGGCCACACACAGATGGGCGCAGCGGCCGCCCAAAAAGAAGCAGAACTGACATTTTGCACACGAGAAACAACAACGCGGACAACACTGACTGAGGTCTTGGCTAACTTTCCACATTTGAATGATGCAAAACTAAGTCGAATCGGAAATTTCAATTAGTTTCTTCTTTAGGTTAAACATAACCATAAATACCTTTAATCCACTGTCAATAAACAACTAAAATCTATAGTAAAAATGTTCTATCATAATTGTTTTTGATAGAAAACTACACTTGATAGCAAAGGAGTTGTCAGATCAAGAGCAAAAGCAATAAGACAGCAATGTATCCAAACTACCATTTAACTTATTGTACTATAAAAGAGAAATCAAGCTCTAGTTCGGAGTGCCTGACTAAGCAATACCCTGTTATTGAGAACAGATACACACAGGTCACACCCATTGCATCTACTCTTGCAGACGGACAACAAACAGACAGAGGGATAGAGACTATACTATACTATACTATACTATACTATACTATACTATACTATACTATACTATACTATACTATACTATACTATACTATACTATACTATACTATACTATACTATACTATACTATACTATACTATACTATACTATACTATACTATACTATACTATACTATACTATACTATACTATACTATACTATACTATACTATACTATACTATACTATACTATACTATACTATACTATACTATACTATACTATACTATACTATACTATACTATACTATACTATACTATACTATACTATACTATACTATACTATACTATACTATATTATGCTATAATATACAATAAGTCCAACTAACTCTATACTAAGCCCTCATTT
The DNA here is from genome assembly GCA_961210405.1 of Drosophila mercatorum. Classification (NCBI taxonomy): domain Eukaryota; kingdom Metazoa; phylum Arthropoda; class Insecta; order Diptera; family Drosophilidae; genus Drosophila; species Drosophila mercatorum. The sequence goes on from CAUIUS010000009.1 coordinate 1,809,954, forward strand.
CGAATATGAATTTACTAAATAAATTATTTTCTAATTCAGAATTAAATCGTGAATTTATTTTTATTTAAAAATAGAAAGGGAGAAAGAACAAAGCTGTTCTCTACAGAGGTGTCGGCCTTGAACCAAATTGTTGGCTCAAAGTGTAAACAGAATCAACATACATAGATTTGCCTTTTCAGTCCGCAATTCGGATTTGGTTTGATATATCTAGTTCGCCAATTGGCTGACCCGGGCTAATTAGCTCATCTGATATTTGGTAAACTGTGGCGCTTAAACAAAGCGCGCTAACGCGAAAAAAAAGAGATGCGAGAGCAATTAAAGTGAATCTATCAAAATGACATCATGACCCGTTGACCGAGTGGAATTTTCTGCATTAATACAATACAATAAAAGTGAAAAACACACACACACACACAAAGCCAGGCTGTGTGTGAGTGAGTGTGTGTGTGTGTGTGTGTGAAAAGTGCCAGCAAATTAAGCAAGCATCCAAATAGTTAAAAACATTTTGCGAGAGGCGGCAGACAGATGACGACAGAGGACTGAGGACAGATGAGAGAGGACAGCGGACAGACAGAGCTGATTGCAGACAACACAGAGGAGATACGAGCAACCCTAGCAGTGGGTCGGGGTTAGGGGCTGCGAGTGCGAACTGAATAGTAATTCACTTGATTTAAATACGAGCGTGCGTTCCTGCAAATAATTCGCAATTGAATTTAATTGCATTACTCACAGTTGTCAACAAAATGCCAACCATTCAATTCGATTGAATGCAATTGAAATTTATTTCAACAGTTCGCAGCGCGCAGTTGGCCCGATGCTGTTTTTGTTGCTCTCCTCTTTGATGTCACACTTCACGTTCACACTCCGAAGGAATGGAATTATTTAAAGCGCACCGCGTTAAATTAAATTTCAATTTCAATTTAATACAGATACGTTACATCGCAGCGCAACGCATCGAGTGTGCATGTGCATGTGCGGGCGGATGGACAGGGGACAGGGGACAGCGGACAGCGGATGGATGGGGTCGTCTGCTCTCTCTGTGTGCATCCCTTTCGCATATGCATTTAAGGTCGTACACACGCACACACACACTCATCGGCCAGCCATAAAGTCCCTTTTTAATGAATGTGAGAGCCCCGCTGCTTTGTTGCACTGCGGACCGCCCAGCCGTTGCAATTAAGGCTAACCATGCGAATAGCATCCCACGCTGCCACGCTCCCACTGAGCCCACCCACGAGAGCACCCCGTTATATATATATATATATATATATATATATACATATGGTATGTGGTGTGTGATAAATTAATAATTTCGACAATTTAATTTTATAGTGCGTGTGGACTGGCGTGTGGCAGCAGCAGCAGCAGCAGCAACTGCAGAGAGATTGCTGGCCAATAGTGCGTATGAGCGACATCACTCATACGAACTGTTGCCCGACTCAAGCTGGCAAATGGTGATTCAGAGTGAGTTCCACTTACGTCTTTGCTCCAGTTGACTATGTAAGGTATGGGCGAGTCGTATGGGAAATCTATGTAGCAATTGAAGACAACATGCGAGCCGACTTTGGCCTCCAGATTTGTCTGTTTACGATGATCGCGCGCGCATGCCACACAGGATGTGTTCATTAAGAGCGCCAGCAGCAGCAGCAGCAGCAGTAGCAGCAGCGGCAGTGGCTGTCTGCCTCCTCCCTTGACATTGGCAGTTGTCGTCCCGCGGCTCGCCTCCCCGCCGAGGCTCGATCGGATTTCCTTGTTCTCCTCTTTCATCTTGCAGCACTAACACTCATACATATATTGATCTAGGTTCAGCTTTGCACTCTACACTGATCGGGGACTAGAGGCGGCATGGCTCGAGCATGCTCTTGGCGATGCTTAAGTGAAACGCAGTTAGACAGAAAACAGGTCAATTGAGTCTACGCACTAGAGTGGAATGTGGAATGTGTTATGACAACGTCTGCTCGTAATGTGATCCGCGCGGCGTTTAATCTGCGCAATAGTCGCAAGCGGACAAGGGTTCTGCGCGCTCTGCGTCAACTGAACACGACGAATGGAGAAGCTCGACTGAACTGAAACTGAGCAAATGGAAAACAAAACAAACTGCGATCAGAGGGCAGAACATTCTGCTGTTGTGTTGCGCGCGACGATGATTTTGTCAACAGACATACACAGACACACACATATACATATACATAAATATATCTATATATATATATATATGTATAGTAGATCTGCTCAGTCGAGGCTACAGAGCGCTTCACTCCACTTTCACATGTCAAACGAAGCTGCCCGCGCTCAGCCCAATTTGACATTTGACACACGCCCACGCAGCTGCTCAGCTCAGTTGCTGCTCTAATTAAAATTTGCTCACAATTCACTTTCATCGACGTTTAACCAGTTCAGTAATTGGGACGCTGTTTCTATTGCATTTTCGTGAATTCCAATTCAATTAGTTGGACGTTAATCAACGCCTTCGCCGTGGCAGCCTGTGGGGGCTGTGCACTAGAGGAGCTCTTCTCTGTGTGGGAACTGCAGCATGGGCTAATTGATGGAGCGTATCAAGTGGCTCAAGCAGGTTCAAGCTTCCGGGTTGCCAGGTTGCTGGGGTCAAAAGGTGATTGCACCCCATCGGATGCTCGAATATATTTGTTTATAATGAAAAGACATTTCTCTATTGTTTTATTTGATCAATTTCAAATTGTTTTTTTTTTGTATTTTTTTTTTAAGTTTATTTGTTTAAAAATTTTGTTCATTTTGCTAATTTGTTTTATAATTGTGTTTTGTGTTAATTACAATATATTTCGTTCTAAACTGATTTTGTTGTACGTGTTTATATGCTGAAAATGCTGGGGAACTCTGTCGAGGGAATGAAAACGTTTGGAATCAAGCGAATAATGATACGAGGCGTGAACGCTAGTTGAAGGAAACCCGAAGAAAGGTGCAAGTGGAAGGGGCGAAAGAATGGCGGGAAAGAATGCTAGGAAGGAAAGAAGAGGAAACAGTTACTGTTTAGTCCTTCGATAGTAATGTTTGCTTAAAGTTTTTCAATTTCTTATTCATTTTTCATTTTCTTTTTGTTTTTGTTTTCGTTTTCGAGTCGAGAAAGTTGAAGTTGACTGACGCACCTTGTCCAAAAATCAAAGTGGCAGACTAAAGCGTTTGATTTACTTACAAGTTAATTATTTGTTAATTCTGTTTTCGTTTCACTTAATGTACATGCCGTTAATTCAGTAGTTGTAGTAATTCATATTCATATAAATAATTGTTTATATATATATATATATATATATATTAGTTTATATATATATATATATATATATATATATATATATATATATATATATATATATATATATATATATATATATATATATATATATATATGTGTTAAAGTCCGTCACTTAACGTGTATATGTGTTGCACTACGTTCGCCTTGTCGCATCCTTCGCTCGATACTCCTCTCAGTTTTCAATTAAAATTTAATACATATTAATACGGCATACTCTTTTCATTGTTAATTTACCTTTTGTTTTCTGTTTCACTGGATTCTTTTGTCAATGCTCAATCAAGTCATTAATTGCGTTCTAGTTAACAATATATTTTATATTGCGTTATTAATTAATTTTCCCTTCTCTGCTCATGCCTTCGACTGCGTGTGGGCGAGAGTCTATTGCTGTCTACCGCCGTTCTACTCGATACAAAAGTCAACTTATCTTAATATTCTCGGTTAGCATTTACAATAATCGAACCTCGTTGTGCAATAACATTAGCAAGTATATATATATTCAATTCAGTTTCGATTTCTGTTTGATAAAATAAGAAACCATTTCGACAAGAGCCTCTCGCGATAACTTTAGTAAAATCAACACGACGCGACGGGACCTATGGAGGAGTTATTCGAATCGAAGTTTGCAAAAGGAAGAAGGCGTAAAACAAATAATTATTCTTGAGATCATTTGAGTCAATTTTAATTTACTTTAAATATTATTTGTAATTTCTTTTCTTTTTCTTTTTGCTCAACGATTTGATTAAATTGTATTTATATTATATAGTATATATATTATTAAATGATTTTTGTTTTGTTTTTTGTGTAATTTACATACATTATAGACACGGTAAACGTCGTCTCTTCTCTCATCGTAATTCATCTCTTCATTCTTCATTCATCATTCTTCGTTTTCGCTCTGGCAGTGTTTTGGCGTCAAGTTGTGTCAAACCATTCCGTACAATTTGTTTGTTTTGTTCAGACAAGTTTATCATTAACAAGTATTTACGTAATATTAACTGAAACTCATTCATCGAACATATCATTAGCTTAAACGAAACATAGCTCTCACTGGCTGAACACAATGGACAGGCGGACAGGACAGGATGAGAGGAGAGGAGGAGGCTTAGAAGAAGCTGATAAATTATAACTGTTATATAGTCTGTTATGCTCAATCTGAATCTGAATCGGAATCGGAATTGGCATGGAACTCCTGTATATCTCTAGCTATCTGTTCAACACAATTCAATGCGAATCCAATTTCCAACCACGAACAACTCAAAGCCGCTCTCAGTTTTCCTTTTAGTTTCAATTAGTATCAGAAGTTTAATAAATGTTAAGTAACATACTGTTAAGCCAGCTGCCTCAACTGTTACTGCTGCTGTTGCTGTTGTGTGGATTAAAGTACTTTCCTATACTCGTACTGGCAAAAGTATTTAGGTTTTCAATAAATATATCTTTCGAGTTAATTAATGTGTGTGTAGCTCAACAGTAAATGTATATATATATATATATATATATATATATATATATATATATATATATATATATATATATATATATATATATATATATATATATATATATATATATATATATATATATATATATATATATATATATATATATATATATATATATGCAGCAGTTATAATTCTGTTTTTTTTTCGTTTCATAATAAACTGTTAAGTTGGTTTCATCTTTTTGTTTTCATTCAATAATTTAATTATAAAACAATTTGTCTATATGTAATTTCTCAGAGTTTTATCGATTTTATTTTAACATTTCGTTTGATCGTTTAGTCTAACAACTAAAGACTTATCGCTATCATATATTCCGCTTTACTTTACGTTAGTGTTAATGTAACATAATAATGTACGTTTACGGTTACGGTTACGGTTACGTTTGTGGATTTGTTAATTGGTAATTGATGTTGTAACAGATCAATCTGTATCGCCTATGTTTTACCATATATTTATATATATATATAAATATCTAATACATCATTTTTTTGCTTTTGCTTCGTTATAAATAATATTTTCACTTGCATATTGTGTTCAATTCAATCAATTCATATATCTTTATATCAATTGAGAGTTAAGTTATAATATGTGTTTCATAATTGCTATAGGTTGTCACCATAAATATTATACTTAAACGTTGCTATTATATTTTGCTCGCGTGCCGTCTTATAATGTGTATATCATTATCATTATCGTTATCGTTATCATTATCGTTATTGAATGTATTTAATATGTACAAAAATTATCTCCTCTCTCAGGGGGTGTCTCATATTTGTTTTCCGATCTTCTTCGATTGCTCTATATATCATAAAAAACTACTAATTGCTGTATTTTGTTTTTGTTTTGCTTTTGCTTGTTTTAGGGGCCGTTTATATGTGGCTTTAAATACTTGTAGTTCGTAGTACGATGATTGGGTTCTAACATGGATAGCATGCGACGTGAGCTTTGTTATTGCTGGATAGATATCATCTAATCATATGGTTGCTGCGGTCGACTTCGATTGCGTCTTGTTATGGCTGCTACTACTGCCGGGTTATTCGTTCAGTGTCTAAACTGGTGCAGGTATATTCTATGGGTGCTAGACTCTCTGTATGTGTGAGTGATTGGGTTGTTTACTTTGCGGTCAGTTGTCAGCACACGCTCTCGATTTCTGGGCCACTCGTGCGCTGCATGGACTGACGCTTGCGATAGGCGTAGAACTCCTCCCGCATGGCTTGGAGTCGCGCCTCCACATTGTCGTAGCGCGGCAGGCTGCGCAGCTTGCGAGTCATAGAGGCTCCGTAGGTGGCCGAGCCGCCAGTGGCGGCTGCGGCTGCAGTCGAGGCGTGCAGCAGGCCGCCGCTGAGTGGGCCGAGTGTGTGGTGCGGGTGCTGATGGAAGGACGTTGCGTGATGGTGGTGATGGTGATGATTGTGGTGTGGATAATGGTGTGTATCTATGTGCAGATTGAGATCATCGCGAAGCAGGCCAACGCCGCCCGTTGGTGTGGAGGCGCTGGGCGTCGGCGTGGCGGGGTCGAATTCGTAGTGGCCGTCGACACTGCCCACGTCCACCTGGCACGACCGGGGCAGGTTGCTATCCGTGGCTGCGTTTAGGCGTGAGATCATTTCCAGCCAGTGCGACATGGTGTACGGCGGCGTAGGCAGCCCGGCCGAGGGTGGGCTCGGTTGCAGGTAGGAGTAGTGGTACGGCTGCTGCTGCAGCTGCCCCGGCACCAACGTCTGCGCTTGCGCCTGCTGGCTGCCCGTGGCGGCGATGTTCAGGCCGAAGTACGCCGAATGCTTGGGCGGTGACGGCGGCGGACGATAGGGCGGCAGGAGGCGCCACTCGCTGGTGCTGCCCGGGTGATTGGAGGTGTTCTTCGAGCCGAACCCACTGGAGCTGGAGCGTGACTCGGGCGACGCCTCCAGCCCCACGCCAGCCGCATTGGCCGTGCCGCGCAGCGAGAGGTTCAGGTCCGGCAGCGGCGACAGCAGCTCGTGCTGCTGCCGACTGAAGAGCCGCGAGTAGTGGCGGGGATACCAGCGGGTGCGAGGGCGATAGCTCTGGTACGGCAGCTGCGTCTGGTAGTAGTTGCGCCACGAGGGCGGCGAGGGCAGCTGCAGTGGCACGAAGTGATCCTCCAGGGGCTGGTGATACGGCTGCTGGCGACGCGTCTCCTCCTGGATGGTGCGCAGCGACGGCAGCTCTTGCGAGTGATAGCGATACCGGCTCAGATTGCCCGCGCCGCTGATGTGGGACGTCGGCAGAGAGCGCTCCGCTGAGTTGGGGTAGACCGTGCTGAGATCGCTGAAGTGCGTGTGCTGCGAGGGGTAGGCGGCGCTGTAGGATAGGAGCTGATGCTGATGCTGGTGGGGGTGCTGCTGCTGGTGGTGGCCTGGCGTGCTGGCCGGCGAGCTGGAGAATATCCGAGAGGCGCGCGAGGGCGTGTAGAGCTGCGGCGACAGCAGCTGCTGGCCTAGGCTGCCGCTGATCGTGTTGATGTGCAGCGGGCCACTGCTCGCCGTGTTCCTGTAGATGTTGTGCACGTTCTGGTACCTCGCCCCACTGACAGCCTCCTCCAGGGGCTGCTGCTTGACAGCGCCTCCAATTTTCAGCAGGCCACCCAGGCCGTGTAGGAAGCCCCTCGCCGAGTCGGCGGCCGACTGCAAGCTGACCTGGCTGGATGAGGCGACCAGCGGACGGCGCCAGGAGGCGCGCGCTGTGATGAAGTTGCGGCGCGAAAGGAAGCCTCCGTCGTCGCTGGAGGACTTCTGGGACACGTTACTGTTGCGGCGCTCGAAGAGAGCCCCATCGACCACGTCGATGCAGTTCTCAATGCTGTTGTCGTAGCCGAGCTGGGCGGACCGCCTCTTCCCCTCGTCCTGCGCGCCATCTTCGTGGATATTGGGTGAGCTGTAGATGGAGTGGCAGTTGGTGCAGCGGTCGGGTGGCCAAATCCAGTGCAATATGGCGATGAGTATTGCAGTTAGACTTGATATTCGGGTTTGTTTGTACCTGGCCAAGTGAAGAACCGTTTCAGTTAGTATCCACACTCCACATTAAAAAACAAACGCAACAAGAAATCAACGGAAAATTGAAACCAACTCAACAGAACCGAAGAGAACTAAACCGAAGAAGGAAAATATTGGGTTTAGTAGAGAAAGTATTGCTTACGATTTTGATTATGACAGGATGGACCTGGAACTATAAAAACGCTTTCATAATCACGATAGTGTTCAGTATTGCTACAGTAAGAGCAATGGCAGTAGCAATGGCAAGTACCAATCGAGTGATCGAGTGTGTTTTTTATTTGTTTTTGTTTTGTTTTAGTTGGGCGCATGAGATAGTTGGAGAATTTAGATGCATTTAGTTAGGAGCTTATGGATATCAGAGACTGACTACATATAGTCAGATGTAGGCTAGATTCGGTAGGGGTACTCACTTTTTTAAAGGCACTTGACCAGAGGATATGGAGCCCGTACTGCGATTGTGCAAATGATGATTATTGGCCGCAATGTTACGAGCGTCGGTTATCCTGCAAGCTACCATGTTGAACTCTGTAAACGTATAATTTCTACGATTAATTTGGCGTGCAGTGTGAGCCATCCTATCCGGTAAATAAAATACGTACAGCAGCTACCAAGCACACACTATATTGAGGAGCGCGTGCGTATGTGTGCACTGATGCACACACATACAAGCACACGCCCAGTCACTACCATTTACACATTACGCTGTCCACATATGAGTGCATATCATACACATATATGTATATATATAAAGATATATATTAAAATCGAGTACTCTTTCCACTTATAAAGCAGCTGAAATCTAGCACAAACTGGCATAACGTGGCAGACATTAGCTAAATGTACCAAAGTGTACCGTAATGTACCTAAGTGTACATTGACTCTACTATATTAGGTACAGGTACTTATGTACCTAAATGTAAATAAACTGCCACTGTTCGGTACTGAAATTACACACGCACACATACATACGTACTCGGACGTTATGCCAATTTGCATGCCAGCCAGCGGCAACAACAACGACAACTCCAGCAACAACAACAACAACAACGAGTCTCGTTGTCGTTTGTCCTATTCCATTGTCGCTGTCGTTGTCGCTGTATTAATGTAGTTTAAAAATTTAGCAGATTAATAGATGATTACTTAGAGTACAGGCAATACACCCACACACCGATAGAGGCTAGACTAGGCAAGCTACGCTAGGCTATGCAATTGTTAGTTTTATTGTAGGTTTAGTTTAGTAGTTAATTTGTGGCTAGCAATTACATATGCACGGTCAGAGAGGCATCCAATTAAGGTAGCTGGACAAACTAATTTGGCTGGGATTGGGTGGAGGCCTGCAAGGTGGGGCGAGTCGGATTCTACACGGAGTATATCCTACACCCCGGACAGTACAGTAAGTCGTACGTATATGCGCCTATACGAGTTGACATACGTATTCATAACTATGCATAGCATGTGCTTTTCGCAGTATTTTATTTAGGATCGGGCTTCGAAATGTTGGACAAAAAAAAAAAACAATGACACATGAAATGGCTTTTGAATGGGTCAGTTGATAGTTGTGCCAACGAAAAGAAGTTGCAGAAAACCAAAAAATATTTATGTAAGCCTATTTGCAAATCATAGGAGAACGAAAAACCAGTTACATCATGGTACACTTGAACAAAAAACGGATGACCAAAGGAAAAACGATAAAGGAAAAGGCAAAAGGCAAAAGGCAAAGGAAAACTGTCGACGTTGTCGGCCCAAAGTTTGACCGCCAACTGGGACAGTTGAAAACAACATGATTCAAAGTAGTTCAGATAAACGAGTGTAATGTGTTAAGTGAGTTTTTTGTTCGTTACTTTACTATTGACATTAAATACATAATTATGAAGACCGTGAAATGAGTTTTGCGGTGCCGCCTTGTTGTGGGTGCTTTTCAGATACTTAAGAGAGTGTGATTGGTTGGTTGTTTGGTTGGTAAGTAGAATACGTAAACGCTTGATTATGAATGAGTATTGAGTAGTAGTCACTGAGAACGTGAGAGACGACAGACCCTGCCTGGCAGAGTGGGTACACAAGATTGTATGAAATGCGTGTCAGTGTGATAAACTAGTGTTGTTGAGAGGTAAGAGGTAAAACTTGTTAGTTGTCTGAAAATAACCTTTAGTTTGTTTATTACAGTTCGGGATCTGTTGTTGCACACACGACATCGATTTATTATGATTTAGAAAAACTTACCCAGTTGCTTGCTTTGCTTTGCTTTGACGTTGCAGGGGGTCTTAGTTGGTTCTCAATGAGGGGGGTCGTTGCATTTGCCAGTCAAGTTGCATGAACAAACCGAGATTATGACTTCAACATAATCCACTCAAACCAACCAAGTCGGTTGGTTCGGCTCAAGATCTCTGGGTTTGTGCATGCAAATGTGGTGGATGCATTCAGAGAGCGCTTCATCTATTGATGGCGCGATCATTTTATGCTGAGATCAAGCCTTTGCCTTGAATCTTTTACTCATCGATACGCCATCGATTGTGGGCCTTATTTTACCATCTTTGTGCGTGAATTGTTTACAAAAAACGTCTGCCCAGTATTGCGCTATATATATAGTCAGTTCCATATATATAGTTATCGAATTCAATACTCTCTAAACACTGCAAACACCTTTATCCGACATGAACTCAGCCCTGGGCAGAAACAACGACGATTTGGCCAAGAACATGCATTCAAATAACATTTTGATAAAGGTGTTTGTGCCTGACCTTGGTTTCTACATTTCTTTTTTATAGGTCTTTGATCAAACAATAAGAGAACTGAATAATCATTTTCAAATGCGCAATTTCGTTAATCTCTTTTGACTTTTGACTTTTGTTGTTTGTGTTGTGTAAGTGTGTGAAGGTTTTTACCAAACGTACAAACAAAACTAAACGATAACTCGAAACGAAAAATAAATATAAATTTTAAACGAAAACTAAAACTCTCAATTGAAAGCAGACTTCAAGCTGAGTAGTCCCCCCTTTGTTCTGTTCGTCCTCTACTTCGGCTTTCTCCTCTTTGTCGCAGGCTTGTTTCGGGTTAAGCTAAGTTTCCAACAGCTATTTATACGAACATGCGTTAAGAAAGAATATATATATATGAACTCAATCGGGAAGTTTATAACAATACGCTTTGTGGACGGATTGGGTTTGGTTTGGGTCGGCACAGATAAAATCACTTTCTTTCAGTGAAAAACAAAAAGTTGGAAGAGTAAAAAATGCCCAAACAGAAAACAGAAATCTCGATAAAAGTCGGATGGGTTCAATACAACAGGACGGACGGGTTTAAAGGTAACGAAAAGAATATTTAATCAAACTAAGAGTAAGCAAATGAAACCAGAGTCAATTGAAAGGATATTTAAGCATTTTACTGGTATTTACAGAGAGACTTCGCTCACAAACTGGAAATCAATTTTACTTGCACAACTACAACGGAAAAGAAAACGAAAAGGAAAACTATTCGCACAGGCATAGTTTTTGTTAATTAAGTATCAAATGCCTTTCATATTTACTTTACACTTCTTAAGTTAAACAAACTAATTAAATTCGCAATGCATTGTTGCTGTCGAAATAATGCCAATTGGTAAGTAAGAGTAACTAGGAACTGAACTGAATGAAACTTGCAGTTGCTTCAAGTTGATCTTGATCTTGGTTAAACGAAACGAAATACTTATTCAATTTGGACTTAATGCCTGTCAACATTCGATTTGCTGAGAGCAAATCAAGCCCAATCGAGCAGGTACTTTGGAAAGGTCAATTGAAAGCTAGTAGCTAGTGGGGGGCCAAATTGCCAATGTTTTGGAAGTGTTTTTTCTATGCATAGAAGAAAGAGGTACATGGTACATGGTACTTGGTACTTGGTACTCGTTAGTTAGTTGCAAGTAGTTGTAAGCAGTTAGTAGTTAATACGTTTATGTAGTAAGTAGCATTAGTGGGTTAATTAGCTGAGCATAATTTCTATCATTAACAACAACAACAACAACATGAGCATCATCATCATCATCATGATCATTATTATTGTCATCTGTCATCACTCGCAATGATAATCAATTATCATTAAAAACCATTTCAAGTGTGCTTGTGTGTATACAGCATTTGGCCTGTGTTACCTTTTTCCTGTTTTCGTCGTTTACGTTTATTGCAAATTTTTACGGCACAAACCGATAAAATGATCGCAACAATAAAAAACAGGATGCCCCCAACGACGCCGGCTGTTATAGCCTTATGCTTGACACGCGCCGGCACGGGGAACTTCACCTCGTCGCTCGACTCGTACGACTTTTCCGAGTTGGCCAGCACGCGGAAATAGTAGGTGCGACCGCCAACCAAGTTCTTCACCAGATACTGCGTCTCCTCCGGCCGTATTTGGCCGCGATTCAACGTCTTCCATTCCGCATCCGTGCGATACTTAATGGTGTAGAACTTGACAATATGTGCGCGCTCCAGCGGCGACTGCCACGTGATAAGGAAACCGTTCGAAATCTCCGTCACGGACACATTGCGCGGCGGCCCGGGCTTCGGCCCTGTCGAATGAAAAAACATTGAATTAATGCTGAGAAATAAATTAAAATAATAAATGTTAGTTTTTTGGTAGACTAACAATTCACTTTATCGACTGGATGTGGCTTGGGGCCAGCTGTGGACATTTTTTATATATTTTGAGAAATTTATTTATACTCTTATTATTTATATATGTCTACCCACTTACAAAAGGTCTTTTATTTATCTCTGTCTTTATATATCGAGCATGCTGACCTACACAGTTATGAAGTTGTTGTCCGACACTTGGGGCTCAGTCGCTCCACTATCTCAATTATATATATTTACTTATTTACATGTAAATTGCAGTTGAAATGGCAACAACTATTTTAATTGGTGGATGCTGACAAAATACTAAAGTCGGGCAATAAGTGCCAGCCATTTATGCTAGCCAGAGGAAAAAGTGCGATGACGATGCTGGCTCTGCGGCTATTATTTATGCATATATGTTAATTAGAAATGCTTTTAAAGAGCACACACAAGAGATTTAAAAGCGCATATATCAAAAGTTGATTATGCGCATAGAACGGGCTGCGCTGGCTGCACAAATGAGCAAAAGAGTTCCGTCACCCTGACACCCTGGCAGCCAGCCTCCCCAGCCCGTGTGCTCTCCACTTGCTCTGTCATAATGATAAATATACCCCCAGATTTGACAAAATATAAACGAGACAGGTGACAAACATAATAAAAAAAGAAAGGAGAGAAATATGTAATGGGGATAGCTGCCACGCCATAGGCTTAAATGAGACCGCTCTAGTGTGGGTTGCCCGTAAAAATGTCAAGGGTAGACAGGGTACACGGGTACAAGCACACACACACACACACACACAGATAGAGACAGAGAGATAGTCAGATGCAGAGGGGCGAGAGTAAATGTTATTTATGGCTGCAGCAAGTTGGCTTTGGCACTGGCAGCAGCCAACAGCCAGCATCAGAGGCTTATCCGGCACAAGCGGCCCACAAAGTGGGCTGAGTTAGCGGCTGTAAATCTGCAGTCTGCAAGGAAATACTCGTAAAAGGCATTACTTAAGCGCATTAAAAGGTACGCACACACACACATTGTGGCACGACTTGCAACAGCCGTAAAATGTCATTGTAAACAATGCAAGAGCACAATGAGTGCGCACTTTGACCCCACGGCTGGCTAAGAGCTTGCAGCGGACGTCGAGAGCTAAAAGTTACAATCCACCAGAAGGAGTACAGAGCAGGCAGCCAACAGGAAGCAGCCAGCTGAAAGCTGGCGAAATGGATGAGTCCTGAAACAGGACTGCCTATGGTAAGAATGGGACAGATGGTACCGAAATGACATATAAATATATTTCTGTTCATCTATAAATAGACGAGTTAACATTTGAGTCAGCTTCAAAAAGGCAAAATGGGCAGCACTGGCCTAGCACATAAAGGCAAGTGGCAATATCAGGAGCAGAAGCATCTACGACGAGTAAAGCTCTCGCGGGCAATACAATGCCAAAGGTAAACAAGCGAGTAACAATGGGCGAGGAATTTCGAATGTAATTGCTTTTCAAGTCTGACGTCAAGATCCGCATATATATATATATATATATATATATATATATATATATATATATATATATTGTTATGTAGGTAGTATGTACGTATACATGTGAAGTTTGTACGGGTAACTGAAAAAACATACGAGAAATATATTTGAATAAATTGATAATAATACGAGTACCTTTCAATCTCAACTTGGGCGGTGAATAAACTATCATGCCTCGCGAGTCGGTATGAAAGTATATGTCAAAATAGGCTAAAAGGTCTGCAAGTAAAACAGAAACAGAAACAAACACAAATAAGGCAACAAAACAAAATCAAAATCCAAATAAAGATCAAAATCAAAATCAAGAGAGACTTAACACCTGCAGAAACCCAAAAGGAAATAAATTAGGAGTGGCGTGCTTAGAAAAGTGTGTGCTCTTTAAGGAGGTAGAGTAGCCAAAAAACCAAAAACAGAAATCAAAATATATATATAGATATAGTAAGTAACTACAAATAGGAATCGGCCGTTTCACAGGCATCGTCAATGCAGAGGTGGAGGGGGAGAGAGTCCACTGAAATACCAACTCATATTAAAATAATCGATTAGTTTACCTGGGTGGCAGGCGAAATACTGAAATACTTATTAAACGCCACCCCAGCGCAAGGTTAGGGGTATGCGAGTGTTTTTGTTTTTGCTCTGTGGAAAACGGAAAATTACATTTGCGGGCATAAAAAATGTGCGAATAATGTTGCCAACTGAACACAGGGCCAAACAACATCAAAAAGCTGGTGCTCTGCAATTATGACAGTGAAATGCATTGAATATTCATAAATTCGCAAGGGAGCATGTGTGTGCGTGTGTGTGCCACTATGTATGTGTGAGTGTGTCAGTGTATTTGAGCGTATGTATAAAACGTTATCAGCCTTGACATGCATTTCCTGCTGTTGCTTTGTTTCTATACTTGTTCAAGAATCGAAAGGAGTGTATTGGGTTTCGATGCATCTGTCCGACTGACTGTTCATCCGTCCTTTTTTCTCAGTTCGAGCTGATCTTCACTTTACCTCCTTTATGATCCTTGCCTTAGCTCAAGGGCAGTTCGGAAAACCCCTTGTTATTGTTCTGCTCATGAGCGAGTATCGTGCAGTCGGTCAATGTTTTCTCATGTTTTTGTTTTTAACATTGTTTTTGTCGAATGTCAGAAGGAAAATGTTCAACTGTTCAAGTGGCGCTGTCGCCGACGCTGCCGCCCGTCTACGTTGTTATTAATTTTTAAGCGAAGAATTCAACAAGGCAGCCAGCTACACGCTTCACACATACACACTGAACACACACACATACATATATAGTGACAGACATCGGTTAACACCGTTGACGTTGTATGCACGATTAAAAAAGTAGTGAAAATAAAAAAAAAAACGAGAGAAGCGAACACGAATTGAAAGAAAACACTAAAAGAGCAGAAGTAAAAGCTGAAAGAAAAGGAAGGAAAGAAAAAAGAAGGAAAGAAGGAACGAAATATTATTGCTGTTTGTTATTTCTGCGGCGATGTTAATGACAGTTGTTGCAGTTATTTTCGTTTTCGTTTACATTTTCGTTGTTGTTGTTGTCGTTGTTTTTGTTGTAGTTGATGGCGGCCCTGCAGCTCGGTGTTTAGCCCGGGTTGCTGTTTTTTAAATGAGGCGCTAGAGTGTGTGTGTGTGTGCGTGTATTTCTGTATGTGTGTGTGTGTGTGTGTGTGTGTTTGTTTGTATGGTGGGTGTGTGGATGGATGGTTTTGTAGGTGTTTCGCTA
Source organism: Drosophila mercatorum (assembly GCA_961210405.1). Taxonomy (NCBI): domain Eukaryota; kingdom Metazoa; phylum Arthropoda; class Insecta; order Diptera; family Drosophilidae; genus Drosophila; species Drosophila mercatorum. The sequence continues at coordinate 1,825,595 of CAUIUS010000009.1, forward strand.
CAAGCGCCAAAGGTACACACGTACACGAAATCCAGGGTTGCATAACACAACACACAACACATTTGCTGTTAGTTATCGTTGTTGTTGTTGTTGTTGTTGTTACTGTTGCCATTGCCATTGTTATTGTTGTTGTTGTTGTTGGTGGTATTGTTATTGTTGTTGCTGCTGTTGCTGTTGTTGTTGGTGGTATTATTGTTTAACATACGCGTGCGCTAACGCACCGCGATATGTACATACATACATACATACATACATACATATATACATACATACATACTCAGGGACACAAACACAGCAACAGAAAAGGGACTCTAATACGAGTATAATAAATTCGCTAAATGGGGAAAACACTTACATATGTATGCAGTGTGTGTGTGTTTGTGTGTTGGTGTGTGCGTGCTTCTCTGAGTAACTGTGTGTGTGTGCGTGTAAGTGCGTATGAGTGTGTATGTGTTCGTCGGGGGGGTGGTGGCTGGGAGCTAACTAGTGTTTTATGTAAATTACAGGAGCGAGACAGAAAAGGAGAATAAAAATGTGGGTAGCAAGACACAGAGGGGGAGAGAGAGAGAGAGGCAGGCATGAAGGTGGGGAGAGACAAAGAGAAAGAGAGAGAGAGAGAGAGAGGCAGAGGCAGAGAAGAGTAAAAAATTAACTATTATCGCAAAGCGGTTGGAAAAACACGCAGCGACGATGGTATTCAAATTGCCGCACCTACACAGCCACATTTAGCGGTGTGCGAGGGGTGTGGGGGAGTGGAAGTGGAAGAGGGAGCGGGAGAGGGAGAGGGGGGCACATATAATTCTTGTCTGGCCGTCTGCCAGTCTGTGCCCGTGTGTTAAATGTGGCCCGACATTTGGTAATATGCTTGTTTAAATTACGCCACCCAGCAGGTAGTTGTGCTCGTGTTGTTGTTCGTGTTGTTGCTGGAGTGGGCGTTGTCATATCGACCGCACGACCTGTGACACACGAAACAACAAAATGACAACACGCAGAGAGTGTCTGTGTGTATGTGTGTGGGGCTGTGTAGGCGTGCGTGTGTGTGTATTTGTGTGTGTTTCTCATTGTCTACGCGTCGCACAATTGTAAAAACAGTTCAATTAATTTAAATAATTAAATGAGCGACCAACTGTTTTAATTACGTTGCGAGAGAAGCTACCTTACAGACCCACAGACCCACAGAGCCATGGCCACACCTACACACACTGGTTAGTGTGCTACACCTGACGGCGAGTGCAACATGAAAATATAATATTCACATTCCAGCACTGCCGCTGCGAAGGATGGCAGGCACATGTGCCGACTTATGCCCCAGAGGCGACTTTCGGGGCGTGCCTCAGCAGCCGATAAGGGGGGGCAGAGCCAAAGAGGGGACACAGCGGGTGGGTCGGAGGTCACAGTCGGAGGTTACAGCCACGTCCATTTGCCTAACTTTTCTGCTCGCTGCGTATAATTGCTTTGAATATTTAATTGTTGTTTTTTCGCCTGCCACTTGCTAAGCACTCGCTGTGAGCTGCACAGATTCAAAGTACCTTTTTTACAGGGTGTTTCTAGTTGCGAGAGAGTGGAGTTGAGCCTCAAACAAAAATTTAAATAAAGAATGACTTCAGTATGGAAAGCCATTTTTATCGCTGGCATCTTCCCGGCTGTCAGCCCCACAGATTGATTAATATTTTGCACAGGGTGAGCTGCCCTACGACATTAGGAGAGGCTTCACTGATAGAGCCATGCTTTGCAGTCTTTATCCTTGGGGCTCTCCTTGTAATTGTTAACGTGGGCTTAGACAAGATTTCTCTGACGATATTTACAATGTCCCCATTGTGTTTCCAGTTCCAGTCGTGAGTTACATATGTTTTTGTTTTTGTTTTTGATTTTATATATCTAAGATACTTCACTAATTTGGTTTGTTATCTTACCAGCTTCGTCTGGCATTGGCTGAAATAAGTGATCGGGCGGTTGTGTTGCAGCCTTGACATTACGTGGCGCTGCCGGAGCGTCTTCTATTGAATTTGAATTTTTGCCTTGTGGAGAGCAGCGAGAAAAATTCAAAATTCAATGCGCGATTTTGGCATTTTATTGAGTTTTGCGCATGATTAGTATGAGAAAGTTAATACGAGTAGCGTTTTGGTTTTGGTTCGATGGAGATCGTGAGAAAAGAGAGAAAAACGAGAGAAAATAAGAGCGTTATGTTAGAGCCAATCCAGATTAATTGAGAGACTGCGCGTCTCAATATAGTGCGGAAGTTTTCAAGTGAGATTAATGTGCAGAATGCAGAGCAACGTTTGAAACCAAAAGAAACTCAAAAGAGAAACAGGGGAGAAACCAACAGAAAGCAACAGAACTGGGCTTATCAGATATCTAAGGAGCTGGCACGGCACTCACCCAGGGTTCGCACTGTCATCACTTTGCTCATCATCCCGTCGCCGAGGACGTTGCGTCCGACCACCTGAAACTCGTAGCTGGTACCGGAGGCTAGGCCGTTGATGGTCACCTGAGTGCTGCCAGATGGGGTTACGGATATCGTCTGCCAGTCGTTGACGCCCGCCTCGCGGTACCAGATCGTGTAGTCCTGCTTGTACTCGGACCCACCGCTGTAGCCGGGCAGCCATTGCAGCGTTATGGAGGACTCCGTGGCCTTGCCCGTGATGTTGTAGGGCGCATGGGGCTGGGTACCCTCGATGACCAGCTGCGTGACAGCCATCAACGTGGCCACTTCGTTGGAGACCACGCACTGGTAGTACCCGAAGTCTTCGCGCCGCAAATTATCAATCGTTATGTTGCCACCGGAGATTTTCACCCGATTGCGCTGCGAGTCGGACAGCTGCTCGCCCTCCTGCCGTTGCCATTTGATGGTGGGACGTTCGGTGCCCTCCGCCTCGACTGCGTCGCAGTGCATCTCGACGCTGTCGCCCACCTTGCGTTGGTAGAGCGTTTCCGGCTCCACGGTAAAGGCTGGAGGCTTGCGGACCAGCACTTCCATCGTGCCCGAGTCACCCTGTGTGCCTTGAACGTTGTAGGGTGTGCACGAGTAGCGTCCTTGATGGTCCTCGTTAACGCGCGTGAAGAGCAGCGAGCCGTTGGCCATTACCACAATGTCCTTCATCTGATACGGCTCCAGCAGGCGCTTGTCCTTCGTCCATGTGACGTACAGCAACTGCGGATTCGATTTTATGTAGCATTGCACAACGCCGGCCAGCCGAAAAGGCAGATACTGTACGGTTGGCGTGAAGGTCACTTTGGCAGGATCTGCGCAGAGAAAAGGATATCACTATTAGTGGCTGACTCTCTCTCTCTCTCTCTCATTAGTTGAAGAAACTCACATTCAACACTAAGGTAGGCCGAAGCGCTCTGCGGATCTCCAATGCCGTTGGTCACCTCGCACAAATACTGCCCCGAGTCGTCCGCGCTGATGGGGTTGATGATCAGCGAGCCGTCCTTCCGAATCGTGACGCGTGTCTCCAGTGAGGCCACCTCCCGCACTGGAGAGCCCTCGCGGAACCAGCGCACCGTCACGTTGCCGGGCATCGCCTTAGCCTCGCAGGAGAATATCACTTTTTCGCCCTCGAGTTTCGTTTGATTGGTGGGCGGCACCTAACGAAAATAGAAACAGAATAAACCATAGGGTAAATAACATATTTTTAGATCCATAATAGACAAGGAACTGTCTGGATGTCTGTCAACGGTGAGTGAGGACATTTCTAAATCAATGAGCCTTGTCTGACCAACTCCCAACTCCCAACTTATTCTGTACTGTTTTCCTAACCTGTATGCTCCGCACTTAAAAGCAACATTTAAAGAGTTCCACCTTTACTTCACTCTGCACACCCCCCTTCCCCGCCCCAAAGGAATTACATTTCCGTCGAGGCAAGGATAGCGCTCCTGACTACTGGCTTTGACAACTTGTCAGTCAAATGTCACCGACAACATTTGAGCCCGTTCTATTTTGGTATCTGGTAATTGCATTATTGCAGTTCGGCCGAACTCCTCGGTGTACTCAAAGGATATATACTGTTATTTTGATGTGGGTTGATTTGATTGAAAATGTTTTCGACTGAGTTGGCCGTAGTTAAGGTGGCTCACGGAAAGGTTACAGCTAAACGCACGTTCGGAACAAATTGCTCGCTAATTCGAGCACAATTTGTTATGCTTATTCAATCGATCCTTCGAGTGCGTGTCGCGCTCTAAACAGTCGTTAGCCTCAAACGAGCTTATGAAAAATGCCATGAGCATGCACCACTCCAAATATTGATCGAAGCACACACACGAGCCGGGGCTATCGAAAGGCCAAAGTTCAAACTATTAAAGACGTCAATATTTTGGCCCACATGCCTGGCGTGTTGGTTGTCTTTTCTGTGGCTAACAGTAAATACCAAAATCCAAATGCATTAGTGGGGCGCCCACAAAAGTATGCAGCACTTTTTAGACGACAAAAATGCCAAATACATAAGTGTGTGTGTGTGTGTGTGTATGCGAGAACATGTGCTGCTATTTGTATGCACATGGTAAATAGAAGACAGAGGGAGAGAGGGAGGAGAGAGGAGCCATGCCGAGCTGGGCTGAGACTGGACGAATGACCATGTCAAGTGTGTGCTAGGGGCGGACTCTTTTGGTATGTGCTTATTTTGGCTTTCTTTCGCTTGTAAAACGAGTCGAGGCGTACATGCGGGCAGCACGACCAGCACAAAAGCAGCTCAGTTGCACGCTTGCACCTCTTTTTCTGCTACACCGTGCACTGAGCGAAACGGGTATATTGGCATTGTGACCATTTGCCACTAGGGAAGCTAAAGATTTGGTATTACTGCATACCAATACCATCTAAGCTAGGTCTCAATAAAGAAGCATTCAAGTCTCGAGCGAGCATTATGCAGTCGGCTACATGGGAATGAAACGCTCTTTTTGTCGTGCATTTTTCTCTTTTTTTTTTTTTGCTGCTGGTCTGTGTGAAGTGGGGCCTCTCCCTGCCAGCTCGATTGTTTTGCGAAGCGCAAATGTAGGGCCACGTCAGTGAGTGTGGGCGAAGTTTTTCCGTTAACCGAGCTGATGGCGTTTTCTGGCTGCTGGTCTCGACGTGGTTGGTTTTAACGTGCGAAAATTGCGTGCCTGGGGTGAGATTGGTTTGATCTGCTCTGATGGGTACAGCTGATGCCGTTGATGTGTTGTTGTTTTTACACTCAAGCCGAAAAGAATATTTTGGATGATTAGTTTGCTTTTGAAAATGCTTAGGTTGTTTTTCGCTTTGGGCTTTGGGCGTTCGACTAAGCAAATGTTAAAGTGCTTAACTGATTCTAAAAGAAGATTATGCACGAAAATGCATGAAGAGTGTGTGAGGCGTGTTCAGAACTTACTCTTATGGTAAATTTCTCACTGACGTCATTCAATTTGGATACTGTATGCAAATTTTTAGCATGTGCCGCTTTATCCTTGGCGTGGAAAAGTGTGGGTCAGTTGGGGGTTTAGGTATATTTGTGGTTTTGTAGAAATAGTTAAGTTTCATTAGGATAGTTGAAATAATTAGTTAGACTATAATCAATGGTAATTGCCCGATCTAGATGTACTATTAAGCCCATTGTTTCTATTCTATATTTGAATTTGGTTAAAATTAAATTTGCTAAATTTCATTTATCATTTAAAATATCTGATTGATTATTTTGGTAAATAAATCAGTTTGTTTATAGGTTTTTACCATTATTACAGCGCCGCCCGCAATTATAACGCGGGCCGTATGGGAGACTTGTCCCTCACCATTGCGTGCAATGCAAGTGTATTCTCCGATGTCCTCGTGGCGAATTGTGGAGATCCGTAGCTCGGTGCCATCGTTGAAGATGCCCACCGTGGGCGAGGGATCGACGGGAATCGCATCCTTGTACCAAAGGATCTCTGGAGTGGGGGTGCCATCGGCCTGGCAATTTAGTATAATTGAATCACCTGCAAGAAACAAATACGCGTGGAAGAGACGACAGCGAAAGCGACAAATTAATAGGGTAAGTGCCTGGCAATTGTTCAGCTTATATACTCCTCGGGCTGGGCCTGCACGCGTGCACTGAGAATTGCATGCCAGCATGCCATTTGCAATGCCCAACTTCCGGTTAACCTCCTCTGCTGCATCTGTATATGCCTTTATATACAGCTCTGCTCGGTGCTCGACTACTAACTGCTCGTGCTTTGCGCCAGACAATGGAGCAGAGTCGGTCTCTTTTCCCATACCGCGAACCCGTTGATGAACTGACGAATAGGGTATACTGTTTTTGTGCAGGAATGTGTAGCTGACGAAAGGTTGCATAGATTCTCAAACCAGTCTAACTTTACTGTCTCCCCGTTCATTTGTCTGTTCATCACTTGGCTTAGGGTAACTCCTAGTCGGTCATGACCGACCATAGCTTTCTTACTTGTTGGCTATTGTTACTGTGCCTCGGCTGACAAACCGCGTCAGGTCTGTCTGATTTATGCGCCATTTTCTCTTGACGCATTTCCGTCGCAGTCTCTGTCTTTTGTTTGGCTTTTGAATTGTTTTGTGTGCTGCGCGATGTGTCTTGGGTGCCACTTGGATGTCGCCTGAGCGTAAACATTTTAACTTTGATTAAGCGACGGAAATTCGATTTGACTGGCGATTGCACACACACACACATACACACACACAAAAAGGCTTATCGATTCTGTTAAGCATTTGGGAAATTTGAAAGATGACAAATGAGTCCACATAACTAACTCAAACACGCACTTTGCCAGCATAGCAAACTTTCGCTTTCTGTACCTCAGTTTTTACGATTTCGCACCATTATGGCGCATGAGTGAGCGCTGGGCGACAGCCAACAGACGACGGAGGACGGACGACAGCGGACGGACAATGTTTTGAGGGCATAGGGCCTTTGCTCATAAATATACCCATAGTTCATTTCAAGGTGACAGATTCATTCGGGCGCTGCAACAAATGGCCGGCCATTTGATACAGTCAAAACTGGCTGTCCACAGGAAGGAGCCTTGGGTAACCCTATGTTACTTAATCTACAAAACGTCATCAGCCCGCTGGTTGATACAAATGTGATTTTAGACTTCAGTTAGGCAAACTTCTCTAGAGAAGTTTCTTGGCAACGAGTGCGTTATTTATGGTTCGACATTTGTTGTATTTGGACTCACCTAAATTAACATATATAATATCCTCTGGTGTAACACTAAAGCGTGGCGGTGCATGTACATCTAAGTGGAACCATGTACCATTCTTATGCTGCTTGGGGTCTCGGTTCAGGAATACGACCTTGCACTCGTACCAGCCCTGATCCGACTCCCGAATGCTGGTCAGATTGAGCGATGCGGAGCCGAACGGCGAGTCCTGCGAGACGCGTGACACGCGCCCCTTGTAACCCTCCTCGATGTGTTCCGGGTAGCTCTCATACCAGATGTATATGGGCAGATCGGAGCCCTGTGTCGATGTGTGTTCAAAGGCATAAAATACAATGGTTAAGATCGTTGAATAAGCACGAGATGCAGTTGATTGTTGATTTCGATATTGATCTGAGCATAGTTGGATGTTCGAATTATCTTTGTACAGTTGAACATTTTACATACGCTTGACATGGAGCCACGTTAAACTAAGACTATGTATCGTATATGACATGACATGTTCAGTCAACACATGAAATGAACTCGCATTGCCAAACAAAACATTTTTATTTACAGTCTAATCACAGGTACAGTAAACATGCAGTTAAAGAGCTCAATGATAACTAAGTGCATGCAGGAATAAATATTTTGAAAATGTTGATAAATAGAAAACAAAATGCGAGCAGTTTGTGTTAGATTAATCGCCGAGTTGCCAACCGTTGAATTGGCAAATGCAGCGACGTTCTAAAATAAATTGAATGTGACACGCCGCTCGGTGTAGTTCGGTTTTAAAAGCAAAATCAACACGGAACAAACTAAATAAAAACAAGAGGCAAAAAAGTATCATCAAAGATTGGCCGAGCTACAGACGCAGGCCCCATTGGCGCCCAACTCGCATGGCCATCAACACCAGAGCAGCAGCGCGCTGGCATTTCCCAGCAACAATAAATCATGTGCAAACAGCGAAAACAAAACTGCGAGGCTCGCAAACAGAGATACAGTTGAATTCAAGCTCGGGCTGATAAAAAATGTGCATGTAAAATATTTTTCATGCAAACTACAACAATTGGGGTCAACGTGCAGTCAACCTGCCCCTCCCCTCACTTCGCTCTCACTTGGCCTCACTCGGCGTGTCTTCTCTGACTAAACCGAAATGCCATATATTTCTGTTTGTTGTTTATTATACCCTGAACACATGACAGATACGAATTTCGGGTATAATGTGGATGTCGGGATGTGTGTGACACGCAGGCGAAAGCGTGGCCGACCTCATATATTCCTAATCTGGCTCAAGAACGGATTTGATCTAGCCACACGTTAATCTGAGCTAATAAAAACAGGGGACAGGGTATCTCGCAGTCGCTGACTGGAAGTCCTAAGCAGAGAGCTCTCTTTGTTTGTTGTTTATTTCTTTTTGCTCCAAGGCACAGCCCCAACTATGTATGCTGGCAGTTAGCAGCCTGGCATGCAGAATCTATTGAATCACGCGCAGCGCAAATGCGGATGCGGATGTGGATGTGGATGCGGATGTGGATGTGAATGTGGATTTAGACAGGTCATGCAATTCTCTCACATGACTTTAGCTTGGCATAGAAGGGCGTAAGCACTTGAACCCTTTACAGCTGAATGTTCCATGTCATTCGTTTAAAGTGTCAAAATGCTCCAGAGAAACAGAGTGAGAGAGAGAGAGAGAGAGAGAGAGAGAGACTGAGACGAGGCGAGGTTGCCATAATTGCTTTTGCTCAAGTAATTGGTAGGCATGTTGCTCGTATGTCCGATTGTGGCGGCATCACAGTTAATCGATTTATTCTCGTAATTATACTATGCAGATTTAGGGGCTGACAAGCGTCGAGGTCCCGCCCCGCCTCTAACAACTTAATTATATACGTTTTAATAATTTTCTCAGCTGACATATGAAATAATTTGCTCTGGCGGCGGCAATCGCCCGGGACAGGACGCCGAGCTGGAGCGCGTATGTCCTGGGACCCAGATAGAGCCAGCTGAAGGCTGTCTGTGGTAGGCAGTCGGTAGCTTTCACATATTTATTAGAGCGAGCCCAGCTCCGGCGTAGGCAGTGGAGCGGGCGCCAAAATTAATATTCGCACTCGCAGAAGCGTCATAAGTTGACTCGGTAAACATTTTTCCGCTTAATTTATTCAGTAGCAATTAATTTAGATTGCAACTAAGGCAACGATGATGCCTCAGTCTGTGTGGCAGCCAGTCTGGGTGGCTGGCTAGCTGCCTGGATGGCTGCCTGCCTACTGTGGCCTCTTAAAGCAGCAGACGCACAAAAGTAGGCAACACAATTTAGCCACTCGCTTTAATACAGAGAAAGACGATGAGGTGATGGGAGTATTCAAATGTGAGGCTCAGTATTGGACGAGTATTGGGCAGTCGGTTGAGCCCAATTACTTGTTCTCACATGCTCCATTGTGTATTTAATTGCAGACAGACATTTAAGCACCGTACCGGATCAGAGTCTCGTATAAATTAAAAGCTAAAGCCACGTTAATCCCTTTAATATGCTACCATTACTGCCGCTCGGCTGCCGTGCCACATTTTGCGGCCATATTCTGGATTCGTGCCATGTTTTATTTTTTTATATATAGCGAATGTGTGGGTTTATTTTTATTTTTTATCGCTGCAAAACATAAAGTTTCTTTTTGTAGTACTTATAACTTTGTTTGTGGCATTAAAAATGCTTGTAAAACTTTTAACTTGGCACAAAAAGCAGCGGCGTTATCTATCCCGCACACACACACACACACACTGACACACACACACCCACACTCACCGACACACACACACATGTATGAAATTATACGTAAGCAAGTTTAGTTGCATTATTTCGCTGAGCGCTCAAAGGACGACAGCGTTGACGTCAAAGTCTGCGTCAAGCTCAGCTCAGCAAGGGCAGCAGCAGCCGCAGCGTCTACATTTCTACTTTATTATCCTTGCGGTTTTTCTTAGTTTTGCTCGGTTTAACTTTGCCATCAAGCGGCAGCAACAATAAAGTTAGTTTATCGGCTTGCAGCGGCTTAGGCGTGCTTTAAATTATGAAAGTAAGCTGTCTGAGGTCGCTGCCTCTCAGCTTTGCAGCTTTGTTGCTCTGCTGCTTGCATTCTCTTAATGAGCCACGTCCACATCTGTGTAGAGGCCCCACTGGCCCCACCTGAGAGGTTACTTAAGCAGAAAACAGTTATGCAACGCATGCAGGCTGCATAATAAGTTATTATTAATAACATAAATGTATATATTACATCTATGCCTGGGCACATTACAAGAACTAAAATGAAATGAAATCGGAATTGGAATGTAAAAAAGTTGAAAAAAAAAGAGAGAATTAGTTTAGTGCTTTTTAAAAATAGATATCTGCATAGGCAAACTGCAGCTTTTCGCTTTGTTTTATTTCTTGTAAGGGAAATAAATTGTTGCTAGCTATCAAGGAATTTGCAGTGCTCGTTGCAGAAGTGGAGGAGTGGTTGGCGGTGGTTGGGTGGTTTGGCGAGGGTGATTTGTGAGTTGGCATTTCTAGTGGAATACTGAATATTTACTGAAGAAGAACTTTTGGTCGAACAGAGTTGAGGAAAATACGTAATGAATCCGCATTATTTATGCGCCAACTTTGTAATTTGGCTGAGAGGTTAATTTTAAATCATATCGTAATGCACCTATCGGAAGCACTAGCGTATTTCCGCTCACTCTGTGCGCGCCTCAAAGATCTGGCCAAGTTAGTCTTCATTAGTGCAAGGATTCGTACAAATTGCACTCAAATCTTTGGAATGTGGCTACATTTGTTTTTGCTTTTCTATGAATTGCGGCTAAGTTTTGATAATTTGGTATGTTGGCGGCAGTGAGAAGAACAGCTACAGTGAGAAGATTTGTATACAGTTATTTCGATTTGCGATATTGCGATATTGCGAACGAGACTTGTTTAACAAATGAACATATGTGAATTTTTCTTCTCTTTCGCTCTCTTTGGTCTGATATGTATTTACTTTAGATTTCTGGAAAAGCACTTTTAACTCTTGTCAATTTGTGTATGTGTGTGTTTATGTATGTGTATGTGTGTGTGTTAGTATAATATCTAAGCGAGCCGCTAGGAAGATGTTACCGTTTTGGCGAAGCTTAAGTGAAGTTGGCTTTTTGGCACCTTAGCGACAAGTAAATGTCGAAATAAAAATGAAAGAAGAAGAATCAAAAGAAATCATAGATAACTTAACCTATATTTTTATATATATTTTTATATATATTTTTATATATATATATTCAAACTGCCAATCGAGCAACACATAAAACACATACATATCAAATATCGTGGACATATCCAATTCAATCCATCTCAAGCTAATTCAGTTATATACTTTTGTGGCATAGGCAACATCAACATCGATAGTGTTATATTGCATTAGCATAAGCCGAATACAGTTAGTCATTGATTAGGTGACCGTTTAGCATACGTTACGCCTAGTTTACAACAAATTTCGATCATTACGCATACGCACTGTGGAGCTAAAGCTGGCATTTCGCCTACTTGGCACTTAATTAGTAGAGCAATAATATTTGAAAATCAAGTGGAACGGAACAGAAGAGAATCGAACATAAATGCATAAGAAACCAACCGAATATTGATTAGTTAGTTAGTTAGGGGATGCTCATAAATTAGTTGGTAATTATGTATGTAAGTGGATAGTTAGGTAAAGAGTTCGAAAACGTTGAATATAGCTTGATATATGTAAGTATTTTGGTTTACTGTGTCGTTAGCATTTTGTCGCGCTTTCTTCGACTTTTGTCTATCTGTTTCTTACTTTCTTTAGCTTTTTGCGTTATCAAACAACAATGTAAAAAAGAGAGTTTAGAGAAGAAATTTGATGTGTGATATCGTACCGTTTCGCTCACCTTCTTGTCCCACTGCAGGACATATGGCACCGGGTGATCGTTGGGGAACTCAACATGGCAATTGAAGACAACCCCCTCCCCCAGTATGGCCGTGATGTGCACAGCATCTTCTGCAATACGATAAAAAAAGATAAATTAAACTTTAATATGCATAGTAGATAATAATACTAATATAATATATATGTTTAAGCTCCTAAACGAACAATTGTCCAACATCTATTACACATTTGCTGAGCAGCCGGACTCTGGAGACGCCAAGAGCGCTTTTGACATCAATTGATTGATGGGTCGAAAGTTTCGTTGACCTGATGTGCAATCTGCGTGTAGTCAATCTCTTACTTATTGAAGAGTCCGCCCGTAATACGGCCAATCCCTAGTCAATACTGAAGCCGCCGTGCTCTGCGCTGTCTACGTGCCTCTGTGTTTACGTGACATTCTGCACGATTTACTAAGTTGGCTTGACATTTGCCCGGTCCAGTATGCAGGATCCACCGTGTCCCAGGTCGTTGCTATGTGGAGTAGCCACTCCTGTAGAGGGCTGTCGAGTATGCAATGGCATGCCATTGACGTTTTTTCACAGACAACGCGATGGAAGCGAAGCGGATTGCTTCTAAATGGAATCGTTGATAGCCACATCGGTCACATGTCAAGTGGGAAGGCCATTGACTGATATTTCCGCCGTTGTACGGCCTGAAGCCGTGGCTATTCAGACGGGCTTTGTTCAAGTTTTCAAGTTTGTAGATTGGTTTGCTTTTTGCAGCACAAACTTTTAGCCAATGCAGGTGGGATAGGGATTACAGCAGATTAACTTGCGCAGCATAACTCTGATGGGGAATCGAAACGAGAGTTCGATTAATAAATCCACATCTCATGAAATAATTGGGTTTTATAATTTAAAACTCATGCGGATAAGGGGCCCATCCTCTCGTGCTCAGGGAAGCTTTCGTCATTGCTGTCATTTGTGTGTGAAAAGTTAGTTCCAACTTGTTTGTATTCCAATTTCATCCATCCATTGTGCGATACGTGACGTTTGATTAGCGTTTGTCAGTCTTCCTCGTAGCTGGACTAACTGTCGACTGTCGACTGTCGTCTGTCCTCTGTCGTCTGTCGACTGCAGTCGTCAACACTTCAAGCTGAGCTGGGCCGAGAGTGGCTGTCCCCTGGAGTGACAGGACTCTCGCATAGTAGTTGTTGCCCCTGGTGATCTGCTAATGTGTCGTATTTAAAACGAAGCTGTCAAGCCAACATACAGCAGCAACACATACAATAGCCAAACAGGCCCCGGCCCCGCATTACTAGCGTATGCTTAAAGCACGCGCACGTGCGATGCTTTAATTGCCGAAATTGCTTGCTTGCCTGCCTGCCTGCTTGCTTGCTTGGCAAGGCCTCTCCTGCTGGCTCTTGGTCTACAACGGAAATGCTAATGAATAGTCGGAAGCAGCAGAACAACGAAACGTTGCAATGCCATGGCGCATCCTCTTACACGCACACACACACACATAGATAGATAGAGAGGTGCGGCAAGGCGGGGACGAGAACAATTAAAGACAGAGCAGCGTTGTCCGTGCCACAGACAAACTTGTTAACAAGCAGCTTTTGACAAGGCTATTGTTGTTGCCAGATGTGGGGCAGCAAGTTTTTGGATGCTTTTGCCACGTTGGATATTTGAATTTACAAAATTAATCTTTGAATGAAACGAGAAGTAAAGCACTTAAGTATATTATTATTAAAGTAGTTTGCAAAATGGCAAAAGAAACAAGTCGGAATCCCACTTGCAATGTAGCAAGCTGCACGGCTACGTATGGATGTGGAACTGTGTGTGCGCGTGGACATGGACATGCGCATTGAAAAAAGGAAAGGCAATGCCTGAGTAAGAGACTAGAGTGTCAGTCGGGCCCAGGACTTCAGCTGCAGACCGCCTGCCTGCCAGCCTGTCAGCTAGTCGCTTAGTCGCTCAGTCGCTCAGTCGCTCAGTCGCTTGCTCGTTCATTCACTTTATCAGTCACTCACTGGCTCGATGTTTCTTTGTATCCTTCATATTATGCAATGAGCGCTTGTTGACTTTGGCATTTGCATAAATTTCTGTTAACTTGGCCAGCTTAGGCAACACTTTGAACATTGAAAGTAAAGTAGTAGAAGCAGGGACTAGGGAGTTCGGAGTAGGGAGCTTAGAGTAGGGACTTCCCCTTCAGACGTTGCATAAAAAGCTACATGAAAACGAACAGAAACAACAACGACCAGCGAGTGTGTACACTGCACAGTGAACGCTCTTGAGCGTCTATTGCCCTTTGATAATGCTGCAGACAGGTCGCCCGAGCAGAGAGTAGCAGGGGCGAGAGTCTAGAGTAGCAGGAAGTAGGCCTTTCGACTCCCCTTCCGCTGATGTTCTGGTATTTTTTGTAGTCGCGCCTTTTGATTGCGTTAACATGCAAAAGTGGTCTCATTATACAATTTAAAATGTCCTCCAAGTCGAAGCAGTCAGGCACTTGATGTCCTCTCCCGACTCGCCTTAAGTTATTCAGCAGCGCACTTTGTTTTCATGGTTTAAAGTTGAGACGTTGCTCTGCCTTCCTAGCTGCTTGCCAGCCTGACTGCTGCCTGCAACTAACAGCGCTTGCCATTACATTTTCCCGGAACTCATTTCGGACCACCCCACGCCACCAGGCCGCCCACCGCCCCCTCTAAATGCTGCGCCTTGAGGCGTACTTGGCAATTGACCTTTCGACCGCGCACGAAGTGGCCATCCCATTGGCTGCTATAGAAATCCCAAGCGGATTTTCAATTTTCGGCTAAATTAATTTAATTCATTTGAAGAATCGTTACGGTACATTAAAGCAAGCCGGTCGAAACTTTCCTAGTGCTACATTGGAATCGAAATTCCCAAGTGCATGTCACGTCTATCGCTACCTCCCTCTCTCTCTCTCTTTCTCTCCCTCTGATAATATTATAATATGCATATGTACTGTATACATATATATTATTATATATATGTATATATATGTTTACTTCTTTCGCTGCTGCCAGCTTTGGTTGCCATTAAGGCAAAATAACCTCAACTAACTGTCAACTAATTGCCAAATGTAATCAGCTTTGCCCTCACGTAAGCCGCTTATTGTGCACCATTACATTTTCGTGAATACCAAATAAAAATGAATCTGGGCGAAACGACGACGAGCAGAGCCCCGCCCTACCGCCCAGCCGCCCCACATATGGCTTGATTTCTGTAACCATTCAGCGGGAGAAATTTACCACGCACAAATCAATGAATATTTCTGGCAGGCCTCAGCCCATAGATAGGTAATAAATTAACTATTATAATGTAAGCGGAGAACGAAGCGTGGTTAATGCCCTCGAGTACTTTGTATACATATTCCTGACCTAGCCTCGCCCATCTGTACGAGCACTTTGCGCCCATTATGGAGTAATATCGCTAGATTTATAGGAGTAAGGGGGTATCTCTCAGTGGGTCAGCCCCGACTGGAGCAACTTACCTGGTATGTTGTGAGCTTGTGCATTTTGTGCCAATAAGGCAAACAGACAGATGAGTGCTAATTTCAGAGTCTGTATTGATCGGCAAGTCTTGGTCGAAGCGCTAGCACATCCGTCGACGTCCTCTTCGACGGCGTCGTCCTCGTCCTGGTGTCTTCTTCTTCTCGTTGTTTTCACTGTGAACGCAGCCGTTTTCAACGGCGTATGATTTGGAGTCAAAGCGGTTGGAATTGTCGTCGTCGTCGTTGTCGTCGTCGTCGTAGCTCTTCCTAATATCGATGCTACAATTGTTGACTCGGCTCTGGTACTTTCGCTGATTGTGTCTGATTGTTGTGGAGTCTGCTTTCTCGTTGATTGGTTTGTGTTTGTGGCGCACGACGAACGCGACCGGCTTAATGCCTGACACCATCGATAAGACCCAGGGTCCGCACACACGCCCATGCCTCTGGTCCCATAGTCAACGCCGCCTAACGTATCGTTCTCACTTGCACTGGCGTCATCTGTAACAGAGAGAGAGAGAGAGAGAGAGAGAGAGAGAGGAAAATAAGTTGAAGTAGACTCAAAGAATTGAAATGAGCTTAAGTAGCCTCAAGTGCAGCAGCACACCTGCCAGCACTTGTGGCAGCTGTCTAGCACAATCATCAATGTCAACTCGAGCCTGTCAATCAGCTCTGTTGAGGCTGTTTCTGCATATAACTGCCTCTATCCCTAATCGGAATGCAGCGGGGCTTACAGACCTGGTGCTAGATTGAAATCTTATACAAACTGCAGAGCACAAATGACAAATTAATAAACAAAAGGCTCGCATTCGAGCACCCACCGACACCTTTTTACACAAACACCCTAACTAACACACACGGACTTTCGCATAAAGTTAAGCAGCTAATAGGTTGTAGCTACAAGGCAGACACACAGATAAGTTTACTAGGCAGGTGAGGCTGCACAGAATTGAGTCAGAGGAGCGAAGACAGAGACAGGACAAAAGGTGCCCCCATTAAATTGCGTTGCGCCTATACAAATAGCTGAAACTTTTGCTTGCGCTGTTCGGCATTAAAAGTTTGCGTTTTAAATGTAAAACTTGTGTTGATTGTCCTCAGACAGAGAGAGAGAGGGAGAGAGAGACCATTGTTGTGGAGTTGGCAACTATCTGAAGATCTGGGACTAAGTGTTATATATGGGCCCTCTGTTTGCTGAGTAGTTAATTAAAAGGGATTGAATCCACAATTAGCAACATTCGCGTTCCCCCGCAGGTATGCAGCGGAATGATGCGGAATACTCGCTCGGCCAAAAAGGTATTTTTAATTAAATTATTCGAAATGCTTTAAACGAAATTCCCTTAACATGTGCAAAAGTTTTCCCCCTCGCAACGGCAGCTTCTGGCACAACAGTCAGCAGTATTTAAGCGAGGAATTTGTGCGAATGCCTAGGCAACCTGAGTAAAGGCATAAACATCAGCATCAGCATAAAAACTCAACATACGCACACTTACACCCACGCAGACAGAGAATACATACGGATAGGGCAATATCCTCATATAGACACACACTCTCAAACACTTTTCACATTTGAAAGCGCAAGAAAAGCGTTTTTCTAACGATTTTCCTCCGTTTGCTTTGTCAACGCAGCCCAGGGGAGGATGGCCTGGCAAATCTTTGCTTTAGCTTTATTAAATGTTGCCACTGCAATTAAGTAACTCGAGTTTGCACTCTCATCGCTCACACAGCTAAGCAGACGGGCGCTACAGACTGCACAATACAGGTTACCCTATAATGAAAGTTAAGGATTTCCAATTAATTTCATAGGTCTATCTGTTGAGAAGGTTTGTCAAGTATATGAGATGAGGGCTTAGGCGAGTATTTTAATAACTAATACACTCTTTTCAATTCGTGAAGGAGTATAAAAACTCGAGTGCTGACGCCTGTGCTAAGGGGGCGTGCTACTGAGGAGATGACAACTCGTTCGCTTAATTTTCAATTTCTGAAGGGCTGGGGCAGTGGTTTTGCGGTTACCTTTGTGCGCGTCTCTGACGGCGCTGTATATAAACGTCATTAGTGATCTTTTAATGCATAACTTAATACCCCTGACGAGAGTGAAAAACAGACAACAAACAATAAACAACGGGGACAGTATTGGACTGCCGAAGATTAAATACTCTTGCTGAAATTTGCATCCGAGTTGCTTAGGGCTTTATCTTTAATGCGCTACACACTTTGTCGCAAAGTTATGATGACTCCGGGAAGAGCATAGGACGCGCGAGCGAGCGAGAGAGCGGAGGGAACTGTGTGCGACAGACTGTGCCGGAATGCTTCTGCAGGGCTCATGCGTCGACTTAAATCCTTTTGGCATGACATGTAAAATTTTAATAACGTCAAGCATTATGAAAACTTTTTGCGCTTTGGCATTATGACAAGTTTATTAAAACGAAATTTATTTATGAAGCGTGTGTGCGCTGCGAGAACGAGAACGAGTGGCCATTACCTGGTTCCAGCTCGGAGCCATCATCATCATCTACCCCACATAAGCCAACGGCCCGCAAACCACACAGCTAGCAACAAAAATCACATTAGGCCAGATCTAAACAGTTTCGGCCTGCTGTCACATATACACACAGCCACACAGCCAGACACAGAGGCAGGAACGCCATGGCAAGGCACAACTAAAATAGAACAAAAGCCGGAAAAATGATTTCCCTTATGACTGAATTTTCATTACCGAAAAACCCGCCATGGCGTATGATTTCATTTGTAAATCAGCTCAAGTTGAGCTCGAACGTCGCATAATGGACGCCGGATACCAAGCGATGGATGCTGGACGATGGTCGGAAAATCGGAAAATCGCCGAGGAGGGAGGCAGCTCGACATTTGATGGCCACTGTGGCGGCCATCTTTGTTGTGGAGGCGGCTAACAATGACAAATCAGCAAACGAATTGCATTTGCTGCTCCACACGTACACGTTGCCAAATGCAAACCAGCCCCAATGCCCGAATGTGGGGGCAATCATTAAATGAAGTACGATGCCTGCTGGGGAACGGCCCAAGGATGTAGATGCCAAAAATCAGTTGATTGGTTCGCATGCCCATGCCCACACATATAGCTAGCCGCCTTTGTTTGCCGACTGTGCGAATGCGAGTGTTGCTGCACCATGAGATTTCATAACTAAATATTCGGCCACATCGATGTCATTAAAACGTATGTATACACACGTCCAGATGACAGAGGTGGGTCGCCAGCCCATCAGCCCATCAGCCCATCAGCAATCAGCTCGCTGAGGGCTCTGAGCTATTGAGGGCATTCCAATGAGTTGACGCTCGGAATGGAAAGCATTTCAATGAGCTGACGTTAACGCACCACCATTTTATTTTTGTCTGTGTGGCAAGCACTTTATGGGATCCGTTTCCGCTGCTGCTGCCGCTGCCCGCTGACTGCTTCCAAAGAGCTGAATGCGGATGCGGATGCGGCGATGAGTAAAAGCTTTTGGTTGACTGCACACTGAAGCAAAAGTGGGCAGCGGTCAATTGGGCGACCAACGAATTACGCGCCTGCACACATGATCTTTGACTGATAGCTACTTGCCACACATCCCAGCACATCTAAAAAAATTTAATTAAAAAGCCTCGATAGGTCGAACCACTTGAAGCGAGCCTTTTTCTGCACAGTCCTGCGGCACTCACTCCTACTCTTTTAGAAACTAATTAAACGTGTTTTACACAATTTACTTAAGCACAAGCCCTTGAGCAGCGCGGACAACATCTTCAAATCAACTCGACAAGGGGTCCAGCCCACAAAGAACTACAGCTCTCTCGCCCCCCCAGTCTAATAACTGCGAATGGCTGTTCGACTCAGCCTTCTCCACTGCTCGCTCTGGTCCAACTTCTTCTGCGACTCCTTGAGGCATTTTGTGGATTTTGTTCGTGTGATTGTGTGTGTGTGTGTGTAAGGGTGTGATAGTGTGCACTTAAGTACAAAACAAAATTTTTACAAATTTTAGCTTATTGTGTGGCAGCTGCTGCAAGCGACTGCAAACTAAGTGATGCGAGGCCATATATGTACGTACTTAAACATGCCCCAAAAACTACGAAAAAAAAAGAATCTCGAGCAGAACCGCAATAGCATCGGCTTCAGCACCACCACGAGAACAACTCCCAGTCCCAAGCGCTGTTTGTATACCCTGTACCCATTGGGAATGACTAGAGAGCGCATGATAGAACCCTTTAGGTATGTATATTCTTGATCAGCCTTAGTCAGTCTGTATTGCTGTTTAGATACATTGAATTTCAAATCAAACTTTAGAACTATAGTTACTAAATATGCAAGGGTATATCTGATCACATAGGGTATTTACTATTCGACTATCCCCTATAGAGTTGAGCACTCTTACTTGTTTTGGTCTTTAGTATTGCACATACGCCGCATTGGCTGGAGTTAAAACTTTAATGAAATAGGTCGTGCACTTCTGCTGGCTGCTGCCGCTAGGTGGGATAAAGAGCGCAGAGACTCAAGCATGTTAGCTTGTTAGCGCATAAAGACAACAGCAAAAACAACAACAATGGGGATAACAACAAGAACAGTCGCCATGTATATTATTTGGGTCGCGTGTGAAAAAAGGCGACGGAACCGGGTACACTGCAGCACATTGTCATCTTGCCACGGCAAACATTAAATTATCTTGTCAACTGCCATTGTTGCCGCAGTGCGTCCTTTTTTAAATCTAGGATCTGGCGCAGCTTTATTTCAATAAATATGCGACTGGAACTCCGAAATGTATCCACTTTGTTATTAAATTAATTAGATCTGATTCAGTGCGGCTGCAGTCGCTCGCTGGCTAAGGAGAGATTATGTTACCCAAGCCGAGTCAAAAGTTGCCGTGGGCGAAGGTAATGGCCATTAAAATATATACCGTCGTTTAATTTTAGAAAATGTAACGTTGCCACAGCGGCAATTAGGTCTACTCACGGACATTAGGTAACCTGGAGCAGGTAACGAGCAAGAAATTTTCAAGCGGACGTATCCGACTACATAATACTTGTTCTCTAACCGAATATACGAAGAGTAGGCTGAACTATTAAGCTACAGAAGAGATATTAGGCTTGCTTTACTCAAAAGAGGTCAGTTGGTCAGGCATTGCGCAAAACCTATATACTCCTTTCATATCGTGAACAAGTGTACAAATGCTAGGGACAAGCAAAGTCAATATATCATTATAAAGGCACTTACGCTAAATGATCTAAAAAGAAATGCGGCCAAATAAGCTGCCGACCCGACTAGCTCGGCAAACAGCAGCCATGTTGCTGGCCTCGCAGGAATCGGGAAAGCAAACGATAACACGAGAATGGGCACGAGAATGGGACGAACACAGGCCATTGTACAATTTTAATTGCTCTAAAATGTTGTAATACAACACGAACCACAAATAAATAAAATTTGCTGACATCAACAGGATGTTTTGCGGGTTCCTGTGCGGGGCGGAGTAGAACTGGAGTAGGAGTTGAAGGGAGAGCAAGAGCAGGCCGTAATGGTCTAATGACTGGCTTTGAAATTTAATTTGGTCAAAATGGAGACAGAGTCAGAGCCAGAGCCAGTGAAACTCATTGCCCTGACTAGCCAGGGCTGCCTATTGGCGTGTGCATAAATAGCCGTAGTTGGGCGGCACAGGAAATTACATGGCCTTTGTGAAGGGGCTCTGTCTGTACGTCTGTGCGTCTGCAGGTCTGTCTGAAGGCAAAAGTTTTTGACAGTCGCACAATGCGAATATGTGTATCCTCATCAAGGCGAGTAGCTAAGTTGCTGCTCATTTATATTATTTACAATAAATTTGTGCTTCTCATTTAGTTTTCACTTTTATCACAGCCATTCAAAGGCTATTACGAAGCAAGTTTTCATTGAGGAGAATTACTTCTTTGTCGGTCTGTCGGCATCGCTGCGATATGGGTCCAGATGAATTCCATAATGAATTGTTTAATTTCGTTAGTATATCGTTTCTTCACTTGTCATTATGTAACGCTGCCCTCCGATGACCGAACGCATCGCCAATGACAGTGCACAAAGGGTCCCTCAATTTCTTATTTCTCATGATTTTCATAAAGTTTTTCTTTACTTTACAGCAATTAGTTTTTACAATACTTCGCAAGCTGAGCAAAGTTTCTTTAATAATTATTTTATACTTGGCCATTTTCCTCAGATTATTAAAGTGCAAAATTATTTCAGGGGGCGGGATAAAGGATGCGAATCGAAAGAGGAGAAGCAAAAGGGACGAACAATCGCCCTCGAAGGCGAGGAGAAAAGTTTTATGTTTCATTCTTAATTGCGGCATTTCGATTAAGAAAAATTAATAATGAAAGTTTTGTTATTATTTGTGCTGCCAAGATGAACGACAAGCAAGCGGACAAACAAGAATTATATAAAAGCAATGGCGGAAGGACAACGACGACGACGTCGGCGACGACGACTTTCAGGCGAAAGACAGCTCAACCTTTGCCATTACGAGATTTCCTCGCAAACATAAAGTCAATTTCTTAAAACTTTATGATTTTCATATAATTATCATCAGCATCACAATAATTCATACTTTTCCTTTGACAGTGAGCACAGATCTGAACATTATCATCAGAATGAGCAGTAATATAATCATTATATTAACCTTTTAAGAGGAAACTCAATTCCACTCAAAATAGAGAGTAAATAGGCTTATTTTGTGTTAGTTCAAGTATCAATTAACAGAAGGACAGACTCGATCTGAGCTGATATAATATATATAGGAACTGGTGCTTGAGATACCTTCTTCAGTATATTGCGTGTGCCTATAAATCCGTAGACCCCAATTACCGATTTTCCATAGGTTTCAAGCTGTAATTACATAAAAGGTGCTTAACGACCAGGCGCACACCTTTGCCAGCGGACATGCACGACAATCAGCTGCGCTGTTTCGGTAGTTAAGGGAACGCTGATAGTTAAGCTCTCCTCCACTGAAGTACGAAGAATTCCGGAACGAGACTCAGGCAAAAAGTTTTGGTACTCGACTCGCCTCGAGTCGAGGCGATGTTGTCGTCCTGCCCATTGGCCCCGTCTGCGTCCCTTTTGACAGGCACGTCTTTTGGCCGCTGCATTAAATGAAATGCTGCGAGCAGAAGAAAAGCAAATCATGACTGAAGTGTAAAACTTTTCCCATTATGCAAAAATGAATTTCCATGCCTTAAAGTGGAAGCCTGGGGCTGGAATGCAGATTAAATTCTATACAAAAACAATTTTTTTCGCACCGAATTAGTTTAAGGAAAATAAAATTTTAAAAAATGGGAGCTTTACTCTACAGTAGCAACGTGAGTCTATAATTCCTCAAGAAACATTGCCAGACTCTGAAAATAGACTCTGACAATATTGATTTTTATCCTCAGACACATAAATATATATATTTATATAAGACGAGTCGGCGGTTGCTGTCGATGAGTACATTGACCCGTATGTACAGTGTAACTACACTGTGCGTCACGACAGTGTGCCGTTACTGCGGTCTGAATATCCTTTTAAATTGGCGACTTACGCGCTGTCGTCCTGTCGATAAACCAGAACTAATAAAAAGGGTTCGTGCTGCAAGACGAAGACGAAGAAGTTGTCAAAACTTTTTCGTCGCTCAAATTGATTCTCAAGTATTGGCCCACAGGCTGGAGAAATCGTTCTGATTGCGCTTTAATAGCGCCTAATGGCCGGCGACAAATGTGGCAAATTACTTTAATAGGTACTACGAAATAATGAACACCGAGCACACTTTACAACAGCAATTCACAGGCTGAGCAGGCCGAGCGCTGGTCACCGGACCGAAAGGCTGGACCTAAAATAGCTTTTGGCACTCGCCGCGAGACACCCAAAGAGGGGCAGTTCGAAGGGTCTCAGTGCAAGCGGGGAATATCGAGTGCAAATTATGGTGAGTTTTGTTAAATTGGAATGCCATTGTGGCTAAAAGGGTATATACTTAATGGCCACGAATTGCTGCCTCCTTCAATGTGCAAGCCACACTTGAATATGATAATGAACATTTGTTTTCTTCCATTTCTTTGCTCGCCCTTCTTTTCCCACATCTAATTGTTTTATTTTTAATTGTTTTGGCACAAAGTATTCTGCTGCATTCTACTTTCAGTTTGTGGTTTCCCCACACACACACTCACACAGAAAAGGGACTGCAAAAGCTTTTTATCCCATTTTGACTCCAAACTTTTGCAGTAACAAAACAAAAGGAGCCCACATAGCTGCAAAAAAGTACACAAAGTTATGAAATTGAAGTGGCGACCTGCAAGTATTTCTGCTCTTCTATATATGTATATACATAATATATTTATATATACGTAAATATATATATATTTCTATATATATATGTATGTCTATGTATATTCACAGTTCTTTCTTTGTAGCGCCACGAAGGTGAACAGTGGCAGAGACTCTTGAGAAAGCCACAGAAAAATGCAAGCAATTTCTAATTTTGATCTGTTTGGAGATATGAGAAACCAAGATATAATATTTTATTAAAATGAAAGCAGAATAAAAAGAAGCTGTGCCTGACCCCTTGCTTTGTCTTTACTTTAGCATTAGACTCTTTAGGCTAAAGAGTCACAATAGATTTCATATATTTATAGTTTAGCTCTACTTCTAGATATATTTGCAAGTTCCCTCTTTGCGCTTTTATCCGAAAATAGCATAAGGATTGTTTTATTTTTACCCTAGTCCTGTTAGGACCCCTTTTACTGCCAGAGTGAACTTTTGTCATGCTGTAAAAACAGTCGAACTAGGTCAATTTTTATGCTTCACTGCCAATGGAGTAAAAAAAAAGAAAAACAATGCCCAACGCTTAGATGTAGGTGTGATTGTGTGTATGAGCGTGTGTGTAAGTATGTGTAACTGTGAACCTGGGAAACTTAATAACACCTTCATTGTATGCCCTCACCTTTAAGTGGAAAGTGCGCAGATCTATGGCTGCCGCAGATTGATGCAAAAGTCGCATTCTGCATTTGCAGTCTTCCCTGACGTCATTGAATTGGCCCAGCTGCTGCCACAGGAAATTCTGTGTATCTGTCGCACTCCTCAGTTGGGGCTTGGAAAACAAGTTATCTCTTATACAAGCATAACTCTTATACAACTGACGCTGATCCCCTTCAAGCCTATGAGATCGCTGCTGTGGTGAGTAGCGTTATGCTGAAGAGCTTCTCGGGGCTTATGTTTTGTGCTCAACATTCGCATCATTATGCGCGCCAGTTTTTGGGCGCCATCTACAGCCATATAACTGCTTTTAAGCTGTATTAGTATGTGTGTGTGTGTGTGTAAACAAACATCTCCAGCATTCAATCTGAGTGAACCTCATCGAGCATCGAGAGAAAATTTAGGCAATACATAAATTTACCTCATTATTACCTGAAGCAACGACTATTTCAGCCTCTCAGTTTCTCAGCTTTTCGAGTTTTCGATTTTTCAGTTTTCGTTTTTCGTATTGTGCACAGCCTTTCGGATTTGGTCTTCTATTCACATAATCGCATAGCAGCACGCCTAACTCTGCGGCACACTACACTCCAAGTGTTCTCCAGTTTCTCAGTTCTCGTTCTGCTCTGTCCCTACTCTACCCCACTGCCAGCTTCCTCCATTTCGCTCCCATTTGGTATCACATTCAAACAGAAATTCCAATGAACTGCGGAACGACTGACCAGTCGCTGCCTCTGCCTCTGCCTCCGCCTTTGCCTCTGGCTCTGTCTCTGACTCTGGCTAGCTGGTCACTCACTGCTTCTGCTCACATGTCTCTCTGCTTGCGAGTTATTTTCAGAGAGGCTCTCGTTTTTTTGTTGCCTGATGATATTTTCATTTGGCTGTCGCTCGATAGCCACTTTTTGTTTGGAATCTATTTTGTTTACACATTTTTCCGTCTAGGCGAGTCTGGCTGCGCGCGTGAGAATTATTGTTTAGCGACGTCATATCGGCCTCTGCAATTGCTTTTCATTTAGATAAAGCGATAAATGTGCGAGTGTGTGAGGAAAAAGCGATTAATCAATTAGGCAATATGTAAGAAACAATTCGAACCGTATTTTGGGGGAAGTAATCCTCTTTGGACCCCAAGCAAACAGTGTCGAAACAGAGATAAACGCTGCCATTTATCACTATTCACAATTTGTAACTATTGCCATTAGCCTCGGTCGGCGAGACGTCGAGACACTCTGGGAAGACAGCCTCAAAGAATAGCCAATAATAACAAATTCCAATGTTTATTTGTGTTTCTCTCTCTCTCTTTGTGTGTGTGTGTATAATCAATGTTAAATTAAGACAGAGCGAAAGTCTAAACAAAGGTTTGGCATTGGGGTTAAGTCAAGCAAAACGCAATTCTGTTTATGGAAATTGCAATTTCCTTCTTGCCTATCAATTGCAGCTGCCAGCTAGCTTCAAGCTAAGAACTGATAGATATACATGCTTGGTGGCTTTACAATCTACAATTACATTACCCGTCGGCTTCTTGCTTTCGACAGAGACAGAGACAGAATCAGAGCCAGAGAGAAAGAGTGGAAAGTCGCAAGCGAAGGCGCAGCCCGAGCCAAAACCATAGAAGCAATCAAACTTGAACTACTCAGCCCAAGCCACGAATAGTTTTACACACATTTTCCGATTGTTTTGTGGCTCTGTTTTTCTGCCCTGTTGTGCATTGTCTGTCTTTTTCTGCCATGGCCAGCTTTGTAATTGAATTGTGACATTTACACACACTTTGCGATTGTAATTGAAAAATGCATAAATTGTAATTACATTTTCGCCTATTCTCAGTGGCGATAACGCAGTCAATTTCCACAGAGAAGGTGCGATTTAATTGAGTTCGTGTGTACGCAAACACTTTAGGTATTTAGCGAAACGAAAACAACAACTTCTCTGAAAGTGAGTAAACTGGGAACTTTTATCAGAGGCCCACACTATAAAATTGATGCATGCTTAACTAGAGACTTGCAGATCTTGTGGAAGGCTATGTTGAGGCAACTAAAATTTCTTGTATATCATCTATATCATTCTCTAATATCAAGTTTCAGTTAGGTGAATATATTCACCACATGGAACATAATATAAACAGATAAATAGAAGTCAGTTGCCAATCATTCCGAGTATCTGCTAGTCGAATACTCCCGATGGACAGCACTTCTATCTATGTTTATTATGGCTTATTACTAGAGAAGACAACTATTTACTCACCTCACTGTCGCAAGCATTATATAATGTGTTTAAGCCCAATCCAATGTATTTCCTTGTTTTTCACTGGGACTCTTCAAAAATGCCAAACAAAGTACCCGTACCCAAAACTTGGTGGGCTTCGCCGGATGAAATGTCCAACAGCAACTCAGCAAAATTAAATGCTCAAGTAATAAAAAGCACGTCTTTGTTGTTGTTGTGACTGTTGTTGTTGTTGTTGTTGTTGTTATCCGCGCTGGCTTTTAACGTAATACAAATCGGGTTTTATTAAGAAAAACTCCTTGTTGGGTTTCTGGTTCTGTTTTTATTAAAGGTTGCTGCTGTTGTTGTTGTTGTTATTGTTGCTGCTGTTGTTGTTTGCTGGGGAGCGCGTTTTACACTTTGTTTACAGGATAATCGCTTGATTTATGACACTTTCTTTTCATACACATTTACTTTTGTATGTGTGCGCATTTTGATGAAGGACTTCAGCAATGGCTGGTGCTGCCGACGGAAACGTTTCCGTTGACTTTTACGTGGAGCTGGGCTACGGGCAAAGCATTTCAAGGGTTGAGAACAAAAAAGAATACATAAGACGTAAAATAAACGCGAGGGCCAGGCATAAACATTCACATTCAGGCAACACACTAGCGGGACGTCGACATTTTATGCACAACAACTTAAATCAATACGGCGTAAAAATAAAAAATTATGTTCAATTTTGATGTTGTAATCGCATATGGTCAAAGGAAGTTGTTTGCTGTAAAATCCCGATATGATGGCCACTTTTCGACTTTTTTCACGCCCTGTTTGCTAACACTAGATTCACACACATACACAGACGCACAATCATACACACACACATACTGTATAGAGTTTGGTTTGCCAAGCACGTGACTCATTTGGCATCAGGACACGCCGTGCGAGACTTTGTCTTGAAACGCATTATATAATTATCACACAGTGTAATGAATGGTGCGAGCCCTCACGAACCACTTCCGCAACTTTTACAATTTGTCCACCTGCCTGCCAGCCGTTCGACTGCTGCTTTGTTTTAGTTTTGTTTTTCGCCAAACCTTCTTTTTCCCCAAAAAGTTACAGAGCCAGTCGCCAGTACCCAGCGCAAGTAGCCAGAGCCAGAGCCAGAAGCCAGAAGCGAAGCACAGCTGTGAGATCCGAGCACTCCGTTGCCAATTCAAAGGCAATACCTCGCACGTCGAACAGCCAGCTCCATGTTTCTGTTTCGGTTTCAATTTGGCTCTGCGACGCGTCGCAGCGACTCTCCTCTCTGCTGGAAAATCCGCTCTGCCGACTGCACGACTTGGCTGAGCACCAGTTTTCCAGGCACACAAAAAACTCTGCTCCCAACGGCGTTTTCGTAACAGGCCGTAAAGCCAACCAAAAGTGTTTGGGCAATATTTTTGGTAGTTGAATTCTTTGTTAATTGCACAAGTTCGAGTCGGGATTAGCTCTATTCTCAATCAACTTGAGTTATCATGCACTTCGCTGTCTGAGTGAAGTATTCATGAATAATTATCTGAAATGTTGGCAAACCATAAGATATATTCTCTAAGATGAAGTCCCAAACAGCTGACGTTGATTTGAAATGGTCTTGTTAGAGCATAACGTCCGCTTAAAATAGCGGGAAATATTCACTTGCGCAACTTTAGCAAACATCCTGCACGACAACTACCCTGCACTCGGCATCGCCCCCTCTCTGGCGCCCATCGCAGCTAGAACTTAACACACAGCTGCGTTCCAGCCAGCGTTCGAGCGCGCTATTAACGACGCCGACCTACTCTTTCGCTCTTCTGCTCTCCGCGTGATCCTTTGGGTTGCAGTCGAAAACTGGAATTTTTCTTGCACCTCCGCTCCGACTCTTGCTCTGGCTCTTGCTCTTCCTCTTGCTCTGACTCCGAGCTCTTTTCTGGCTCCGACTCTGGTGATTTTCTCTAGCACGACAGCCGCTGGTTTTTCTTTTTGTAACCTGTGCATCCGCGCGGGTGTGGTCCTCTGGCAGTGAGCGTGAAAATCATGAACTTCGTAGCTGTTACAGAACTGAGAATCACTCCCTGCTTTTCCTTCGCGCTGGCGAGTATTTTGTGTTTTCAATATTGATGTGATTCCTTATATTGTTTTTTTTTTTTCTTTCTTTCAGTACAGCCACTCGCACCACCCCTTGAATGTTTTTCGGGGTGTTTGCCCTATCTGCCTGTATTTACAATTTATTTTAATTTTTTTTTTTTTGGTAATTTTTCATCCAATTTTCATCTTTGCACACACACACACATATACATACACAGATATGCGCACACAAGCGAGACAGGCAGACACACGCACATACACAGGCATACATCGCACACTCACACACACACACACACACTCGCACAAGCATGGGCACAGAAACCAGACACAAACAGCACTTACAACTTCACTGAAAACTGAATGTTGTGTTTCACAGTCCGCGTTCACGTACGCCGTAGCAGCACAACAATTGAGTACTAAATCTGCGCCGAGCTCAACGTCAGGAATAAAGCAGTAGCGCTGCCCGATGATTGCAGCCACCACAACTTCCGGAGAGCAACCTCTGCTGAGAGCACGAGCGCAAGAAGAGAAAAGCCGAGAGAGCGACCGACAGAGAGAGCGAGAGAGAGAAAGAGAGTGAGAACCTGCGCGAAAATGCATAGCAGACAACTCACACTGACGACTTTGGCTGGCTCTGACTCTTATACCCGCACTCCGATGCTTGGTTCGGTCGGCAGGCGAGCAGCTCACCTTTGCTACATTCGTTGGCTAACCTGTCCAGTCGGGTCGAGTCGCTGGCTGTGTGTGCACGCGTACATGTGTGTGTCCATGTGTATGTGTGTCAGCCACTCGATAACCCTTTAGCGTGGCCCTTCTGCTGCGACAGATGTCGACTGCGACTGCGACTCAGCTCAGGCAGGTCTCGAGATCTCGGCTTCATTGAATAATTATCTCAAGTTTGCCAGTGCGCCGTTGTCTGGCCTCTGTAGCGGGCCTAGTAGCCCTTCGCTTTGACCCAAAAACCAGTTTTATGTTTCGTTCTGCACCAGCCAACTCGTTTCCCACTCACTCACTCACTCACCAATTGAAGTTTTGTTTTCAACTTCAGGCCGCTCGCTGCGTAGGCCCGCAGCAGAGTCGACAGTTGGCCAGTGATCTGGAAATGTGTGAAAACACCAAACTCGATCAAACAAACAGAAACAACCGCAACGACCAAGTCGAAGTACTGCAAGCACTCGACTTGTTTGCCAGCTACTTCTACATTGTCGCACTATTGTGCTGCTTGAAGTTCAGCTCTTCCATTGGTAGCGCTCGCGTTTGGTAAATGGTTTTTTAATTAGTGCTGGACAGGTTTGCTGAGCCTCTTTGAGGCACTTTGCCGGCTGACACGTCCGCTACCTGCTGTCCGTGAGGCATCCTGCGTTTTCACACAAGCGCTTAGAAGTGTTTCAAAGGTATACATTGGCATTGCCAACTATTGGCCCTGTGCGAATTTGTTAGTTGTCATCGAGTCAGCGAGTCATCGAGTTCTCACGGTAGCTGCCTCAAACTGACCTACGATGTAATATTTCAATTAGCCTGGCACACGAAGCGCTAACTCGCTGGCCAGCTGCTAGAACTGCGAAAAACCCAGTTTTATTTCGCCGTCAGATATTTCCCTTGCAGTTCAGTGAGAGAATTTGGCAGGACCGCTGGAAGTCGAGAGAGCTGACGTCTGCGCTCTAACACACACACTCTCTCTCTCTCTCTCTCCGGCTGTTTGCTGCGCTCTACTAAAAAAGCGTGCACCTAATATAGCTGTCGAACAATTTAGGGTAACCTAGCCCGCCATCCAACCCCAGCCATCAGCCACCAGGCATCGCCATCGCCATCGCCAACGCCATCAGCCATCAGCAGTTGGCCAAAATGATTCGTTTTCGCTGAATTTCATTTGGCTCACATGTAGCCGGAGACTTGGCCCGTTCACCGGAGGTAGAGCCGAAGCGAACTTATTTATGCTAGATTCGAGCGAATATATTGTACGTCGGCTTGAGTAGCCTGATTTATGCATTATATTAGCGTTGATTTTAGCTGCAATAAATCTGCAAATTTCGGCGACGTTACGTGCCATAAACCTATGCATGCTAAAAATAATTTACTTTTGCTCTTATTACGCTCCAAGTCCACGTCTGCCCGAATGCCTGGTCAATGTCCACAGATTAATTGCCCCGTACTTCATTGGCTGCTCCTCAGGTATTTATGAGCTATTCACAGACTAATGAAATTGACTTTGACTACGGATGAAGGACTACGCCCTCTGACAGCATGCAACGATGCCAAATAACACTCATAAATTCCACTCGCATGAAGCTGATTTGTCTGCGGAATCACTTAAATGAAAATTAAAGTGATTTCGCTTTCCATCCTTCGATATTTGCACAAAACTCACGAGTTTGCGAGCTGCTGACATAGTTAGTAATTACCTAGCTATACCTGCTAACGAAGTGCACGAGGGTATATTGGCTCTGTCCAATTTGAGTCCTTTAGCAAGTATAAGATTTGCAATTTGACTTATTTTACTGATAGATCTTTAGTATATGTATAATTTGATCTGTGCATTTTAATGCACGAGCATTGTGCAGTCAGTTAGAACCGTCCTCAACGCTCTTACTTGTCCTTTTTAATTGGACGCAGCTACGAAGCTTACGACTGGCAATGAGTAATTAATAGGAAACCAAACACCCATTCGATTCCATCCCCTCAGATTCATCTCCGTTAAGCGCAGACAGAAGTTAAACCTGTAATCGAACGTTGCATTGCCCATCGGCCATCGGACAGGTGGCGAAATAATTGTGTATCCCATTAGCCGCCGGTGTTCGATCCACAAAAGGTTCACAACTAATAATGAGCCCACATCCACACACACACGCAGCTGGAGAGTGTATGAGAGACGCCTCGTCTAACAGTTTTGTCAACTAACTTTAAGGCCTCCGGACGTAGGCAGACGCAGCAGCCTTAAATAATATTCATAATTTGCAGGACCTATGTCGCTGCACACAGACATAAAAATTAAGGTGTTCATGTGACCATAAAAACAATAAAATATTTAACACAAATTTTAACTTAATGCTCGAGCCATAAAAATGTATGAGTGAAAAAAATATGGCTGCCTACTGTGCGGCATCGTTAAAAGCAAGCTGGCTATTACAAAGGAGGTGTATAGTCGTCGGAGGAGGAGGAGGCGGTAGAGGCGCAGGCCAAAGGAACAGGAGGTGCCGGAGCAGCAGAAAGAGGCAAGTTCGTGCTGCCAATGCTGCCTCATTAAACCAAAAATTACACAAAGGATAACGCGCAGCTTGACGGCGGCGACCGTGGCTACAAAGTGTTTTTTTTTTCTTTTCTGTTTTTTTTTTTTTTGGGCTAAGTGTATGTGTTGTTCTCGCTTCTAACCCCGCACGCCTTATCCCTCACGCCTTAGCCCTCATGCCTTACCTCTCCAGCCATTACCATTTGGAGTTGACCTGCCAGTGCTGCCAATCGCCAATGGAGATAGAGAAAGGGGCAACATGAAGCTCGAAAAATTATAACAATCATTTTTTTCATTAAAGCTTTTTTTAAATATTTAAATTTGATCGAGCTCAGAAAACACACCATACTAAAAAAATATATATTCGTTGAAAATGTCAGGTAATATGAATATGAAAAAGAAACAGTAATTGGCTTTCTCAAATATTTATCATTAAAAATTTTAACATCCATTTTTTCGTACACATGAAATTTAATCTCGGCCGAAAAATTTGTTTGCGATTTCGATTGGAAGCTACAACAACAGATATGGTTGGCTTACACAATTTGCAACTTTCAATCGAAATCAAAAACCCCATGAAAAATAAAATAAATAAAAAAAAACATAAGTATATAAGACCTCGAAAAGTGTGGATTGCTCAATAGAATAATCAGACATTTGTCAGCTGACTCAAAAAAGGCTGGATATACTCGAAAAAAGGATAAACTGGCAGCACTGGT
This sequence comes from Drosophila mercatorum, assembly GCA_961210405.1. Taxonomy (NCBI): domain Eukaryota; kingdom Metazoa; phylum Arthropoda; class Insecta; order Diptera; family Drosophilidae; genus Drosophila; species Drosophila mercatorum. The sequence goes on from CAUIUS010000009.1 coordinate 1,858,280, forward strand.
TGGCTTTGTTTTTGGAGCACTTTGGCCCCGCTAACTTTTAGCTTCCGGATAGGCATACAAATAAAAAATTATCGCTCAAGTCCAGGACACGGCGTGGCGCAGGGACTACTGCATAGCCATTATATTTTATTTTTACATTTTTCGTCACGTTTGATGCCGGCCAGCCAGCATCGGTACATATATTATATATATATTTATATATATATACATATTTTTGTTGGTTTTTTATTTGCTCAGCGCCTGTGTACAGATGCTGGCAGCACTGGCTCCCCACCCACACCGTGTCGCCAGCTTTGGGAACCTGCATCGTCATTGTCTTTTGACGCTGCGAGCATTTCGTCTCGGTATCTCTGTGAATATGTGTGTGTGTGTTTTGCTTCCTGTTTCATCTCTGGCTGCTTCCTGCTTATTTCTTATGTGTATTTTTACTGACGCTGATTTTTATTTCTTTCCAGGATGTGATATTTCATTCAGTTCGGCTTACAGCTAAACATAATAACTAAACGTTGCGTCGTAGGCATCGCGCTTAGCCCTCTGCTTATCTGTTCTCTTCCCCTATCCAGCAACGCGGTACACATCGTAAATATATATCCGATACATTCGAACTATACCCCATTCATATTTATTGGGCATTTAAGTTACTCAGAGAAAATATTGAATTGTTTACGAACTGATTTGATTTCACCATTAACCATTTTGCAAGCTTCAATTTAAAGCTGCGTCAATTAAATGCTTGGAAAACTTTTTTCCACACCTGATCAGAGCAGAGATGTCTTTTAAAGTGTGTGTTCGCAAACTCCGAGTGCCGGAGGTGACATGAAAATTGTTGCATTCAATGGACGGTGGGGGGCGGTGCGTGTGTGTGCGTGTGTGCACACGGGTATATGTACGTGATATTTTGCCAGCACACATAATTTGTATTCGCGCCTGCAGCACAAATTGCGCATGCACTGAGCCAAAAACTAGGTTGGCAATCGAAGAATTACTTAACGCAAATGGTTTGTCTATCAGCTCAATCAGTGATAAATAACTTAAGTTTGTTATAGATGTAAATACACTTTTGACATGAGTGTATCAAAGAGCAAACCGATTTATTATTTACTCTTGATAGCTTAGGGTCAAGTGATGTTCTCGAGAATCATATTTTATTTATATTTCAAGTGAACGTAAATGAATGTGGCACATTTAAATTATTTTTAAGTTTAAATGTTTATTTTTACGCTTGACTGTATTTAATTGCCAGTTCATAATTGAAAAGCCTTTCTCACTTTTTGTGTACCCTTTCAAAGACCAGCATAATATTATTAATAAATATGCATCGTAATTAGCTCGAAGTCATCGATCTCTTTAATTGCGAATCGAACTTATATAGACTACATTAATATACTATACACATAGACACTCTATAGTCTTCATACTCTACTATAATATAACATGAACATGAGAGCACTAACTTCATAGTATCTCTCACTATTCGGCTTAACTGTTCTCGCCTGCCGATATTTATGTGTGTGCAATGCTTTATGATTTTATTTAAATACATTTCATGCTTCAGCTACATTTATTTATTTATGCTGACCAGCCAAATCCATAAACTAAAGCAATAAGCGAATGCTTGTAATTCTTTTCGCTCAAATATTAAAAATGTTTTTATTTTTGCTTTAAGCATTGCGGTAGCTATTGAGCTCGCACATATTTGCAATATACGCAAAGAGAACAAGCGAGGCATAACTGACTGCAAAATACTTGTTCAACTTATAGTGCACTTAGCTCATGCATCTGCAGATGACATATAAATAGACTTCATATTCTTATCAAACAAGCAACTGACTTATTTTCGGATTTCTTTTCATATGTACACAGCCTAGGCAGAAAACTCTCTTCACCTTGTGAGCGGGTATTAGTAGTGAGCATACCACAGTGCAGTGTGTGATAAATACTTTTGAACATTTTTAAGTCCCGCGGCGAAGAGCGCGTTCTGGCAGACAACAGCAATAACAGCTGTGGCTGCGGGTCCTGTCGCCTTTGTGTGCGATATTTTCTAATTGTTTGGTATATGTGGTTGTGGGCGTGGCCATGTGTGGGCGTGCAAAGACGAATGGTTAGTTCAAATTTAACTGTGGCTGTTTGTCGTCACTCGTCGCTCGACGCTCGACACTCGACACTCGACGCTCATATGCAGTCACGGCTCATCGTGGTCGAATGGAGCATCGCAGCAGACTGGCCCAGAGTGTTAAACATAGTTTAATGCTTGCATTGAAACGGAACAACAAAAACATGACATAAAAACTGCCAGTCAACTGGCATAAAAGTGGAATAGCTACAGCTCGAGCTATAGCTATAAATGCCCCAAGTGTTTTAGTATTTTATTTTACTGTTTCGTGCAATGGGGCAATGTCTTCCTCTTCAGCGTTCTTGATCCCTGCTACTCCACTTACAAATTGAGAGACGCTCTACTCGGGGTGCGCCGCTGTTGACACAGTTTTTATTCTGCTTTAACAGATTTAGTGCAACTGCCGCAAATCTTTTCAGGTAATGAAGGGCTGCTCCACGGGGCGTCTCTGCTTGCATAAAACTAAAATGAGGTCAAGCGAATTTATGTTCCAATTATTTTGCTCGAAAAACAATTTCGTAAAGTGTTTTGCTCTATCAGTTGTTCCTTTTTCGAGTCTCACTTCCGCGCATTGCAAGGATTATCCGATTTGCAGCGATTCATTTGCAAGGAATATATATATATATATATATATATATATATATATACATATCTGTTTCCTGATCAAAGTGTATTAAATATTGCGAATACTTTTTAATATCTTTAGTTTTTGGCCGTTCTGGCATTGAGCAATAAAATCTAGCCTAGCCGCAGCATGGCCAGGTGTCAAGTTCCTTGTTTGGAAAGGACAACGACTGCATTGTATTGTGACTCGCATTAAATATGACTCAGATGGTTATCCAGAATAATAACTTTAATTGTTGGTGAAAACAACATAATGACATAACTTCAATGGCTTTTTGTCTATATTGTTATATAGCTTTGGTCAATGGTTGTGTCTAAAAACTAAAAACTCTTCACAGTTGCTGGCAGCATGAATTTAAATGTGTATGAGAGAGGAAGAGGAAGAGAGAGAGAAACAGAGAGAAAGAGAGAGAGAGAGAGAGAGAGAGAGAGAGAGGGAGCTTGTGCATGTGTGTGGCTTTTTATGAGTTAAACAAGTATTTGAGTATTGATTTATGTGCTCGAGCGCGACGTGGCAGACTTTGCGCAAAAAATAACTGAATGCGGCCACACAAATCATTTGGCAGCAAAAGCCACAGATGATATCCAAAACGAAGTAGGTATAAGGCCATAAGGACATCGAACGCATCTATCAACTCATATATGGAATAGACCACGATGCAAATGCAAAAATAACAAAGGAAACGGAAATACATGCACCACTTAAGGGAGGAGAGCAAGCCGAAGAAGATGGCCGCTAATCCTTAAAAGAACGACAATGCCAAAAGTTTATATATACGAGCACCCGAAGCGTCGTAAACGGTTGATGGAACCACACCCATAAGGTTAGGAATATGCTCTCACATAGACTTCTACATAAATCCAAATATATATATATACATATATCTGGTCTGGTTACGTAAATGAAGTGCCATATAATGAGCCGCCTAGCTTAGTAGCTGACCGCTGGGCTCTGCAGTTGGCAGACCCGATATAAATCATGCAGCATTAACAGCTGCTTGGCAAACATCAAATGCGAGTTAAGTTTTCCGCACCGCAGTTTCTGTCGGGTGCACTCGACCGTATGCCGGAAACGGATATAAAGAGATCCACAAAATGCTGGTGCCAACGAAACAATTGCGAGTGGGACGATGGATGCTCATTTCTCTTTTCTGCTGCTGCCGCTCATGCTGCTGCAGCCAGCAGTCATTTTCCTTTTAGACTGAGGAGCACTGGAGCAGTGGCCATAAAACAAATCGCTTTAGAATTGCATTTTAAATATTTCGCGACAGACTTTTACAATTTTTTTATGTTTTTTTATTTCGCTTTGCTTTACCATCGTCAAATTATTCTCATGCATTATTCTCAACTGCTGCAGAAAACTAGGTAAAGCCTATCATTCGCACATACCTAAGCAAACCTCTTCAGGGCCACCTAAGTAAGCTATAGTTGATTGGCACCAGCTGTTCATCAGCTTTTTTTACACGTCTCAATGGCCATGTGTGCGTGTGTCTATGTGGGTGTTCTCTTTATACCCTGATAGGTAAAGAGGCTATAATGTATTTGGCAAGAGGTATGTAACATCTAGAAGGAGGCGTGGTCGACCCAAAAATATAGATATTCTTGGTCTGGATCAACAAACAAATCGGGCTGGCATTGACTGGCCTTCTTTCTATCTAAATGGAGCCTAGAAAATGTAGAGACCTCAAATATTCTACTTGTCACCTCACAAAACCTTATTGCATGCCTCGCAACGAACTTCAGGGTATACTTTAGTCGGGCAGCCCCCACTCGAGCGCCCTTTCTTGTTTCGAATGAAACGTGTCGTAACTCTAGCTGTAGAAAATCCCACTAGTGTTCGCCTTCTCACTCTCTCTCTCTCTCCCTTTCTCGCTCTGTCTATTTCCCCACCTTAGCTGACTTGTTTATATCTCTAGCCATTTTGTGAAAATGCAGTCATAGGGAAAATTGCTTCCTTTGCTGTGCCTTTGTGCTGTTCAATTTCCGTATCTATGACCGGTTGAAGTCATTTTGTGTTATAGAATCTGCATACTTATGCGTTCTGCTGATTTGGGCTTAGCACTAAGCGCATGCATGTGCCGGCACATTTAATTCCATTTCTCAATCAACTCAAGTGTTGCAAACTAATTAATTTCACGCTTATCGAAATGATTACGAGTAAAGTGCATCCTTTCAGACGGCTTCTTCCCTTTTTTAATTGTCAAGCAAGGACTTGAGTAGGAGATATCCTGAATCAGAATTTAGATGGAGTTTAAGTTAACGTAAGAAATATCCACTAAAGTCCATTGCACTTTGAATACCGGGCAAGTCGTGACAGCAGCCTTAGTGTTTGTCGGGCATGTGTGTTGGCGCAGAGCATGCCCCAATAAAAACCCAAGTATTTTAAATGACGCTGTCAAACAGACCAGAGCAAATTCACAGAGCAAGAGCTGACTGGAGAATAAAGAACTATGCAAAAAATCAATATTCCAAATGGCCAGCCATTGCGAAGTAAGTTTAAAACCCTCTCAACCCAATAGAAGCAGCCAAATGTAGGTCTTTGTTTACCTCTTCTTTGCGTTAGCTTGTTAACTGTGTGCACAACAAGAGCGGTTGGGCCCATTCAATAAGTAATGCTGTTTGTTGTCTCTGCCTCTGCTGGCAGCCTGAGTGCAAAACAGGCATATTAATATGATTTTTTATTTATTTAAATATAATTTGAATCAATCCGCTCCATCTCCTGTCGACAGCCTGACAAGTGTGTATGACAATTTATTTGATTAGGGCATATCAATACAGCGACCCAGCCCTCCACACTTTCAGACCCTACTCAAAGAGTTTACTTTTGCGGTTTCTGTGGTCACCCGGTCCGCCTCCCGCTTTGGTGTACTCGAAATTTAATGGGTGATTGGATTTAATCTACTAACATGCTTTATTGTGGTCGTTTATACATCAAACGACCATTTTTTAAACGCTGATTTCTGCCCACTGTTGACTGTCTTACTTTTTATTTTCTTGCCCAAATATTATGTATTATGTCCACATGAATCGGGGCTTTCCTATAGGCATGATTGGTTCATGAAATTAGGTTAGGCCTTACGCTTGTTATCCGTTTAATAAACATGTCGAAGCAAAGTAGACAGCGCTCAATTCGACTCAAAAGGATTTTTAAAGAAGCTTAAAGCTCGACCAATAAACATCAAAAGATTCCGATGTCCAATTACTATCAAGGAACGCATGAAAGACAATCAAAAAGCGCATTGCGCATATCAAATAAAATAATTCTAAAGATTAACTACCAAATAGACTTTCCGAGAAATGAGTAACCAAAAGCCAACGGCCGCTAATAATATCTAAGTATGAACACACTTTGCGCTGCCAAAGCCCATTTTTTTAGCCTGGGGACAAAATGTGGGACTCGCAAAGCGCCGACTTTATGGCATAGATTCTATATTAATCACAGCACTTTGATCTTTATTTAAGATAAAATGACTGTTAATTACTAATACAAGTATTATTAAGAGATGGGCCAATCCAGCTGGCTTTAGCAAGTCAAGTAAAAAGCCCTCAAAAGTATGCTAAGAATATTTTGAGCTCGTACACATGGCTCTCTTATACAACTTGTATTTTAAGGAGTAAAATGGAAATTAAAATATATAAAATTTATTTTCAAAGTCAACTATTTCCCATATTTAGCATCAATTTAAAAATTAAAAAAAAAATAAACCTGTACAGTTTATATAATAAAACGGCAAATAAAGCGCCAAGTGAAGACTCCGCAAAGTGTACATTGGATTTTCTGTATCGCTCAGACTTTGGCGCAGAGCTCGAGGTATATAACTTGTTTATAATGCACTTTCCGATTGCACGACGCCCGTCCATCAATCTCTGTCGAGCTGCCTGCAGTGTGTGCGGAGGCGAGGACAGGCTCCCCAATGATATTTTTGCTTTCAGCTGCTTCAGCTGCTGCGGTGGCTGCTTAAAAATGATTTCGTGTCGTGCGTCGGGCGTCAAGTGTCAACAGTGCCTGCCTCGAGATTGCTGGCGCGTATAGAGAGTTGCTGACAAATTGCAAAACACCTGCACTTAAATACATATTCATCACCAGGCAATGGCATTAAATTAGAAATAGAAATAGCCGCAAGCCTCGCCCGACCTTGCTTCCCATTCGCAACGCAGAGCCCCAGAATAGAATAAAACTGTTTGCGGTCCAGATAAGCGTGCTTAACCGAACAACAACGGGCAACATCAAAGGCATTCAAGAGACTCGAGGGTGCAGATTTCAAGGAACTCAAAAATAGCTACATTAAAGCCGCAAATCAAAGAGAACTCAAAAGAAAGAAACCTTAACTTTTAACTTAATTTCTGGCCGAATGAAAGCTTCATCATTTTGCAAGTTTGTGTTAGTGTAAGTGCTGCCTCTGTTGCGGCTGCCTCTGCTGCAGACTTATATCGTGGTAATGATGTTTAGAGATCTGCTCCAATTCCATTTATTGGTTGCCACAATTTAATACAAATAATTCCATTATGGACCAGCGGCCAGGGACCAGTCAAGTGTCCACGCTTAGATACCAGACGGAAGCAGGCAACGGCGCCCACACACAAAGCCGAAAAGGGGCGAAAACTTAATAGAATTGAAATAGTATACAACCAAAAAGTATAATAAAAGCAAATGGACACCAGCCAACAATGATATCAACAAAGTTGCATGCGGTCAGCTGGCCTGAGCTCAGCTTAACAAAGTCCCACTAACAACAATAACAACAACAACAGCAACAACAACTACTGCACATCAGCAGACCTTAATATTAAAGTAGAAGTGGAGCTGACGGTTCAAAGTATCACAAGCAAACCAAAAAAAGTTGAAATATTTCGTTAGCAAATACTGTTACTGCACCTATATATTAACTCAATTTAAAAGTACTTAAGCCAGAGCTACTTTCGGAAGCTGTATGTGAGCTGCCGCACTTTAATTTACTTTCCACTTACTTTCGTAATACTTGCATAAGCTACAAAATAGGGAAAAAAGTGAGAAATATTTTATTTTTACTACTGTTTCTGCAAAACTTCAATAGCTTTAGTTTCTAGGCTTAAGTCAAAGTTTAATTTGTTTGTGCAATATGAGAATAGCTCTTATGAACTTTTGATCAGTACAACTTATTCAGTGTTTGAGTCTCTAGCTCTCTAACAGCCTGGAAGGCGAAACCCTGATCAAGAGTAAGCCAATATATCAATTATCTGTTTATACACGCATCCTACTGCTTGCCCCAATCCACCTCGTTCACACATTTGCCATAAGTTCATACTGTAATTAAGGACGGAAAATCATAAAACTGAACTTTCTCAGTCGTGTGTGAAATTTTGGCATCGTGTAGCAGTAACTGAACGTAGGTCATCAGTGGGACTATAATCCTTTGTTTTTGGCAACGCTGCGCGTGGCTCGCCTTGACTGGCAATAACACTCATAAGTCCTACGTGCTCCTGACACCAGCCAAAGTGCAGGCCGTAAGTGTGTATTGCATGCAGACATACTTGCGGCAGTGAAAGTATTGGCAGGGCATTTTTGGCATGGCTGCAGCATACGAAAATTTGCAATCGCGGCGGCAACCGCAGTTGAAGTAAAAGGGAGTTCCACCAAAAATGCCGGAAGCAATACGAATTTCCGTTGCCAGAAAAATATAAGCACTTTGTGCTTGCCAGCGTGCGCATACTGCTGGCGGTTCGTCAATTGAGGGCCAGTTATTGTGTGATTCAGGAGCAAGTGAAAATATGCGCTGGTGAAAAACGAGCTGTCTGACTTTCGGACCGACAGGCGAACGAACAGACGCACGGGCAGACGAGTAGACGGGAGGCAAGCGCTTTCCTTGTTAATGAATGCGTCCTGACCTGTTCTCCCATTAGCCCCGCTTTTGTTTTCATACATGTCTGTATGTTTTCCCGGCACCGCCAGCAGAGGACGAAAAAAGGGGTGAGCTTTTACAATAAATATTACAAACAACTCGTTTAAATTTTAAATTTTACTACCACCAACGATGACGACGACGACGATGAGGACGGAGCGAGTTTGGCACAGTGTCAAGCATTTGGCCATGGTACAGGTACGGGCTGTTGTGGCCGTTGATGTTTCGGGTGGCTTTTAACTTTATTAAAATAAATGAAAACGAGCTAAGCTTGTCTGCAGGTCCGCTGCGGAACCGAACTGCGACTGTTATTAAAACGCAGAGGCAACGCTGTGTGCAGCCGACACATGTATAGATTTCACAGGCAAAAGCGGACTTTCAAATTCGGTTGTACAACTCAGCAATGTGTGTGTTTCTTCAATTTAAAATTTTATTTATTAATGGGTGGCTAATACGCGAGAAGGCGATAAGCTAGGTAGCAAAGTATCAGCTTTGCGCTAGCAAAAACGCATAGCAAGCAAGCGTAAGTCAATGCCCGATATAAGTCCAACCATAGTCTGGCCCAATCTAGAATAAAGCCTGAGCATGGAACACTCTTTGTAAATCCAGTTACAGTCCGTTCGTACCGTCAGCCAGTTAAGTCAGTTGCGAGCAAGCCAAAGGAAGGGACGAGACCTAAAAGCATGTCGATATTAGGCAAGATAAATTGAAAATGAATTGCCAAATAGAGTGAGTCGGGTTTGCCGGAAGACGAGCAGTGGAGGCGCAGTGGAGTAGTGGGCCATTTCAAGGGAGTTCCTGCAGAAACTGTGCTCGGCAGAAATACGTAAACAAAGTGTGGAGCTGTAGGGGGAAGCAGTATAGACAACGTAGCAAAGCATTCGGCAACGCAAGGGCCACGTCAATGGCATTAAGTCAGTCGCAGTGAAGGCATCAAGAGAATTGAATGAAGCGGAAACGGAAACCAGCTAATGAATAAGGCACAACGAACCAAATGAACGCCAAAGTCTTGATGCCTTGCCGACTTATCCTGTCCTGTCCTGCCCAGTCCTGCCTAGTCCTGCCCTGTCCTACCCTGTCTCGCACCGTCCCGTCTCCATGAAGGCCCCTAAAACCGAAGTTAAACTGCACAGTTCACTGGCTCGGCAAGGTTTACGCGGCTTTGACCACGCTTTGACTAACTAACGACCTTCACAGTTTATAAACAATTGAATATATGTAGGTCTTCTGGCATAGACCACGGCGCGGATAACTTCGATTATTGCAACAATGCCTCAATCAAACTTTTCCTCTGACTAACTTATTGCACAATTCTATATGTGTTCGATTCAACATATAATTGTAGTTGTTTGTAGATATTAACCTTAATGCCTGCTTGGAACTTTAATCTTTTAGCACAAGTTGTTTTAAAAGGCAAACATCGTGAGAGCGAAAAATGACGGCTAAGGAGTGCCGAGGCAGTTTCCGATCAAATGCACAAACTAAACAAATGCTCAAGCAAACAATCAACATCCCAAACAGAGAAGTGGAGCGGGAGTAGCCGGTGGCATGGATGCCGAGGGGCCGGAGACTTGTGTGCCATTGACGTTGATGATACTGCTGCAGGGGAATGTCTAAAACGCACGCTTCGCAAAGTGTCGATAACAATTTACACTTGAGACGATATCTCAATATTGTCGCACGTCAAAAACAGCATCGATGGCAACCGACAAACCACGGCGAACTGCCTTGGGGTGTGGGCATGGATCAGCTCTCTCTCAGATGGCAGCAGGACAATGCTGACCATGCCGGGGAAAGCTGAAACTGAATGCTGATGATAGAACTGATGCGATTACCGCCTCTGCCGCTGATGCTGCTGCTGCGATGTCTCAGTATTGTTTTGTTTATTTAACTGGTACCAAAAACAACGGAAGACCAATACCCGAGCTGTCAGCCAAAAAACTGACACCACTTCAAGTGGTAGTCAAACGCTTGCCGCAGCTGGCAGCCCGTGCTCAAGATGTAAACAAGAGTCCACGGTAAACAAGTCAAATGATAGCTACCAAAAATCTGAAATCAGCTGAAGTGTCAAGCATAAGTATTTCCCTTTTAGATAATAATCAACACTGAAGGAAGTTCAACAAAGGTAACTCACACGAAGCCACGCGCTTCGATTACCGGAAGCCTTAAACAATTGCAAACATATTTGTCGATATTCTTAAATGAATAAAAAGTAAATATTCACTTATCTAAATAGACAAATCAGATTAATGCAGCTACCACTCAAAGTGATTTGACAAGGTGTATTCTTAGTAACTGGCAGAAGGGTATTTTGTAGACCCTATAAGGTATATATGTACTTTGCAACAGGGCAATACACCTCTTCCTCTACGTATATTCTAATACTAATAATAATGATCAATATAGTTTGAGTCTCTGTTTTAATTATCACTAGGACATCACTGGCATTCCTTAAAATATGATTAACATGAACTTAACCAGTTAGGCACTCCTGATTACACCCCGCCCGCCACTTACTGTTTCTTACTATACTGAAGTACATCAACGTTCTTGTAAATATTTATAAGTGCTGGCAGGTGAGAAAAGGAAAAAACTGGCCGGAATGGTAAGTAGGCTCGCAGAAATAAGCTATAAATATTAAGTCGCGCTCCGCCAAGAGCCAGTCTGGGCTCCAACAGCTTCCGACTGGCTAGAGCCTGCGCTAAGCACTCTTATGATTAGCCACTTTAATATTTACCTCGCCATCCCTGCTGATGGTAATTGCAGGCACTCCTGATTCGAGCGATTAATTTGCGGCTGCAGTGCTTGGGACAGCGTAAAATTCGCATCAAATGTGTATGTAGGAATAATTCGAAAGCTGGGTGACTGGCTGGCTGGATTGGTGCCTGGGCTGCTATTCAAATTAGTGAACAGAAAATGTTGCCTGACGGCACTTGGCATATTTGTCTGATGCTTAACCGAGTTGGCACACGCACAGCCAACACACCCAATCCAGATCGAGAGCCGATCTGTGCAGCGTTGTTAGTGGCAGATATATTGGCATTGCGGAATCGCTGAAGTGCGCTCTACAATGGCACTCGTTCAGACAATGTTAAATGCGCGCTCTTTGGCTCTGCCTGTCAACTCAGCTCAAGTGGCCCTGTCCCGCCCATCCCAGCCTCTGCCCCTTACCAAGCCCTCTCCGTCTCCCTCTCTGACTACAGCAAAGCAGAGCAAGTGCACTTGTCACAATCATTGACATCAATTCGTCGCAGCTGGCTTTTTAGCTGGCGCACAGTTGGGGTCACAGCCCCGGCAAAAGGAAAGGGCGACGTACCCTAAATGTTTTGGCATAATCTGAAGCCCATTAAAGCTGACCAGCAAGGGCCTGCCAGCAGCTATAATAGCGAATCATTGTTACCTCATTATACGCTCATGTTAAATAGGGTTTATTTTATGGTGTGTGTGATTCCACGATTATTATTTCAGAATAACCATTCAGATTGATCTTATCATATCCGTTTGCCTTAACATCCATTGTGTCCGTTTTAAGAAAAATTCAATATGAGGATCATCCAAGTTATGTATCATTAGACTCTTTCACTCTTTGCATATTTCAGTCGCTTCTTCATAAAAGTTATAACATTTACTTTTTTTATTTATCTCAGAGGTATTCCCTAGTCCAACAGGTACTTTTTTTTTAAGATTTGTATATCTATGCATATCGTCACATCTCACATGTGTTGTCCATTGCCACATGCCCACTTGCCCTTGGGTATATTCATACATATATGTATTTATATTTATATATGTATATTTGTATATACATCGCATGTGTGCGGACATTAATAACAAGATAATCTAAAAGCCAAAGCATGAATTTCCAAATTGCCAGGCGAGTATATAGTATAGTATATAGAGTATTCGTAAACATAGGCGTTCGTGTCGTCCGTTCGTTCTGCTGCCATTTGCTACTTAGAGTGGATCCTTAGGGTGTTGTAGTTGAATTTGCTTTTGTATGTGGGTGCTTGAAATTCAGGCGTTGATGTCGGACCACGTGTACTGAAAGAGAGTCGTTATCGTTATATAATTGATATAGACGAAGTCTAAAGCCTAAGACCCTACTAACCAGGCATTGTGGAAGTCAGACAGCTTTTTATTGTCCGCCTGGCCATTGATTCTCGAGATCTTTGAACCATCAGACTGAAAGATGTCACGGATAGTACTCTTCATGGAACGACGATTATTCAAGCTATATATTTCGAAAATCCCAGCTAGCTGTTGGGTAAGCAATTTCTCCAACATCTTCTCCGGATTGGGAGTGTGCGAGTGCTGCGGGTTAACGTATCTCATGATCCTTGAGACAGTCTGCTCGTAGTCGAGAGGCAAGCCGGTTACCTGATCAGCGCGAAACAGCCGAGGCACTCTATTCTTATACTTTGGCTTGCTCACTACGATCCTCTTGCGCCACACACGATGCACGACGGGTCGGGATTGAATGCCCGAATTGGAGCTCTGCTTTAAGGTGCGCTGCTGCTGACTTTGATTCTGAACCTTGTTGTTGTTGGTTTTAGTGGTTGAAGTTACGCTTCCTGAACACAGCCTTTGTTTCTTTTGGTTACCAATAGCTTTTTCATGAGCCATACTCGAAATATTGTTAATTTATATACTCTGAATTTGGCTAATCCGAAATGTTTATTTTTTTTTTTTTTGTAACTTTTTACGTTCTATTTTTTGTGTGTTTTCTTTGAAATTTTAAACTGAACTACAACTAAATTCAACGTTCAATAGATCTGCTCGAAGGTCGAAATCAAAGCCTCCTCCCATGTACAAAAATTGCTCCAGATTCGACGAAGAGTTGTGGATAGGAAGATGGTCGATTGTTGTAATTATTTAACTTGTACTCAGATAAAAATAAATATACACGCACACACATGTAAATGGACAGACACAACAAGTTGCAGGCTGAAGCGGCTGGCCACAGGCAACTTAACTTTTGAAACAATGTCAAATACAATAAACGCTTGCTGTGCATGTTATTGCAAATGACACCAACACAGCTGAACAGCATTCATGCAGACCCACCCAACTGCTCTTATGCTTTCATTATTGTTATTGTTACTGTTGTTGGTATTGTTGTTGTTTTCGTCTCTGTTGCTGTTGTGTTATATTCGCCTATGCCTGTGAGACCGCATTATTGCATTGCAAACGAACAATAGCAATTGCAATTACTTCTAGTTGATGTAAGTATGTACGAATGTAAGTAATCGTTGCTCTGCGATACATGCCCAGCCAAAGTCAGTCATTGCTTTTGAAATACGAGAACACATCTACACACAAACAGAGAGAGCGAGAGAGATATGTATTGCTATGCCCACTCACGCACGTCTGCACGAGATGTGTGCTGCAATGGAGACTGCACAAATAGAGAACAAAGGCAATATAATTAATTATCAAAATACAAGCCAAGCAGAAACAGCATGATGTAACTGCGATACACCCGCCACAAGCAAAGTCAGAGCATGGATCATCACAATTCCTGGAGTGTAAATACTATTGTTGCCAACCCACAAGATGAATAGCCTAAGCAAATGTTGCAAATGCAACTACACGAGCTCTCAGATAGACGTATATATATATAGCATTGATAAGATTTTGGATCAGTACAAAGCAGAGGTAGTGGAATGTTAAATGTGTAAGACATACGAGAGAAACCATTAAATAATATTTCTTTTCTATATCAATAAAATGTTGAATAAATTCCATATGTATGTTTATATCAAATTCATTCACACACATCAACTATCTCATTCATCATATTACTACAAAAACTCAACTCACCTCCACAGTAATCACTCCAGCCTTTTAATCTCCAACAAATGCAACTCGACATCTCGACCTGCCATATAAAGAACAAAATGATTAAAATTAAAAGCGCTCGCTGCTAAAAAGTATATAAAATGAATTCAAAAAGTTATTTTATTTATGGATATGGATATATATAACGTGTATTACGCCCCCACTCGAAAAATCTTTCTAAGCATCACGACGCAACAAAAAATATATTTTTGAAGGGAAGGAAGTAACTTCACACCTTGACGCAGGCTTTGTGGGCGCTGTGAGCAAAAGAATGGAATGAATCAAAAATAGGTTTTTTCTCGCTTTATGTCGAAATAAATGGATTTTACATGTTAGTCGAAAGCATTCGCCACTCACCTTCAGATCGTGTGGCGCCCAAGTTGTTGTTGCTGTTGGCGATGCTAATGTCGACAGATGACAACAACAACAATAATAACAACAATGTCAACAGACAGTAGCTATAATGAAAATATAACGAGACATTAAAATCTCATTTCATACCTATAGAAAAATGTATACAAGCGTGTGTGTGTGCTATAGGCAAGCAGAATGTGCTCTGCTCAGGTGTCTTTATGCCAGTGACTGAGCGAAGGCTAACAAATTGTTGGGATATTATAAAGAAATTGCGAAATTCAACCGACGAAGCCCGCAAATTTAGTTTCGCAAATAAGGTAAATGTATGTAAATATTTAAAAGACAATCTATCTTTATCACATATCTGAATGCTGGCCTACTTTTCAGCAGTTGCTTCTCTCTAACAGAGTCTTGAGTAGCGGTTGCTATCGACTTCTATGTATTTCGTGAATTTTCCGAGTGGTCCTTCCGCATGACAGATGTCCGCAGACATTTTTATTGAAGCACTTTTAGCCCCTTTATGGGTTCAGAGACAACATTGCATTTTTATCGCTAGCATGTTCGCTCGGCTATAATTAAAATACACACTCAAGTGCAACTGCAACTTACAATCCAAAAGTTTATTTGGTCGAACACCACAAGAGCAAGGCCATTACAAGCTCTTTGCTGTATGTGAAGTGCATGGCCGTCCATGACATGACCGCAGAGCCAATTCAAGAGCCCAGAGTGACTCGATTTAATGGAAAATCGACCACAAAAACAGTAACAACTTGAACGATTCAGAAATTGCAACATACGATGACCACTCGAAGCAACGAAACGAAGACCCTAACAGTGTGCAGCCATTGACATGGCTGTCCATGGTACGCTGCCACACAGGGCGAGGAGGATAACACAATTCACACTATTCGGAGGCTCATCCATACGGGAGACTTGAGTATTTGCAAGCTTTCAGCTGAAGTATCGACTCTATGATTGCTGATCAAGCATTTGCATTGCCTGAACGTGTTGCATTAAAGAATTGGTCAATGTAAATTAGGTCAGAAATGATAGAGAGAGACAGAGACTGCAAGAGAGGTAAAGGAGCAAAGTTATATATAAATTTGTATAGAAGGTAATACCAGGAATATTTATCCTTGGACTTAAGCTTTCAATAAACTGTATGTAGATAAAGAAAGACAAGTATAAATAGGAATACAATATTGTCCTCTTCCTCACATTCGATCTATCTTGACTATTCCATGGCCATTGCTGTCTGCCAAGATATTAAGTGGGGTCAGTTTTGTGAGGGTTGCCATCGACGTCGACGTGGCAAGGCAGCCTGGCAGCCCTCGCAGCATTGGCCTGCGACTTGTCGTCGACGCCATTAAGCACAAGTTTTACGAATAAGCAACGCGAAAAGTGTACAAACAAGCCGCCAGTCGCAGGTTCAGCCTTCTGGCCACGCGATTTTCAGCAAACTAATTCAAGTGTTCCGTGAAATGAGTCGAAAATTGACATTCAATTTTCGAGACCATTGCACATTGCCAAGCGCCGACCGCACTGCAAAAGAGTGCCGAAAATAAAGGTGCGACACGGCTCTCGTTCAGCGCTGGATTTAAGGCATTTCAGCAAATGCTTGAAGCGAGACTTTACGAATTTAAGAGCTTTTCAATTAAGTTTTACTAATAAATATGTCATTGAATTCTTTGTGTAGCTAATAACACTTAAACCATACCTTGCACCTGATATATATATATATATATATATATATATACATATATATATATATATATATATATATATATATATATATATATATATATATATATATATATATATATATATATATATATATATATATATATATATATATATATATATATATATATATATAAACTGTAATCAGTGTACAGTTGAGTGAAGACGGTTGGAGCGACAGGTGTGGCAAGTGCGAGGCTGAATCATGCATATGACTTAACGTGTTGCAAAAGTTCAAGCTGTGCCATTGTTGCTGCTGCCCTGTACTTGGCCTATTCTCATCCCGCATGTGCACACAAATAAAGAGCAACAAGGACATTGGCATCATCCCACACGCAATTTCGTGCAGAGACTCAGGCAGCGGGCGGCGAGCCATTGTGTGGGCATGCTGATGGCGAGGCAAGAACACAAGGAAGACACAAGTATAGAATTTCAATGGAACAGCAGTGTCTTCAACGCTTTCATCATTGTTGGCAGCATCGCTAAGGCCAGGTCTTTGCACAGGCAACAAGGCAATCAAGATTCGTAGTCGGATGCACCAAGCAGCCGAGTGTGCCCGCCTAGCCTGAGCAGTCACTGGGAAGAAGGAACAAGGCTTGGCTAGCAGGTCATGGTAGCTTACTACAGCAAGCACCCAATTAGACTTGCACTCGCTCTCAGTCCTCTACCAGCACTCTTGGGACCATGGCCACCTCACTGCCCACAGTCTGTCCCGCTTTCCCGCTCTCCCATCGTCCTGCTGCAACTGCAACTTTCCCACTCACACTCTCGCCATAATTATTCACGAACTTTTGCGTAATGAGTGTGTCGCAGTGAAGCCGCCAACGAGAAGAAAAAGAAGCGCCCAAATTCTGCCGACTGTGTCCCTTCGCTCCGGCGCAGCTCATTAAATATTTAATAGCGAAATTAAAAGAATATGCAAACTGTGCACAAAATGCTCTGACATGGCTTGCCACAGAGAAAATCCCACCAAATGTGCATTTCCAGCTAAAAAACTTGCAATCTAGTCGAAAATGTAAAGGACAGACAGACAGAGGCAGAGTGAGGGAGAAACACAGAGAGAGAGAGAGAGAGAGAGAGAGAGAGGGGGGAGCAATTATTTACACAATTGTTTATTAAAATTACTTTAAAAACTTGTTAATTTCGTAATAGAGTTTCGATTCGATAATAAACACATATTTACACGAAACTTTTTTGACTCACGCTTAGCATCAAGTCCCGCTGCCAGCCAGTCTAGCTAGGCAACCAGCGCCTGAGTGCCAGGCAGCGAAATAAACTTGTTCAAGTATATATATATTTGTTTTTATTGATCGCTTGCGGTTGTGCACAATTTAGATCAAGGATATCGATATGGCTTCATGTTCATGCCAAGGCATTTTGTCAATGCTAAAGAACATTTATGCCCATTTTCATTTTGGCGCAGAGTGCCTCGTGAAAACTTGATAGGCAAAGTGGAAAATAATGTGGCTCGGAAGGCAGCAGCAACACCACCAACCAGCAACCAACAACCAACAACCAACACCACCAACAGCAGCATCGTCGGAAAATGTCCTTGCGTCCTGCGTCGCATTGTTGCTGTTCGTTAGCACGGAGTAACAACGAAATTAAATTATTTTCAAGTGAATTTATCAGCATGGCCTAAACGTTTCTGCGTAGCACCCGGAAATTGCTAAATATTTTTGTGTTGCCAATTGAGTTTTTAAGACCGGCATTAGACCCGCCTTGGCACTTATGATTGTATTATTAACGACATAATTAAACAATCAAATGGTTATGCTCGTATAGTCCTCGGCCCATCGACCGAATGAATTTTGATTTTACGATTGAGAAGTCAATCTGGGCCATGTGCACGCTTTAATATTTTCCCTTTCATTTGATTTTAATAATTAATTAACTTGATATTCATTATAATCGAATCCCTGACTCACATGTGAGTGTGAGAACAAAGTAAAAAAAATTGCACTTCACTATGGAAGCGAGTGTAATTTTTCTAGAGCAAACTTCCGATTAACTAGGCAGCGTTCCACAGACAACTGATTTCTATAAAGACAGCCGACAATACACATTCCTCCAATCGAGCAGAGGCTGGCTGAGAAAACGACTCCGCAAGGACTGCTTTTAAAGCAGGCCCAGCCAGCCGGAGTAGAGAACAGACAGAGCTCGTCTAAACGGGGCCAAAACGGACGCTGCCTGATTAATTAGGGCATTAATTCTGCTAAATTACCGTAATACATTAGAGAGATCGAAGCCATTTGTCAAAATTAACCTGAGGAGCAACGTAAATGAATGCGCTGAGCGTCCTAATCAAGTATTTCGACTGCACGGCCACTTTCTAGGCTGGCTTTGCCCCAGCAGTCGGAGATGGATCTAGTAAACTGCTTTGCCGACTACGTAAAGTATGGATAAGCAGCACGTAGAGGACATTGAAGAGGTTCGATACTTTGTAGCTGCTTTCTCTGTATATTTGGATAGAAGTTAGCCTGAAGTTTCTCTTTTGAGAGATTTCTCTATATCCGCTGAGCGACTTTGACACACACATACACACACACACACACCTGGTCTACACACCATACCCTACCCTACTTAGAGTTGCAGGCATAGTATGAAAAATGCACAATGTGCTTTCAACACACGAAGGAACAAAGCGTTCGTCCCGTTCCCTGCTTCTGCCCTGCCCTGCCCCTGCCCTTGTCCCTGGGCAGGTGTCATCAGCTTAAAGATTCTAGGTAATGGTGGGTAGGCGGCGCTTACCCAGTGCAAGTAGACAATTCTGCTTTACATTTTTATGTGTTGCTGTACAAGCAATTGGAGGGCGCGGTGATGAGGCGAACAAAGTGGAGGATGAGATGGGAGTGAATGGGAGGGGGTGCGCTACTACTGCGTGGGCGGCATTAATAATTGAAATATTCACTAACAGAAAGTTGAAGACGTTAATGGCGCTCGTCAGGCCAAAGGGATGAAACAGCCGTTGGCACTGACTGCTGTGTCTCCTTTGGCTTTAGCTTTGGCTTTTTCTGGCTGTGCCACACTTCTGACTTCGTGCTTGATTGAGGTTTACTTTGCCGAGAGGCTAATGCATAAACCATGCACAGACATCAACGAGCATCTTACATGAAGTGGCATGGCATGGTACTGCGCCTGCGACTGCTACTGCTTCTGTTACTGCCACTGGTCCTTAGTCCTGATTCCTGTTAGTGTCTCGGCCCCACCTAGGCCACATGTTTCTAGCTCATTATAAGGCAACGCCTTTGACAACTGGCTACTGCGTCGTTGTCTACGGCGCTGACAACGCCTCAGAGCAATGCCCATTTGGCTTTACTTGTCCTTTCTGCTTGTTTTCCTGCTTCCTACTGGCTGCTTCCGCAAATTCTCAGCTTCTCGGCTTCTCAGTTTCTCTGTTTTGCGATTGCAAATGACGAAGCCGCCATATTCCGTCCATATTTCCATATTCCCAAAACGCTGGCATGCGTAATGAGCTTTAACTTTTTCTTGTTGTGTAATTTTAAAATAATTTCGCTGCGCGCTGAAAATACGTCTCTACAAATAGCACTATGTGTGTGCAGACATAGCACGAGTGGGATTTCATATAAACGTACATATTTAGCCTGGGGTCGGACGCTGCGGTCCCAATTCCAGCTACTCCCACAGCGACGCACTGCCTGCAGCCATGGCAGGGACTGGGACAGCGAGTGGGAAAAGGACTGGGACTGCGACTGAAACAGGCCCAGGGCCAGTGACTGGGGCAAACGTTTACTTGCTTACCCAAAATATTCCCGTAGCAGTCATTTGCGTTTATTATCACAAGGCGTTGACTACTCTTCCTGCTGGCTGTCTTCGCATCTGCGATGGAAACCCGGAGCCATAAAGCTTCTTGCGATTCGTATTGAACATAAAGCCAAGTCATTCGATTTCGTGCACATGAGAGGCTTTAAAGCAATATGCTTAAACTTTAATTTTGGCCGCGCAGCGAGTGCGGTCGCGCCTGCTACAAACTGTAACCGCAAACGCCGAAAAGGAAATAAATGTGCGACTTTGCAATGAAACAGGCATTTATGGCGCCATAAAACAAACCAAGCACGAATATTTCTAACTCATCTTGAGACAAGCATATACTATACACACATATATGCGTGTATGTATGTGTGTATATATACGACTCTCTGTGTGTGTGGGTGTGTGTCATGCATGCACAATAAAGCATTCGAAGTGCTCACATGTGTTTGATTACATAGAAACAATTTGTGTGTGAGTTTTTTTTTGTTTTCCTGGTGCGGCTCAAGCGCAGGCCAGGACATAGACATGCATAAAGTTTGCCCAGATATTGTTTAAGTTTGATTAGCTTAGCAGCCAGATTTGACGAATATAAGTATTACGCAATTCGGGGAACATCAGATCCCAGGGCACATACAACAATTATGTACTCATTTACATATGTACGAGGCCGTAGTTATTTGGTTATTGTCAGCGAGCTTGTAAAATATTAAGGGAAAGCAACACGCATTTTAATAAAAAGGACGAACAAAACAGGACAGAACGCCTTAAAGCAAGTAACACGAAGAGGCTGCGCGACATTTGCACATCGCACAACGAAAAACCACAAAGTACAAAAGGCAAAATGACTCCCAAGGGAGTTCGCAGTTCTCCCAGCCAAATTGCCACAGAACGGGGAGCAGATGGCTGCCGTATGATGAGTATAGAGGCGGGTCTCCAGTTTTGGCGAAACGATGCGGAGTAGCAAACGAAATGTCGCATATTAAAGTCGCCTCGCCTCGTCGAGACATCAACGTCAACGTCCTCCCGAATCCTGAAGGGATCTCAGCACTGAGCAGAACTGAACGGAGCAGGACAAAATTGAAGAACAAGGAAGGAGTCAGAGTAGGAGCTGGAGTAGGAGGTTAAATTATTTTAAAGTGCTTTGCGGTTATTTGGATGCGTTCGTTACTGCTCTTTTGCCTTGACACTTGAGAAGATTTCAAATACACGACATACAAAAATTTCATGTATTTACATATTAAAGTAGAATAATTTTTGCTGCTGCTGCTACTGCTGCGAGTCCCATTTGCATGTTTGCAAGCCGTCGCGCTGTTTTTCTTTCACGACGGCACATTTTACGGGTAAACAGTGTTAATGAAGTCGCATTAATTTGAGTGCATTACGCAGACTACAATAGCAGACCCGCCACACAGCTGTAATACGAGTGTTAAGGACAACAGCGACAGCGACAGCAACCGCGACAGAAACAGCAGCGGCTAACAAGTAAAATTGGTTAACTCGACAATGTCCGAATTGGAATTACTCTGAAGCGCTCATTGATTTATTTCTTATATACATACATCTGTGTGTATAGATATTGCAAAATATATACTTGGACTGAACAGAATTTAACTAAACTCAATCAACTTTGGTTAGGATTTCCTTTCTGAACTCTCGTTTGCTGTTTAAAATTTCATTGGGGAACTCAGATTTATAAAGATTTTAATCGATTCCACAGCAAAGTTATCGATGTGAGCTATCGATATTGCGTACCTAACTCAGCCAGACGGAAAGGCTTCGATTGATTTGTCTGTTGCTCCCCAACAAGCATGATTACGAATACAGTTTATGAGGTCGTCTCTTGTCTTTACCTATTTTCCATGGGCTCGACGTTTAGAAAGGCGGACAGATTCGCACGTATACACATGGTCGCCGCAGCCAAGAGACAATGACAATACAAACATTTAGTAACAGGGAAAAATGGCTAAATGGCGCAATAAGGAAAGGGTAAGAGCTGGAACTGGAGCTAAAGCTGCAGTTGCCCCCAACCCAAAGAGCATGAAAGCGAAGTCGTCGACGTCCTCGTTGTTGGCCTCCTGGAGCGTCGTAAAACGGTGTTGGCAACATGAAAATCTTGTCATATTTTTCTTGTTTACTGTCAACATCTTTGTACTTCAAGTCCCATTATGTTAATTATGATGAAGTAAACAGGACACAGTTGTTATTTATTATAATTACCAGCAGTCAAGCGACGAGTTGAAGACAATGCCAGAAGACGCAAGGCGCCAGCGCTAAATGAATTTGTTGCGTGCCCCGAGAAGAAAGAAAAATGACTGCGAACGGGGTAGAAGAGGGCGCTAATAATTGGCCTGCTTGGCCGTCCGCTATGCAAGTTATTAAAAGTTTAGGTGCGCCCGCTTTAAGCTGGCAAAGCCCTTCGCCTCTTGACTAATTCAATTAAGTTTAAATCTCTAAGTACTCCGAGTGGGCCCCGAAATGCATTCAGCAAATTGGAGACGTCATAACATTTGCCTATTTAACATACGTAAACAGCCCCAGCACCACTGCTGAGAGCAGTCGAGGCAAGTGCCTTACGCTCACGCATTAACAGTTCGCATGCCGTATGACGAGTTTTATTGAAACTTTGTCTTTTGTTTGGCAGAGAAAGCAAATTTAATGGAAATTCCTAGCATACTTTGTGCATTGTTAGACTACAGGAGCAGGAGCCATGTGAACGTGGGTGTCTCCACGTATTCAACACAAACAAAAACAATCAATAGAAATTGGTATGCAAACAGCCTTTGTATGCGGGTCTGGGCCTATTTGATCAAGAAAGTAAAAGCAAAGAAACACAAATGCCGCACACACTCTCATCCGCAAAGGGGTTTTCGTCCTCTTTTCTAAGTCAAGGTGGAAGTCCGACACACAGTATTCAGGCTGTGTGTTCAATTTCGCAAGTGGACGCCGCTCCGCCGGTCCGTCGCCTCTTCCTTTGTCCGCCCCGCCCAAATGCATTTTTAATAATGCATCAAACGTTGCGCTGTCCAAAAACAATGACATTAATTAGCCGCTCTTTGTGAGCGCAGAACAAAAACTCGGAACAGCAAAATGCAGCTGAGCTTTGTGTTTGCTTCTCCCACTAGAGAGTGCTGCTCGCTGCTCACTGCTCCAAGCTTCTTTCTTATTGTGCTGCAGTGTGCGCTCTGTCCATTTCTTTTATGTGCAGCGCACCGACAGCGGAAAAATTCATTACATATTTGTACAGCGTGCAAATTGTGGAATTCAAACAGAACAAAAGGGCATGAAAAATATTTGAATGGTGTAGAAAAATTAAAACAAAGCAACTGGGGACTGAGTGTGAATGGAGGAAATTAAGCGGTCCATTAGAGGGCGCAAAAAATCCTCCTGTATATATTGTGTTACATTGCGTATACATAATATACATACCACAATCTTCCTCTATCTCTCTCTCTCTCTCTCTCTCTCTCTCTCTCTGTCTCTCTGTCTCTCTGTATATAGTTTATCTATAGACACATCTTTGAAAATGTATTTCGTATTGTTGCTCGATGTTATTGCATTCTTCCGCTCAATGTGCTCGCCGGCATCCCACAGACTGCCCA
This sequence comes from Drosophila mercatorum, assembly GCA_961210405.1. Lineage (NCBI taxonomy): Eukaryota > Metazoa > Arthropoda > Insecta > Diptera > Drosophilidae > Drosophila > Drosophila mercatorum. Next base: position 1,882,201 of record CAUIUS010000009.1, read on the forward strand.
AACACCACTCACTCGGAATGGCGAGTGATGTCCTGCAGGCAAGCTTTCAGCACACCAAAACTCTTCAAAAATGCACAAATGCAGCTAGAAAATGCTTCAAATAGAAAAAACGAACAGCATATATATATTTTGATATATATATATATATATATATATATATATATATATATATATATATATATATATATATATATATATATATATACATATGGAGAGCATATACAATGGTTGTGTGGTGTTTGCTTGGCGCTGGTCAAATGTGTAAATATTGTATATAAATAGCAGCAAGGCGCACCATAAATTGCAACAGTGTAATATTGAGAATGTAAACAGGAAATGTTTTGTTTCAATTCCCACTCGCAGACATTCACAAAAAGTTTAGTGCTGATATCCCAGCGTGGCAGCACTCATTACATGACTTTAGTGCCCTCTTTAAAAATCGTGCAGCAAAAATGTCATTACCCACACAAAGCTCATCGTGTATGGTAAAAATATGAATAGAGAGTGCATAAGTAGTAGTGTGTGTGTGTGTGTGTGTGTGTGTGAACGCTGAAATGTATGCTACACCTTTTGCACAGTCGCTTGTCCCCTAACTCGTGCAAATGCGACTTGTGCTGCGCCTAAATGCAACTTCATAGAGCCAGCCACAGCCGTGCTCGACTGTATTCGACTTTAGATACCCTGTATATGGCAGCAGTCTCTCGACTCATCAATGCTAGCCTAAGTATGAGTTGCATTGCTGAGAGTATACTGACTATATAAATTTATTTCGCATGACTAACTTTGACTTTTCCCACAGGCTATCTGATCGTCGATCACGCTCCTTTACTACTCAACTACTTCACTGCAGTAGAGTATGGAACGCGTGTGACGGAGTGGTTAGGCAGCCGCGTGGGGTGGCCGAGCGTCATTTGGTGCGCCCTTGGTTTACGCTTAACCCATTGCCGAGGCAACTGCAACCTCAAGTTCCGCAAGTCTACTTCAAAATCCGTAATTGCAGTTTGAGTGATGCACGTACACATACATATACATATATGTATATGCATTCAGCTTACACTTACACGAAAGCTAATACAAATATCACATCGTGTGCTCAGCATCTTTTTTCTCGCTTCAATTTTCTCAAAAATTCCCCGAGTGTCTGGCGTCTTTGCGTTCCTCAGGCACACGCTCAGACCCACGCCCAGACCCAGGCCACTAGTTGCTCGATGAATGAAAGCAATCAAGCTAATTCATTTTAAACTTTTCACTTGACTTTCAGACTTGCTCAACTTTACAATATTCACTTTTTTCCTTCGCCCAACATCGTGACAGTTTATGGGGCAGGGCTGGGGCAGCGCAAATGCGCTACGCAAGAATTCTGGTAAAAAGAAAGCAAAACAAGCGCTGGGCTATGCGAAACTTCTTTCTCTTTACATTCCGTATCAGACTTTACGAAATGAATGACACATCAGATACACACAAACACACATATAATATATATATATATATATATATATATATATATATATATATATATATATATATATATATATATATATATATGTTTATACAGGTATATATCTAAGCACATCTTAGCACACCTTTGGTGCGGACGCATATAACACACATAGCCAAAGCAGCCGTGGGATACGAGCAGTTCAAGTTTTTGGCTTTCGCTCAGCGAAAATATATATAAAATAAATTTATAACAAAAACGTGATATGGTTATTGATGGATACCTGATGACGACTGAGGTCAGGGGATTATGACTTATACAAATAATGAAATTTTTTCATATCTCCATTATGACAGGAGGCGACGAGCACGCCAATGCTGTTTGGTAACCGAACGCACGCTCGCACGCACGCCATAACTGACACACACGAACAGATGGACGGACGGACATTCGCGTTATTTGGATATAGATACAGGATACAGGACTCTCTTGTGCGAAGCGAGCCCAAAGGAAACTCACTAATCAACACAATAGCTGACTAAGTTTGCCTTTTAAGTGAATTTCTAAAGTTTAAATAGCATTATTGTTATTTAAATCGAAGTTACCCTTTCACAATTGTGGGTTCTATATTGGTATATATAGCTTGTGAACTAAGCGTAGGGAGAGATCCTTCATCCAGTCAGCAATGACCGCAGGGTGCCAGTACTGTTCCCCCTCATTATTTTATCGGCGCAGTCACGGTCTGCTGCACCTGTTTGTGCCTATTTTAGTTTAGTTCATGGTCTCCAGAGCTCAAGCTTTGATTGGCAACGCACTTTGCTGCAGAACTCTACGAATATTGTCACATTTATTAAAAGTGCCTGGTTGTTCGCTTTAAGAGCAAGGCCCGGGATATGCTGGGCCAGATAAAGTGCAGAACTTCATCAAGAGATTGATCTTGGAAGTGCACAAGCTGGCTGGCTGCTCATGCAAGAAAATATATGTCAGTCGGGCAGGCGGTCGCTTTGCGGTCTTTGTTTTCACCAAATTGCGACAATTGAAAGCCAAAATTTGTGAAACTGGGTCAGAATGTTCGGGTAATCTATACTGTATACTCTACTCTAGTCAGCGTCACATTTACACAGTGAAAAAATTGAGAGAGAGAAAACAGAGCGGAGCGAGCCAGCCTCGACCCGTAGAATATGTATCAAGCCTGCTTTCATCCTTCTTCCTTTCACATTTAATAAAATTTTGCTTTCGATGCTCGAAACGTTGCTGTGCTCTGCCGTCCTGGCCTCTGACTTCTTTTTGTTTACTTTGTGCATTTAGGTTTGACTTATGTGTGCATTTCTCTGTGTGTGCGTGGCTTCCGCAATCGAATGGTAAAATGGCAAAGGACACAGTAATCCATTCAAGTGCCTTTGCCAAGCTGGGTAATAACTAAAGTTTGTGTGTGTGTGGGATGGAGAGCGAGAGAGAGAGAGAGAGAGAATGGCAAGATACGCGATCTAAACCCAGCCCTGTGTCGTCGAACGTCTTTTACCTGTCGGCGCCGCAAGTAGATAGCGAAAATAGATATGCTATACGTTTGCTTACACAATTGAAACCAACAAGCTGTAAAAAATATCGCAAGCCACAAACGGAAACGGAAAGCGGAAATAAAAAATATTGTTTCAACTGATTTGGCACTAAAATTGCATGATTGCAGCCAAACGAGTCGGAAAAACAAGAAACAACCGACCGACCTCATCTGCAAGCTCTCATTATTGGCTGCTATTAAATTTAATCTTTGTGCACGCTTGATCAAATTAGTTTCACAGTTCGATTTAAAGGCGAAAGATGTCATAGACTATTGCTGGAATAAGGAATCATTGGTACCTGAGCACAAATAGTTCGCATTCAAATGACCAAGGCAAAGCCAATGGCATTAAAAGTCATTCTGTGCATCGTTTCAGGCTGCAAATCCAGATGCGGTCAACGACTCGACGTCCACGTGGCGGTCTTATAAACTCTTCATAACCAGCGCACCCGGACCCCAAGCTCGCTCCCAACTGGACAACTCTGGATAGCTCTGGGACCGAACCGAGCATAATAATGTTTGCATAGCTTTTGGGTTTTATTACCCGGCTGTGTAAATGCCAGCACGGCATGTTTGCAGCGTTGCCAGCGCTGCTCCGGCTTGACTGTCTCGCTTTCATCGTCATCACAGTCGCAGCCGTCCGACTCGGCCACAATGTCCTTCCAAATACCTTTTGTTCTAGAGCGCCTCGTAGTCGCCCGCCCCTTGGCCCAGCTGTCCTTGCGAGGGGCGCCGGGCACTTTGCCTGTGTGTAGTCATTTACATGTTTCAGTCTCTTCTATTTTATCTTGTTGCTGCTGGCGGGGCATCGGCTCCATCTTCTTCCACGTCTTCCGAGTCTCCTCCTCGCCCAAGATTGCCCGAGACCTGCTCAGCTGGCCAGCTACTTTATGCTCAGCTCTTGTGCATTTTTGAGTTAATATACTTAGCAGCACATTTTGTTGTCGCCGTTGACGACAACATCCACAGCGAAAGTTCTTTAGGCGCTTATCTACTTGTCAAAATTTTGGCCGCTTGACTATTGCCCGTTGTTGTTGCTTTAAAAGCAGCTAAAACTTATAACTCTTGTGATTGTCCTTGTTCTTCGGGTGCTGCTGCCGCCACTGCTGCCAGTGCTGCTTCTTTAAGGCAGTTCTTGTGTGCTCTGTTCTGTTTTAGTTATTTCTTTTGTTCTGGTTTTTTGCGTCTTCTTCTGCTTCTGCTTGTGGCTCTGGCTGTGGCTCAGCTTTGCGGCTTTGAAGTTTGCTGACTTGTCTTTAATGACATTGGAAATTGCGGTCAGGACAATTAATTTCCGGTTGACGAAACTTTTCTTTAGTTTTTTGACAATCAACCTTCACAGTCGCCCAACTTCCACATCCACGTCCACTTCCACTTCAGGTGGGCATTAGCAGTGAGCACAAAGATAAAGCTCAACTTTCCTCTAATCGAGCTCAGCTACATGTCCTACCGTACAAGTTCGTCAGCTGCTCACAAGCGAATTTGCGGCATAGTTTACGTCTTTAAAGTCTCGCAACATGTGCTACCCAACTTAAGTGCGTGTCTGCGTAAAGTGTCAAAAAAGGAGCCATGCCTATTTAGCATTCTAACGAACTTTATCACCGACACCCACAGCGGGCCTCGTGCACACATATGGATACGTGCATGGGCCTAAGTGCTTGGGCAATGGCAATGCCTCTTTGCAGCGCAACGGATGAGCGAGCGAGGCGCTCATTAAAATTTCAGACCACGTAGCCAATCTGCACTTAAAAGACCTTTCGAGATTTGAATTTTTCACATTTTTGCAGCCAGTCAGTCGGCCTACGATTATATTTTCCGATTCAGAAAACCCTAACCAATGCCGCACAGGGACCACGCCAACCGCACAAAAACTGTGCCATCCATTCCAGCCGAGCAGCACAGGACCGGCCCATAAACCAGACTCGTAAGTGCTATGACATGTTATGCACGCACTTCCGCGTTGATGTGTCAGGCTTTGGGCCTATTGTTGGGCGCAAACAAACCAGCATTGTTAACACTAAGGAAGCTATTGCCAGTTGCTCAACAATGGGCAAAAAAAGAGCTGGATCGAACGATGCAGTCAGCCACAACGAACTGCATAATACACGTCAACCAAATGCATTATAAAATCGATCATTAATCGAGCTATATAGCTTACAAACCAATCTCAATTTGCAGAGAGGTCTGAAGTATCAGAGGAGCTCATTCGTACAGATAGCTGTCCGACTAGTAAACTCTATATACTCTCTTTCACTGCTCGAACGAGTATAGGAAAAAGAAGTTGTAACTGTAAAAACAAGCAGCCGTTGCTTAAATTCTGGTGCTATTGCTGCTTTTAAACTATCTAATGTCCGGCTGTTGTCCTGGCAGCCAACCACTAGCAGCATGGACCATCCCCTCGTTACTGCGGCGGATGCGAGCCATAGAGATGGAGAAGGTAATGGTAGATACGGGTTGTGGACTCACTAGCTGGGCATCTTGACATGTCATCAAAAACACATTAAATGTGTTTTTACGAGCGCGTTCGTTGAAACTGCTGTCCACCTTTTAGGTAGATGCGACGCAAAGGCAAAGGCAGCGGCAGAGGCAACGGCAAAGGCTGTCACAAATCCACATGGAGACTTGGATTAGACCTTATCCGGAAATTTGCTGTTGCGTGGTGTTTGCAAAAGTTTTGTCTGCTGGTGTTAGCAACAAAGTGACATTGCTCTAAATTAGTTTTATAATTTCTTTCTTTTTTAATGCTTGCCACAATAACTAAAGCGAAAAGTTGGCGGAAATTTGACAGAGTTTTTCTCTGTTCTCTAATTTCTTATTTTTTTTTTTTTTTTGCTACAATTTATACACATGCGAGAGACCACAAAAGATGAAATGCCTCGCAGGCTGGCACATATTTCATCATCGAGCTGAAATGAACACGCTTTCGCTTTAGACTTAGACGGCGCACGTAAAACGGACACGTTCAGTCCACATCCACACACAGCCTTTGGCAGCGACATTTTAATTTGAAAAATTGGCTTTAAGGCAGACCCGGACTTGTCGTGGCTTGTTTTGATGTACACGGAATACTCACTAAGTCCCAGCCCGTCAATCAGCCATAATGGGCAAACGGCAGCCATATACATGCACACAAATCAATACATGGGATACAAGACTGAACGACTCGAGGATATCCTCTAACCTGAACTAAATTATACTTATGGATAGGTCAGTTAGTATTCTATATCTTCATGACTGAAATTCATTTTCGTAAAAGACTTTTCGGAATAGCATTTTATATATTTACTCTTAAATAAGTTTTGTTTGCCTTTGCTGCCGTTCGGCAGAGCCGAGTTATTTGTTTAGGCTCATGCTCAGACTCTGTTTTCGGCAAACTCTCGCTGTGACCTGCATAGAAAGTTTTAATAGCCGCTTCGCCAGTAAGTTCCTACGTTTTCGGCACTCCAGCTGGCTGTTAAGCTGATGCAAATTTGGCTCACTACATACCACACGTTCACCAAAACTTTCAACCAATATTTATTGTGTAAAAATTCACGCCTAGTCCTGGCGCCCGTCTCATCCTTGGCGTTTTAATAAAAAACAAAAAAAAGTACTAAAAGCGCAGCTAGAAACTTTGTCCTTTACGCTCAACATAGCCGCACTCATTAAATTTGCTAATTGAAACTATTAGAGGATGAGCGAGTGAAAGACGAAGGCCGCTTCGCTTTATCTAGCCGTCGAGCTGGCGTAAATGTTTGTTAAATTAAACATAAAATTAGACACAAATGCGATTAGGGAAAGTTCAACTTTCGACTCTAAGCGATGCATGCTCGCTTAGCTTCATCTTCCAATCATAAATAAATAATGAAATTATGCGTCTGCTGCTGCATCAAGTGCTTCAAGATTCCACAAAGTGTCCAATAATAAATTTACTTAATGCAATTACTGAATCTCGACTCGAAATTAAGTTCATCTCAACTTGAATAAGCCATCGAGGCGCACATTTATACACTGCTTATGCATGTCTGATTGTCTCTACTCATGGAGAACTGTAATGGATTCCTGCAGAATCTGCCCACACACACTCGACTGTCGACACTCGACATTCGACACTCGCCTATCAGCCGAAGGATGCAATTGCCATGGGATACTGCCAAAAGTTGACATTTTTGCGTTGAGCGAAACTTTGCGCAAATGTTTGCATTTCTGCTGTGGACATTAATCAGGAATGCATAGAATTTGCCAAAGTTTGCCGCCGAGTCACATTGTTCGACTAAAACTTCTAATCGAGCGCTTTTCGTGTGTGCCTTGGACATTGAGCAAAGCATAAGCCGCACTCATGGGAATGACTTGTAATTTCCAATGCTTGGCATCTGCCTTATTGATACACTAGCTGCAAAAGCAGGTGAGTGAGTGAGACTGACAAAATGAAAAACCATAAATGGAAAATATTATTTTGAATGCAGATCGACATTCCTGTTTCATGAAATACATGAAATAAAATTACATACAGCTCTGAAATCGGCTAAAAAATGGCCGAACTGAAGCTATGTAAGGGCCATTCAAGAGGTCTTTTTTGGGTTTCAGTGGAAAATTTTTACTATTTTCTGAAACAGAAAAATCTGCAAATACAGATCGATAGAAGTACTCCAGTTATAGTCAATCGAAGCTCCAAAAAATTTCATTTTTTGCACTCAACCCAATTTTTATGAAAATTATCATTATTGACAAAATGAAATTTTTGTCAAAAATGGCAAAAACTAAAAAAAAACTTTATTTTGAATGCCGATCGACACTTCTGCTTCATACGAACCAAAAATGATTTACAACTCTGAAATCTGCCAAAAAAAAAAAATGGACGAACTGGAACCATGTAACCGAAATTCAAGAAGTCTTTTTTGGGTTTCTGTGGAATATTTTTACAATTTCATCTTAAATTGTGCAAATAATTCATCCAATTCCGCATTAAAATATTGAAGTTTCAGTTACATCGAATGGAGAGTTTCATTCAAATTGTAGTCATTTAGAATCTCGAAAAGGTCGATTTAAGAACCGAGAGAAAATTTTACAAAAATTTGTATGCAAGCTCTCAACATGTAATTCCAGGTCCACGGAAGGGGGAATATGGATATTTATTTTTTGGCAAGAGGTAAGTACAAAAATCACGAAATAAACGACGAGACGTGCACACCATTAAGAATAGACTCGTTTATATGCAGAAGCGAGTAAATGTCACGCATACGTCGTGTTGTACGGGTCGAACACAAGTAATTTGCAAATAAATGCTGTCAACTAGTGAAAATCGAATTTTGCATACACGGAAAGAAACACCTATGGAGCACACCCACCCACACAGGAAAAGAGCGAGAGAGGGTGTGAGAGAGAGAGAGAGAGAGAGAGAGAGAGAGGGAGAGAGAGACGTGCAGATCTGTGTATCGCATGTTTATACCCTTCAGTCTGGCTGGCAACACAATTGAACATGCAAGGCATGTTACAGGTTACGAAATGTACTGTCAAAAGTGCCCGGCCGAGCCGACCCGGGTAACCCAAAACAAAACATTAAATGAACTTTTCATTCGCTGAAAGGCCAAGCAGAAATGGGGCCTGTTTCCGTTTCACTTTTGTGTTATTTTATTTAAGGGCCCAAATTTGTTTAGACTGCCAGCGTCGAGAACTGAGTAAACGAGCCAAAATGGAAATTTGGTATGCACTTTTGATAGGCCTTCAACACACAATGGCCCCGTCGCTGGAGACTTAAAGCTGAAACAATGGACAGCCATCCACACACGCCACAGAATATCTTTAAGCCAACCTCCACAATGGGAGCAGTCGGTAAATGCATCTGCATCCTGACCAGTCAGGCAGAAGATCAGATGCAGAGCAGTTGTAATCTAAAAATCAAGTGCCGGCCCGGAGTCGGGTCATTCGTAATTTGTTGTCCTGCAAGCGAAACGCTTTTAGTCAAGTGCCATGGGCAGTTCGTCTGGCAGCCAATCTATCTAACTGTGGCCATTTTATTTATGCAAAAGTAGCATTTTTTGCCTGTCCAGCGCCAATTTAAAGTTCCAGCAGCATCCTTCGAAATGGAGTCGCACGCCCGAGAGCGGGGAGACATTTGTAAGACAGCCAAACGAGCAGCCAACCGTTCGACCGACAACTTCGTCGTTACACTTGCCCTCGTCGTCCACAGTCATTGTCGTCGTCGTCCTCGTCCTCGTCGTCGCATAGCTGGTTTACTGCTGGGACAACTGGGACAGCTGGTCAAAATTAACAAGTTCCAGCGCATGTCTGGACTCTGGACTCTGAGCACTGGGCACTGGGCTCGGGGAGTGACTACGAATCTTGTTTCGCATTTTCTATGTGAGTATTCGTTTGGGGGGTGTCTTCTTCTCTATGGGTCTATGTCAGAACATAAGCAATTTGTTGCAAACTTTCCTACAGCCGGCTTTGTTGTGTTTTAGCCCAGTGCAAAATGTGTGAGCGATGACCGAGCAGCGGGCAGAGGGAAGCGGACTGAGGGAATGCGACGAGCCTGTCCGCAGAACTTTGGATCCTGGTGCGTGTATCGAGCTACAATGGCCTAGCCGCCTCTTGGGCCAACATCTGGGCCTGTGTGTAAACGGGGCGTGGGTGTAAACGTGGGCGTGGACGAAGGCCTCGCTTCGTCTAACTTTCACTCGTCTCCCCACTTCTGGCCTTGTGGTACGGCACTTTCCCACTCAACGCTTTGTTTCGCTTCGCTTTCTCTCGCCTGCCCTCGTTCCTCTTGCCTCGCTTCGTGCCGGTGCCCGGTTGGAAGAAAACTTTTTAAAAGATCTTACATTTTTGTTGTTTTGTAAAATTGATGAAGTAATTTGTTTGGTGATTGCACAAACTTTGCGTGTCAATATTTTTCAAAAACACCCAAGTTTGCCTAAGTTTTGTGAGTGCGAGTGTGCGAGTCTGTGTGTGTGCCACACACACACACACACACACACATAGATATTCGTATAGATGGCCACAGGATTTGCCTCGACAGCACAAAAACTCTTCTAAATGCCCAGAAGCAACTGGCAGCAGCAGCTTCCGCTGCAGCCACGGCCCCAGCGTCCGTCCAATAAGTCGTTTGCATTGTTAATGATTCAAATTTGTGGTAAGTGCCCTGAAATCGACTACAAAATATGCATCTGGTCAAGCACAGCCGAGCCTGGCTCTCGGGGTGCCAATCTGGCTAACCTATTTTGACAACCAATTTGCTGCAGACTCTCTCAACTCGGTTCTTATCTAATCTATACCAGGCGAACAATGCTTCATAATTGGCTTTGTTATCTTCAAATTAATCCATTTTCAAAAGAGAAAGAATTGTTTCTAGTTAAGGACACGTTTGTAGAAGACTATCTGAATGGGAAAGTTCGCAATGATCACGCTTCATTGCATTTTGCTTCACTCGACCAATAGTTAACTCAGAAATTTGTGAATCTTAAATCGGAATTAAAATCTTGAATTATCAATTCAAGGCTAAACAACTAAAAATTAAAGTTAGAGCGCTGCAGGCGAGCTTGAGCAACTGCGTTATACTTGCTCGCAGTGAATATGATTGAAGAAAGAATCAAGTCGAATCAAAGGCTATTAAGTAAACTGCGAAAAACTAAAAAAAAGAAATGAAAGTAAGAGGTACAATTGTAATGTAAGCCTGGTACTTAAGTGGATTTTTATGAAGTATTTTCTAAGGATATCAATATGTCTGCCAGCTGTTTGCCTGACGCTCTAGTTTTAATGCTTCCGCTCAGCCTGAACTTATTGTGAAATGTGCTTATTTACTCGCTAGTTTAAGCCATCTACAAACAAACACGCACACAGATATACACACACACACAGAGAGATTCGACTCAGCATCCTCCATAGCCACATCCTCCACAGGCAGTCAATACGGCAAAGTACGATTGAAATTGAATAAAATGGCTTTTCAAATTATTTGCGATACAACAAAGCGCCATGTGGCAGAAAAGCTTATCTGCGGAAAATGTTAACTGTATGACAAAACATAACTTGTAGATATGCAAAAACCTAAAGGAGACACGCACACACACACACAGACACGCACACGCTCGTACAATCACACAATGTCATTTGTAGGCACATCTACGAGGGTAGTCTAACGAGTTTTAGATCTAATCAAACGTTAAGTTTTTGTTCTTTCATCTTCTCTATTTCATTCACATACGAGTGAAGTCTAGTTTACAAACAAATTTTTTTAATCAATATATATTAAATTCATTATTATTTCTTTTCATTTATTATTATTATTATGAATATCATTTATCATATCATTATTATTTAAAATTTTAATAAAATATATAAAAATAAATAAATATTTTTAAGTTAAATAAATTTGTTTTCGTAAATTTAAAAGATATAAAATTTGTTTTAAAATTCCTAACTTTCTTCGCTTTAAGGCCAAAGGACCCTCGCACTTATGCGATATATGTATGTATGTAAGCAAAAGGCACAGCAGTCAAGTCGCATATGTATTCATGTGTCTGTGTGTGTGTGGCACGCATACATGCGTACTTCAGTACGAAATATATAAAAAACAAACAACAAATTTTGCGCTGAAAATAGAATACAAACAGCACAATACGACTGAAGCACGCCAATGCGCGGCTTTTATAGAGCGGGCTGTGGTGTGGCTGTGGGTGTGGGTGTGAGTGTAGATGTGAATAGGTGGAGGTGGGGCTGTTGGGTGGTTCATGAATGTACATTCATGTAAAGGGAGCCTCGGTATCGATTTATGCATATTAAATTACACGAGCTGCCTCACAACAATACGCAGTTGTATCCAGTGAGAGGAGGCATTGCGCTGCCTCCTGCCTGCCGCTTACTGCCTGCTGCGTGCTGCTCCTTTGAAAATATTTATACACATTTCTTATACGCGCCGCCTAAATTCCCGACATCTAAATTGGCGGCTACGCTGATTGCCGCCAGAATGTAAGCCCAGCCACCCAACCACCCCGTTATTATCCATATGATCCCACACTAGCGACCAATTTATAAACGTTTGGTTCTTCGTCTTATCTTTGGCAGGTTCTTCTTTTTTCTTTTTTTTTATTATGGCAACTGAGCTAACGCCCCCATTTGTGTGTCCATTTAGACTACGAGTGTGTGCGTGTGTGTGGGTATGTATGAGTTGTGTGTGTGTATTTCCGTATATCCGATAAACTTCAACGTTAGCAGCTGGTGCCTCACGTGGGGCGGAATTGACTTTTGGTACTCCAAGGCTGGTCCCCAACTTTATCGAACCGCCTCCTCCAGAGCCCGAGCAGCGTAACAATTGCTTTTCAATGCAAAAAACCTACCAACTGCACTATACCCTGCCCTCTACAGAGTACTTTCTGCTCTCCTCTCAATATTCCTTTCTTCTTCATAATTTACATCTACATCTGTACTCTCCTCCAGTTTGCACTTAGTACTCCTCGCTTATCTCTACCCTGCCCATCTGCAGATGAGCAATGGCAGCTCCTTCTGCAATCAGGATATTACGAAGAAATGACTGACATAACTAACGCACTTTTTACTTTCCTTTCCTCTTTTTCGGATATGAATATGGAATAAGCAGCAAAGGTAACTGTACATACATACACCCACACACACTCACATATATATATATATATATATATATATATATATATATGTACATATGGCCAAGTTCTTCGAACGGACATTGCGGGCAATGTACATACATACACCCACACACACTCACATATATATATATATATATATATATATATATATATATATATATATATATATATATATATATATATATATATATATATATATATATATATATATATATATATATATATATATGTACATATGGCCAAGTTCTTCGAACGGACATTGCGGGCAAGGGCGGCTGGGGGCGGCTGTCACGCTCTGCAATATTAATGCGCTCGAGTTTGAGCCGTCCGCCCACAAAGTTAACGCCAAGAAAAGTATCCAGAACGCCAGCCGCTCCAGTCCAGTCCAGCCCCGCCCGGCCCAGTCCCGTCCAGTCCAGTCAGCAAAAACTGGAACTTTGTGGTACTCGCGTCCTGCGTCCTGGGAGTCATAATATTTGGGTCACTTGGCAGCCGAGCATTGTTAATTATTCTGGTCACATCTGTTATGTAAACTACGCTCAAAGCATAAAAAAACACAGCGCGCAAAGACAAACCCCAAAGACAAAGTGAGTTCGCCTTCGCCTACTCGTGCACTGCAGGAATTAAAAAGTTCCGAAATCGCGTTAAATGGACACCCGAAATTTGGATGCCTTTTTCAGCTCCCAGCGTCCCCTGGTCTCTTTTTTATTTTTAAAGGGTTCTCCTCGCAGCAGCAAAAATCGCACTCGGAGCAAAAACAAATATGTACGATGTAAATTTTTAAAATATTTCAGTGCGATTTTTGTTGCTTTTTTGTGTCGAGCTCGAAGGAAAACACCTATTAATGTATTTTACATGAGATGCGAGCGCACCCAAAATACGAATCCACAGGGCACAGGGCGCGCCACAGTGGGCCGAAACACAAAAACACCAATCAAAATTTATTAAATAATTCAATACTCATCCAATAAATAGGGAGTTCAACACATATTTGTTGCGATTTTTAAGACTTCTTAGGTCTAAGATCAAATTCTGTGAAATTAATTGACTCCCAGAGACGAACGAGTTAAGCAGGATAAACAATTTACTGCCTTCATAAAGACAGGTCAAAATTGATGAGGTGGAAGGAAGCTTTACTCAAGTGTAGAACGGATCTTTTAAATTGCAATAAAATAATCCTTGTCGGAAATTATTAGGAAATTATTAGAAGTCGATACTTCTACATTTGCTCTTGAATTACAATAATTTCCTTGTTAGGTCGGAAATTTGTCCGACTGGCCTCATGTCATATCCCATAAATCAATCCGGTATTCCAACACCATCGTAAATGTTATCGGGTATCAAGCCAGCACTTGACGTTTTCCTGTACAGTTCCACTTGGTGCAGACCTCTTCAAATCAAACATCTTCACATATATTCCTATTTAAGACGATTCTGATATATACAAAATCTGGTACAGCTTACCTTATCCATCCAAGGGATAAGTTATCCTATCGCGTAATCAAACGTATAAAAATATCTGCAACACCACTCAGCATGAAATCCTCCCAAATAGTCATTAGTAAACTGCTTCCAACTATGTCCTACGCATCTGCTTATGAGAATGCAACGCCATCTAAAACACTGATGATTCTCAGGATTGAGTTGCTCAAGATCCGGTTGATTGACCACAACGAAAAACACACAGAGGGATTGGTACGGTGCGCCTTACAGCAAGTAAATACATTTCGCACTTTATCATAGCTGATATTGTATTACAAATTTATATTTACTAAATAGTTGTTAATTTTATTTTGTTTTTGTTGAAAGCGCACAGCAGCTCCGGCCAACGAAATGCAAACAGAGGAAGAGAGAAACGTCTACTTCAACTTCTTCTTGGGGCGCAAGTTGTTGGTGTGTCCGCACTTCTTCTTGCGGCAGTTGGTGGCACGAGGGTGCAGACGAGCGTAGCATTTGCGGCAGATCATCTTGTCGCAATTATACTTCTGGGCGAGAATGCGGAGCGAGGGCTCAATGATACCACCACGCAGACGGAGCACCAAGTGCAAAGTGGACTCCTTCTGGATGTTGTAGTCGGACAGAGTGCGGCCATCCTCCAGCTGCTTGCCGGCGAAGATCAGACGCTGCTGATCTGGTGGGATTCCCTCTTTGTCCTGGATCTTAGCCTTGACATTCTCGATGGTGTCAGAGGGCTCCACCTCCAAGGTGATGGTCTTGCCGGTGAGAGTTTTCACGAAGATTTGCATTTTGACACTGTTGCTGCAAGCGCAAGATATGTTTACATCAGAATCATTTCAATTACTTTTACTTAAACTCGAAAGCGTCGCATTATCTTTATTTCGCCAATTTGTGGTGCGACGTAGCCTCACGCCTCGAGCTTGAGGTTAGGTACGCCATGGTAACAAGTGGCGAGTCGCTGGATATTCATATTTGGACATCCGGCGATGCACACGTGGAATACTGTTGCATATTCATTTGATTTAGACTTTGTGCACACAGACAATGAAATGCTTTCGATTTTTGACATTTATTTTCACTTATTTTCAGCAACTTACCAAGAGAAACGTGCAACCAAATGCTTATTCACAAACGAAAAGAGTGTGTGCACAACACGCGTTTACGTTACTCAAATTGGTAAACAGTACAACACTGGCAGCATTTCTGTATCTCTCAGCTTTTGACTCGTTGGCATAAAAGTATCGATATCTCGTTTTAGTGTATTAAATATATTTGAAAATGCTACTATTTTAATCATTCGTTGTTAGTAAGTATTTACATGTATGTTATTATATTATTTATAATGGAATACATCAATTTGTTGATTGATAAACCATTATTATGTCATGCTGGTATTAAATGTTGCCATGACGTGGTACTCGGTCAGCTGTTATGTATCGATTCTTAAAGAACAGAACAGAACAGAATGAATGTTAAAGTCATTCTCATGTGAAATAACATTAGAGTGCAAACGTTAATTATATTCTCACTGTTATTAGCATCTGGGCATTTATTCAGGTTCTTGTTGCTGTTATGTTAAATAACATTTTCAGTTCAACAAAATCTAGGCAAGCACGGAAAAAGTTGTGTAAAAAAACGTGTATTTATTCTATTAAGTACACGTACACAACATGTCAGACAACGATGGCCTTGTGCCAGCGGCTGCACCAGCACCGGTAAGTCGTCCAAATGTGATTTTCACACTTCATTCATGACTCGACTCGATTCAATTCCCATCCAATGCAGGCGGTTGCTGCCGAGGGTCAACAGCAGCAGCAGAACCAGCCAACGCGCATGGAGTCTTTTTTCGCCATGACAAAGTCGCTGATTCTGCGGGCGTTAATTATTTACTTCGTAAGTTCCTTCTTCCGGCGGCCACAGCCGAACGCGACGCAAGACCAAGCCGTGGCCAATGCGGGCCCGAAGATCACGGCGTGGAACTATTTTGAGAACGGCACGGACTTTGACTTGCACATCTGGCTGTCGGAGGAGCCGGACGTGGTCAACTTCCAGCAGAAGAACAATCTTCTGTGGCTGCAAGAGGATCTCACCTACGGGGACTGGATCTCGGGCCCCACAGGTAACGGCATTTACACCCACAATCTCAAGATCAAGGCCAGCCCGCATCTGCTGAACAACGGCAGCGTCTACTTACACGCCTTTGTCACGCGTGCTGGCGAGAGCCCCGATCCCCAGTCGCCGCAATACTCAAAGCACGGCCACATGGGCCATCAGCAGCATCAGCTGAACAAGTTCAAGAAGCTGCGGGTGAACCGGAACTACAATTTGCTGGCCAGCGAGAAGGAGAAGCTGGAACACGAGCTGAAGCATGCTAATCTCAAGGACCAGATCGTCTCCCACTGGCACTCCAACCTGACCGTCAATCTCGTCGTGGACCAGACCAACTGGGCCCAGGGCAGCGTGCCCGCGCCCCTTGATGAGTACGTGAAGTTCGTGGATGGCGGCAAGACCTATCTGCCGATCGTCTTCGTCAACGACTACTGGAACCTGCAGCGCGAGTACTTCCCCATCAACGAGTCCACGCCAGAACTGGAGCTGCACCTGACCTTCCAGCCGCTGGGCATGTTCAAGTGGCAGCTGTACGCAGCCAAGCAGATGAAGAGCAAGTGGGCCGGCAACGTGCTGGGCGAGATTATGGCAGCCAGTGCGCCCGAAGAGACCGACGAGGACCAGGACTCGCTCAAGGAGACTCTGCTGGACACGAACATCTATCTGCTCGGCATCACCGTGGCAGTGTCCATTCTGCACTCGGTGTTCGAGCTGCTCGCCTTCAAGAACGACATCCAGTTCTGGAACAATCGCCAGTCGCTGGAGGGTCTCTCCGTCCGCTCCGTGTTCTTCGGCGTGTTCCAGTCCCTCATCATCCTGCTGTACGTGCTGGACAACGAGACCAACTTCATGATACGGATATCCTGCTTCGTGGGGCTTGGCATTGAGGTCTGGAAAATACACAAGGTCGTCGACGTCAACTACAATAACCAGCAGAAGGTGCTGGGCATCTTCCCACGCATCAGCTTCAACGACAAGGGCTCGTACTCGGAGAGCTCGACCAAGGAGTACGACAAGCTGGCCTTCAAGTACCTGGGCTGGGCGTGCTTCCCCCTGCTGGTGGGCTACTTCATCTACTCGCTGCTGTACAACGAGCACAAGGGCTGGTACTCCTTCGTGCTCAATATGCTTTACAGCTATCTATTGACATTTGGCTTCATCCTGATGACTCCCCAGCTGTTCATCAACTACAAGCTGAAGTCGGTCGCCCATTTGCCGTGGCGAATGATGACGTACAAATTCCTGAACACCTTCATCGACGACATCTTCGCCTTCGTGATCAAGATGCCCACGATGTACCGCATCGGCTGCTTCCGGGACGACATCATCTTTTTCGTGTTCCTCTACCAGCGCTGGCAGTACCGCGTCGACTTGAAGCGCGTTAACGAATTTGGCTTCTCCGGCGAAATGGAGGAGCAGGCGGCCAGCAAGCGGCTGGAGGGCGAGCGACCCGCTGGCGCCATCGAAGCAACCCCCAATACCGAGGCCCCCCAAACACCGTCGACTGCGACACCAACCAAAAAGACAGCCGCACAAAAGAAACAGGATTAGGCAGCCCGCTCCAGTCCGAGATTTATGCATTAGAACAATTTTAACGGCAGTTATATATATATATATATAAACACACATTACTTGTCTGCGGGTGCGCTATGCACCCGCAATTATAAGCAAAAATTCAGATTCAGTATACATATAGTCAAGCGGTCAATCGGCCGTCTCGTAGTTACGAACATATTCTAGCAGTAATTTAATATATGTGTATTTTGTTTGTTTCCTGGGCCAGCAGCAGTGGTCCATAGCATTGGCTACTGGAATAAATTCAGTGTGAGAGAACTGAACCGTCTTATCATTGTTTGTCTGCCCTGATTACCGGATTATATCTGGCGGTGCAACACGTGATCTGAGCGACACGTAACCACTAAGCCATGGCCAAGTCGAGGAATGGGGGAAATATATCAGATAAAAATTATTTTTTTGTGATTATTGCATAGGTAAATTAAAGTTATTTTCTAAAACTATAATTATGTTGGGCAATTCAGTTGACTCGATTCGTTAAATTTAAATTTTCAAATTCAAATTTCCAGTGCTGTTAACTGTCGCATTAACAGTTGTGCACTTTACAGCACTGTTAACTGCTCGCTGCTCAGCACTGTTTTTGTTTTGTTGCGAAGAAAATAAACCTAAACAGAGAAGAAATTTAATTACTTTGAATAAAATTGGACACTCAGCATTAGCTTAACCTGAATTGAGCTATAACAGGATTAATCATCGCACAACAAGGGATTCATCAGAGGGGAATGAGTCAGACTTTCATTTGAGCAGCCGCAGCTGTAGCCAAGGTGAAAATTCTGTGCGTAAAAGAAAAATGTACTCTGAGTGGGCTTCGCTGTCGGCACAGATCAATGCCAACAGTTGTGGGGCGCAATGCTACAGTGTGCTGAACAAGTTTCCAGCGTCGGCTGGGCGGGAGGTCGTCATATCCGTGGTGAAGCAGCTTGGCACGAACTTGGGCATAACCCAGAATGCGGAACCCAGCCACCTGGTCAAGGACGAGGAGGTGAGCTTGTTGTTGGCTCTACTACTGTTCCTTAGTCTCTAATCTCTACTCCCACATAGGTCCGATGGTGCATGGACGTCATCTGCTTTGGCCTCTCGCTGCCCTTGCAGGAGCATGAGACCATCAAGGATTGCGTCAATGTCTACTGCGAGTGGCTGACTGCGCTGCACCCGCAGCCGCGCATTAGCGTGCCCAAGCCCATCTGCGAGGACGCCAATCTCTACGCGCGACAGATCATCAATCATTTCCACAATCTGTTCGTGCCGCGACAGGGAGAAAGTAAGTACCGAGCGTCCTTCAGGCGCCGTCACCCGTTCAGCTGCTTTTCGAATCACACGAATTCACTCGATGACGATTTGTAATTATTGCATTCTAAATTTCAAGTCTTGCCATTTTTATACCAAACGAAGCTTGGTAGGTGCTCTCTCTCCTTGTTGGCTATATTCAGGTCCAACTGTCGCCCTAATCCTACAATTGTCTCTTATAGGCTCCGATACGATCAAGCGGCAGGCCGTGCTCTGTCATCGCGTGCTGCGCACTCTCCAGCAAACGGCGCAGATATCGCAGCACATGGACCGAGAGACCTGGGAGACGCTCCTGCTCTTTCTGCTGGCCATAAATGAGATTCTACTGGCCCCGCCCACCGTCAAGGATGATGTAGGCGACCAGCTGTGTGAGCGCGTGCTCTCCGTGCTGTTCGAGGTGTGGCTCTTGGCTTGTGTGCGCTGCTTCCCGTCTCCCTCGCTCTGGAAGACCCTGCAGGAGTCTTGCGCCATGTGGCGCCATCGCATTGCCCTCGTCGATCAGTGGAACCGAGTGAATCTGGCGCTAACCGCGCGCCTACTAGAGTTCAGCTATGGCCCTGACTTTACACAGCTCAAGAATGGTAAGAAGCATGATCTAGTGCGAGAGATAAATATATGTTCCCTTTCTTTACTCTTAGCTGACGAGGATAGCCAGCTTATACCTGCTGGCATGTCCAACGACTGCGTGGCCCAGACCTGGTATCGATTCCTGCGCATGATCGGCAATCCGACTGCTCTCTGCTCTCCGCACATCATCAGCAAATCCTCGCACTTCGTTCAATGGGCTCTCACTCACGAGAAGGGCGCCGAGACTCACCAGCACCCGTGCCTGCAGGTGCTGCCGCAAATCTTTCTCAATGCAATCCGCGGCATTTCCAGCCAAGTCGACGCCTTCCTGGGTAAGATTAGCTAATGAAGATACGATGGTTCAGGTCTCTTGTATATGTAGGATTACTGCTCTAGTTAGAATAGTTATTATATCGCTTTTATAACCATCTTCGAACCGAAACACAGGCATTTATCAGCCGCCGCCTAGCCAGCAGGACAGCGTCGTAACGAATCTGCTTGAGATACGCCACTCTTTGAATGAGGCCACTTCATCCACGCTGCAACAGTTCATACACTCGAGCAGCGCCTCGAACATTAGCATGCAGCAATCGGGGTCAGCTCAGCTGTCCCATCCGCCGCATCATCATCATCACCACCACCTTCCGCATTTGCATTTACATGGCGCTGGGAGTTTCCTGCGCGATAACTTTGTAAGCAGCTCGGCCAGTTCTGCTTTAAACGCCATCATGGGCCATCATCAGCACCAGCCGCAGCCACATCAACAGCAATTGCCTCAAGGGCAATACGTACCCAATTGCAGTGCTTCCCCAACCACCAACCTCTGCCACATCGCTCCCGTAGGAGGCCCCGTTGGCAGCGTCAGCGCTGGCGGCAGTCACTCGGCGGGCGTTGTGGGCTGCATCTCGTTCAGCACGGCTGAGGCGACGCCGCTGTTGAGCGCGAATTACAGCAGCAGCAGCAGTAGCGTAACACCTACGCCACCCTTGCAGCGCCGCCTGGCCAAAAGTTTCAGCGTGGCGCCGTCCATTACGCAGCAGAAGGGTGCGATTTTTGTTACTAGAGCCCGTGTTGTGTCGTTGTTTCGCTTGTGTTCACACTCTGCAGCATGTTAGAGACTAACTAAGCTTTTTGATTGATCAACTGACAGACCTCGTCGACGCTTTATTTCGTTTGTCCACTATTTGCACCGATTTGCATTTTACGTTCATTATTTCACCTTTGTTAGAATCGAATTGAGTTTTTGTAAGCCTGATTTTGTTTTCCATTACGCTGTTGATGCACACATGTGTTTGCAGCCCTCTAATTATTCGTTCCCATTTGCTAGAACGTAGTTTGTACGCCCACAATTATAACCGAGCACAATGTTGCATGTGTGTATGCGCTGGCCCGCCGTCTGACTAACTCTGTTTAAGTAATATTTGTTCACACGCTTTCCCTTCCCACACGCTTTGCAGGCTTGAGCAAAACAGCGCTTATCAGTCTAACACGCAGCTCGGCAAGCGCCGCCCCCACGACTCCGACTTCTGGCCCGCCCTCATCCAGCAGCATCAATTGTGAGTGTCGTAATGTAGGAGCGCAAAACAGTTGCCGCTTCCACTCTCATCAACATCTGTTTTACCCACGCTCTCTCCCTCTCACCCATCTAACCCACAGCGCTGCCGTCCATCGGCACTGAGCTGCGTCCGCCTCTCTCTGTGGCTCGTCCCAAATGCAATAGCATTCTCCACTTATTCGGCGAGTGGTTGTTCGAGGCAGCACACATCGGCGGCGACACTTGGCTGCAGAACCGTAAAAGTGAGTACCCGACTTCAGTCAGGATTAGTTCCAAACTGTATTCATTGCGCTTTTCAGAGCAAGCATGTGAGGCTAGCAAGCGACCGTCGTCTATGATAATGGAGAATCGCAAGGGATCGATATCGCTGTCGCAACCCAACTCGCTGAACGATCCGTCGTCCCTGCCACCCACACTGACCATCGACAAGTATGAGTCCGGCCGAGCCGAGGCAATTGGCACACTATGCAAAATCTTCTGTGCGAAGAAGACCGGCGAGGAGATTCTGCCCGTCTACTTGGCACGCTTCTACATGGCGCTGCAGCAGTGCCTCAAGATAACTGAGTCGAAAGAGTGCGATGAGACCTTGGCCAGCATTCTGCTCCACTCGGCAGATCTGTTCCGCTTGGATCTGGATGGCATAAATGTGTTGCTGCCTGGATTCATAGCAGCTCTCGAAATAGTGCTGCCGGACAAAGACCTGAAGCTCAAGTCACAGGCAGTTGCTTTCAGCCGCACCGAGTTGCGTCGCTCGGCGATAAATATTTTGCTTTCTATTATGGTGCTTCCCCTGCACTACCACGCCCTGCCCATTCGCAGCTTGACAAACGACTCGGGTGAAAAGTAAGCACAGTTGGCAATCCACCTAACCGTATTGTGGCGAGAATAATCAATATTTACTAATATTCATATTCCCTCAGGGTGATGACGTTCTTGCAACTCAAGTCCCGGCTAATGAATATACTGATGAACGCGCTACAGGTGGAAACCGATGCGCAAAACACGCACATGCTGCTGGGTGGACTGCTGCTATGTGTGCAAGACGCAGTCACCTTCGAGGAGAGTGAGCTGGGAGCCACGGATCACCTGAGTGGTGCCGGTGTGCAGCACCATGAAGAGAATATTTTGAGTTCTGGTGAGAGAACGCTCCAGGGCTTGGCTTGGCTTTCGAATGCATTTAGTTGATTTTTACTTAATTATTTTAATTTATTTTGCCTTTTGATTTTATTTCTGATATCGCTGTGTGTGTGTCGTCAGCGTGCTCGGACCGTTCCGCTTCGCTAGCCAGCGGCACGGTCAGCTTTGGTGCTCCAACCGCGGCAATGAGCTCGCGTGACACGGCTTCGGCCCACGATTATCCCAGTCTGACTATTTCCGATGATATATCGGTGGAGTTCGCAAGCGAATTAGAGGGCGTTGCGTCATATGGTAAAGTTTACTTTTTATCTATTTTCATTTGTTATGTTTCTTTTGTTGCCTCGCACTATTGTAGGATGTACAAAGTGAAAGCATAGATTAATTGACAAATTTCTTCCATCTTGCAGACAACGCACATGCCCTGTTTGTGCGAGCCACGTATTTGGTGTGTCATCGTCTGATATCCTCGTGGAAGACCGATTTGAATGTTTCTTTAGCGGCGCTCGAGTTGCTGTCGGGTCTGGCGCGACTTCACATTCGCGAAACAGGTATTGTATTGAGGACTCGCATGTGTCTCGCTATTCTTAATGTCCTTCTTCTCTCTGTGTAAACTCTTTCTATTTTCCCACTTCTGGTTTCTCTTGTACAAATCTTACCTATCACTCACATTCCATTCTGAATCTCTTATGTTTATATTATTATTTCGAACAAAACAAAAATCGCAGCCAGGAAATTGACGAATGGTAATCTTATCAAATGCTACTAACCACATACTCATCTCTCTTTTTCTTTTCTTTTTATGTGTTTCTTTGACACCACTAACACCACTTTTTGCACCTCTTTGACCCTCTCACTTACTAATACGCGGTGGTGATTGTTGCTCCTTTTGTGTTTGCGCTTTAATTTGTTCTGGGCCACTATGTAAATAACTAAATCGAACCCACCTGAACTTACACGTCCTAGATTCCTTAGTGAAAATAGTCGATCCTAGTCAAAATCTAACGATAATCTCCACAGACGCTCTAGAATGCAAGCGCGCTGTGAAGTGGATATGCGATTATATTTGCTATCAGTGCTCGCGGCCTCCGCCAGCGCACAGCAAGGATCTGCACAGTACGATAGTCGCGGCATTCCAGTGCACGGCTGCCTGGCTTATGCAGCATCCCTACCTGCTGCAGGACAAAGACTGCCTGCAAACTGTGCTCGAGGTTGTCGAGCTGGGCATATCGGGAACTAAGAGCCAGAGCAAAACCGGAGATCTGCCCAAGTTTAAGGATGAAAAGGAATTGAAACCAGCATCGATGCGTGTCCGTGATGCTGCCGAAAATCTACTGACAATCATCCTGGAGCAGGTCGGCTACTTTCCCAGCGAGTGCGGCCCCGAATCTATATCTTCGCTCTTGGATGAGCTGGCTCTGATGAAGCACTGCAATTCCCTTCCGACCGGAGATGGATCGGCGGGCGTCTGCAATGTGGAGCAAGCAATCTCAAAGTTTAAGTATTTTGTCACAGAGAACTCGACAATTTTGGCTCTGCTGGAGGAGCCTTTAGGTAACGACCAGGATCCGCAACCAACTGTCACCCGTAAGTACCCGTGGATCTGTACATTTTCATGTTCTATCGCTGTCCGTTTTCTCGCAGTTCTAATACGCGGTCCCTTTGGCCGACATGCATGGACGATGCAGCTGCGCCATCTGCCGCGTAGCAAATCGGGCATCAAGTACCACGCCGTCAATCCCGGCAGGCCCATTCCTATGAACGACATCACTCAGCGACCCGAGTGCGAGCAAAAGAACTTCCCCGAGGGCGTGGACAAAGTTCAGCCTTGCGTAGCAGACTATTCAATACCAACGATTGATCAGATACGTGAACAGTACGGCGCCAGCATCATTAATGATCTTGAGGCCATGCTGGAGAATCAGAGTATACACGAAAAGTTGGCTTGGGCGGAGTCAGACAACAATACGGACAGTCTGTCCCATGCGCAGGAATGTGTGCCGCCCACTGTCTGCCATGAGTTTCATGCAGCTCGTCTGTTTCTCTCGCATTTCGGATTTCTCAGCTTCGAGATCCGCAATCCCAACAACCCCGTGGAGTCACTTGCTCCCCCACAAAGGCCCCTCATTGTGTTGGACACAAAATCATCTGCATTTGCAACGGATTTGGACAAGTTGGATAAGCTCAGCGCTCGAACGCACGATACTGTTTACTGTTTCTACGTAAAGGTGAGAGTCGATTTACCATTCATATTCTGTGACGGTTTTATGTTTGTTTTTTCCGTCTTTTGTCTTGCACGTGCAGGCGGGTCAAACGAGTGCACAGCAGATCATTGGCAACATGGCCGAGGACCAACTGTATGACTCACACTTTGCCAATATGCTGCAGACGCTGGGCTGGCCTGTTCAGGTCGCCGAGCACTCGGGCTGGACGGGCTTTGCACACAACTCTTGGTCACTGAAGGGCACAGCGGAGCGCTCCAACGTAACCAGCGACTCTAATTACAACGGCGCGCAACGCGTGCTCTACTGGGCGGATGTTTCCTCTGAGATAGCATTTGTCGTGCCCAACGCTTGGAATCTGCGCTACAATAGCGAAATGGATGGCTGCAGTTTGTCCAGCAACTGCAGTGACCAGAGCACAATGAGCAATGTCTGGGTACGTGGCGACGATGCTGGCTCCATGAAGTCGAAGCCACGAAATCTCAGCTTAGAGCTGGACACAGGCAACAGAAGCAAGGAGCCTGTGCCGCCCACGCGCCGAAAGGGGAACGTGTCAAAGCCTGCACTTCTCGTCCAAGCGCCAGCCAAGATATTTCTGGTGTGGTTAGAGAGCTTCGAGGACTACTTAAACTTTCCTGTCGAGGACCTGTTGGCCTATGCGCGCACTGGAGAAGAGCTGCACTCTATGCAATTGCCGAGGGCAGCCGACTGTCACGTTATCTTCGTGCACTCTCTTCAATCTGGTTTGCTGAGAGTCAAATTGCTCGGACCACCTGGTCGCATGAGCTTCGCCACGCCACTAGTCGATGGAATGGTGCTCAGCCGACGGGTTGTGGGTATCTTGGTACGCCAAACGGCACTGAATATATCTCGGCGTAGGCGTTTAGATAATGATAAGTAAGTGCTCTAGATTTCTCTCTATTCTCTAAGAGCTGTTCTTATAGTATATTATTTTCCCTGTAGCTATCAACCACCGCATGTACGACGTCGCCTTAAGGTGCAGGACATAGTCCAAAAGTATAAAATGGATCTAAGCGAAGCAGAGCTACTGGCGCATTTGTTCCAGCGTTCAATTTAGCTTTACAGTATTTATTTATCATTTCCCCTTAAATATTCCAATCATGTTTTTTGTATGTAAACTAATTTTTAAACATCTAAATAAACTAACAAAGTTAGGACCTTAAGAGCCACAAAATCTCCCGCTCGTCTACCCGTTTACTTGCATTCGAAATAGAAATTGTAAAATGGCACTTAGACTCGAGCGAGTATCGGCATTGCTGTAACCGCAGCGCCCACATACTTAGCAGTCGCGATTAAAGCATTAACAGAAAGCGCGAATTCCGCACTGAAAAAGCCCAACAACTACAACTCGTACAGGCTAGCTGGCTGGCTGGATAGCTGGCGGGCGGGCTGGCCGGCCGAGGCCAGCAGGCTCAAGCTATTTTTATTGGCTTATTTTTTCTTTCTTTTTCTGAGCTGGCCATGCTTTTTGGGCACCACTCGCAACCACAGCAACAGAAACAGCATCACATTACTTCACTGGCTAGCCTGGACTTTGCGTGTTATTGTAATATTTTTCAAAGATAAGAATGCGACCAGACCGGACTGCATGCTGGCCGCCTGTTCGGCCGCTGCATTTGAGCGGCTCAGTTTATAAACAAATCAAATCGGGCGAAACTCTTGTAAGTGACAGTTTTACAATCTATGCGTAGTTGGCATAAGTTTCCGTCTCTGAAACAAAAGACTTAGGCAACAAACTTGGACTATGACAAAAGACTTAGGCGACAAACATCAACTTTTGTGTATAATATAAATAACCCAATCAATTTGAAATTCCTTCTAAGAAACCAAATAGTTAAAGATCTCGATGGCCTTATACCCTAAACTACGCTGATTTTATCAATGTAGTGTATGAAAGAGGGTTCGGCGTCGGCTTCGGCTTGAAACATCTCTATACACAGACGGCGTCCCACTCATACACATTCGATGACTGGTATCCCGTGTCCATCACATGAATGCATGCAGGTATACGCATACATTAGTTCACGCCAATACAAAAGGGAAGTATACGCAGGTCAAAATTCCAAAAAAAAAAGAAATGAAATGGGAAAAAGAGGCAACAGCGGTAAAGTAAACGACAACTAACCATAAGAAAAATGACCAGCGATAATTTTAATTTGAAACCAGTTTCTATGCCAAACAAAAATTCTGCAGCGCAGCCGAACAGATCTCAAGACTGCACAGAACCAAGTAAGCAGAAGAAGTGGTAAACTAAACAAAAATTACCAACAAGAGAAGAGAGACAGAGAGAGAGAGAGAGAGAACGAGCGAGCGAGACTTCTCAAAGAGAGAGAACTAGAGCTTTGTCGAAGCAGCAAAACAATTTCTTGTTTCTCAAGGTGCGAGAGTCGGGAGACACTGAGTCACATCACAGCAACAACCACAGCCACAGTAACAACAACGGCAACAGCAACATTCAGCGGCAAGTGGAGTGGGCAGCCAAGTAATTTTTAATCTTATTGTGTATGAGTCGCCGGTGGCTATTGAATCTTGTTGGGCTGGCTGACTGGCTAGCTGGCTTGCTGCACACTAATGCGGGCCAGAGTCTCACAGATTGGCTGAGGCCGAGTTGCCACCACAGCAGTGCAAGCAAGTCAGAAATTCTGTTCCGTGGAGAAAAGGCGAAGGCGCACGCTCACCCATATATGAGCATTTCAGCAGGAAGACGAAGGCGAAGACGAAGAAAAGCCGAGCAGCGTGCCGAGGCGAGTTGCTGCAGCCAGCAACGTTTCAGTACAAGAAAATGAAAAACGAAACTGCAACAAGTGAAAAATATGTTGCGGGCGACGGTGGCTGTGCTGCTAGCATTGCTCTGTCTATGCTGCCGTTGTTGTTGCTGCTGCTGCGCATGCGCATGCGGAGCAACAGGTAAAAGATTCAGCTAAGCGACGTGCAGGCGGTACAACAACAATAAAACAAGCTACCACATTTGGTACGTTTATGACGGGAGCGGGAGAGCCAAGTTCGCTCGCTCTCTCTCTCTCTCTCTCTCTCTCTCTCTCTGTGCCTCTGTCTTTGGTTTTCTCCTTTTCAGTCTCCATCTCTCGGGCTAAACCTGCCAAGCGGCTTTTCGAAGCCTGGCCGCCGCTATGTTCATAATTTTCGAGCTGCCTGCGCGCTGCAAGTTCTTCTCGAGCAGCTCTCGACAGTCAGTTAGTTACGTTGCGACCACAGAGCGAGTGGCTGTTCGGCTTGGGAACGTGTGCGCGTGAAACGATTGAAACGCTTGACAAAAGTGAAGGTGCGACGGATGCTCAGGTTTCGTTGGCCCATACATAAATACAGTTACCCATACTCCAGCGCGTGTGCGTGTCCCTGTGTGTGTGTGTGTGTGTGTGTGTGTGTGTGTGCAACATATTTCAATCGATATAATTAGTTATTCTCGTATATAAATCCATATGCGCCAAATAATAATAATCTGATCTATAGCAGTTGGTGAATTGAGTGTGGACACCACTGCGTATAGGCAGCTCGCTCTTAGCGCTGCCTGCCTGAGTGTGTGTGCGCGCGTGTGTGTGTGCGTCTGTTATCGTTGTATTTTTTATAAGTGAAAAATTCCAACAACGTTGCAGCCCGCACTGCAGCAAGAAATACAAGAGCAGAAATGAGGCAAAACACGTTTTGCTGAAGGAAAAAAAATGCTTCTGCGTCTGTGGCCCCTGACGATGTTGCATTTGTGTTTTTTTGTGTGCGCGTGTCGTATTTACACTATATGTATACCAGATCAACCAACACCAACAGCAAGGCTATCGCAAAACTCTAACTAAAAATGTGAACAAAAAATGGTAGGTATTTCAGACCGAATGAGAATCAACATACTATATATGTAGCTATATGTGTTGTGGGGTATATAAACAGATACACAAACAAACTTAATACACTGAATTTCCATTTTGAATGGCGATCATCGTACACAAGGAGCGAATAGTCAGCTAACAAAATTATACCGCAGGTAAATACGGCGAGGTAGAAAGCAAACTCGGGGAAAAAGCTATCATGAATAGACAGCGAAGCGAACTTGAAATCGACGCAACAAAACTCAAACAAGATTAATTGTTGAATTTTTATAAATCAACGGTAACGTAGGTAGTTGTTATTGTTGTTGTTGTTGCTGTTGCTTTTGCTGTTGTTATTGTTAAAGTTGACGTCTTTTGTTGTCGGAGGCTGGAACAGTGATTTGTGTGGAGCTTGAAACGCCAGCGCTCGTAGCTGTCACGTAATAGCCTAAAAAATGTTGGAGCAAGCAGAAAAGACAAAAATACCTTTTCTTATAGCGTAAATAAGTAATCTCTTTTCCTTTGTTTTTTGTTTTTCTTTTCCTTTTTGTTCAAAAACGAAATTGTTTATGGCAGGTATCGGCGGCTCTCGAACTGAAGTGTAAATGAATATGGAAATATGAAAAACAAGTTTTCTTTCAGAAGAGGCTAGGCCGGGCTAAGCATGGCAATAAAGTGAAAAGCACAAATAAAGAAAAGTCATAAAAATAAAGATCATACTCCAATGTATGTGTGTGAGTCTATGTCTATGTGTCTGTGTGTGTGTGTGTATCTTGGCTTGTAGGCGCCTCATAGCAACGCTCATTGATTCCAGTTGGCTATCGATTATTATTCTTTACGAATCTTAAAGCTTGGCCATATGGCTCGCGGGCAGGCAAAGGCTGCCTGTTAGCCACGTTCTGGCTCTGTGCTTGGCTCTTTTGTTGTAATTTGCATTGCAAATGCTTGGTTCAAACTTGTACAGATATGGTATTTATGAGCTCTTAAAAATAGCCCGCATAACTATATATGTTAACATATAGTTAGCTATCAATAGGAAGGAAAATATATTTAAGTACTTTAAGCCTTTCTTACATAACACAGAAAGTGCATTGAACTGGCTGCTACAGCAAATTGTTGAATGAACATATATATTCACAGTATTTGAATAATAAATTATTTAAATATATGCTCCAATTTGTTTTACTTTTAACAGTCTGTCAACTATTTTGATATGCAATGAGATAAAATTTATATTTAATTCTGTATCAATATCAACATATAAAACTTGTTAATAATTCTTTTTTATATACAGTCAAAAGTCACGTAACTAATCTCAGTTGTATTCATGGACAAAAGACTGATATATGTACGTATATATACGTATATATTTGTATATGTCTGCTCGTATATTATTCAAATCACCAAGAATAGAGAAGAAGAAATAAAAATAAGAAACAGTAAGAGCGACAAAAAATAGACACAATACCATTATAATGGGTAGATTTTAAAGATTAATGATCGGGTTCGACTTGGGAGCTGCAGACAACTGCCACAAATCAGGGGAAAGGAATTTATGGATTCCAGGGCATATATGTATATCTGT
The DNA here is from genome assembly GCA_961210405.1 of Drosophila mercatorum. Taxonomy (NCBI): domain Eukaryota; kingdom Metazoa; phylum Arthropoda; class Insecta; order Diptera; family Drosophilidae; genus Drosophila; species Drosophila mercatorum. The sequence continues at coordinate 1,912,124 of CAUIUS010000009.1, forward strand.
TTGTATGAACATAATTTGAAACGAAAATATCACCATTTCGTGCTGGTAGTATAGCCAATCCCGCATAACAAATAAAAGACAGCAAGAAAGCTGAGAGCTGAGCAGCTGCTTGGTTGAGATCAATTCGCTTTTTGAGTTTCTTCGTGTTTCTGTCTGTCTAAGCGCAAACTAACTTAATTTGATGAACTGTTACGATTTAGATTAAGACTTGGGTCTTAGTGTATCATGAATATACTCATGCATACGTTTATACTCACAACTTTTGTAGATGTTTCAGTAATAGCCTTATCTAAACATTGATCTATTATTGACGAGGCTAATCGAAACGATACATTTTTGCCACTTGTTAATATACCCCAAATATATATATATATATTTATTAATATACACACAAATATATGTAAATTATGAATACACAATGAATATTTTAGCGTGCTGTCTTCTCGACATGAGCATATTGTACTCTGTCATGCTATGCATTTTCCCCTCCCAAAGAAGCTTTTTATATGCTCGACGAAGTATGAAAGTGTTGATATGCTCACTCTACGTGGAGGCACGAAATCTTTGAAGCAACTGCAAGCAGCAAGGCATGTTAAAAATAATTAAAAACGATTTAGTGGATGTAACACCTTCCGATTTCATTTACAATTTAGGGAACGAATAAATTAAGAGGAATATCATATAGTATTCCAGATCGATATGGTCTGTTGATTGTGGTGGTTTTCATATTTAAGTTAGGCTGCCTAAAAGTTTTCTGATTGTAATCTTATGTTCTTGTTTCTATTCCAGGTGATTATAAAAGTACAAAACTAATTGGAAAATGACGTGTTTCGAGATCTGCGGGAATAGCCAACCAGTAAAAACACAAAAGCACGTTGCTAATGAAAACAATAAAAAGTGAATATAGATGTTAATGAATGAAAATCTGCGAATACCACAGAGCCTTCTAAGGCTTATCGAGAAGATGCATTCGCTTCTCACAGTTTACGGAAAACGAAGATGGAAATTATTTCACCTGATCGTCCTAACCACGTTTCTATTAGTCCAAGTGTCAGAGGTTAGGTCCAGCGCTCAACAGTTGGCGTCGCCGCGAGGACGTAGCTATGCCACAACATATGAACAGTATGCCGCATTTCCCAGACGACGCAGCTCTTCGCCAGCTGGTGAGATGCAATCCCGTGCCGTGGATACTAGCGCTGATTTTGAAGTGCTTGAGGGTCAGCCGCGCGGGACTTTGGTTGGTTTTATTCCAACCAAGCCGAAATTCACCTATCGATTCAATGAGCCGCCGAGAGAGTTTACACTAGACCAGATAACGGGCGAGGTGAAGACAAATGCTGTGCTAGATCGCGAGGGCATGCGCAGCCATTACGACCTTGTGGTGCTCTCCTCGCAGCCCACATACCCCATAGAAGTGCGCATTAAAGTTCTCGATATCAACGATAATGCCCCAGAGTTTCCAGAAGCAAGTATCGCGGTATCCTTTTCGGAGAGTGCTGTGAGCGGAACTCGTCTGCTGCTCGACGCGGCTACAGATGCTGACATCGGCGATAACGGCGTGACAGATCATTATGAGATCGTAGCTGGCAATGTGGACAATAAATTTCGTTTGGTGACCACAACGAACCCCAGCGGCGATACATCCTACTTGCATTTGGAAACGACGGGTAACTTAGACCGAGAATCGCGGGGCAGCTATCAACTAAATATATCAGCCAGCGATGGCGGCACACCTCCTCGACTAGGTTTCCTTCAGGTCAATGTCACTATACTGGATGTCAATGACAATCCGCCGATTTTTGATCACAGTGACTACAGCGTAACTCTGAACGAGACTGTTCTGCCTGGCTCGCCAGTTCTTCAAGTTATGGCATCCGACAACGATTTGGGCGACAACAGCAAGCTCACCTATTACCTGTCCGAGACGGAAACCCAATTCACTGTCGATCCTGAAACGGGAGTAATTTCAACTACGGAGCGCTTGAATTGTCCGCAACAAACAAGTGAACAGACACGAGAGCCCATTGGCAAGGGCCACGCTCAGAAGAGCTGTGTGTTTACAGTTTTTGCTCGCGATCATGGCTCTCCGCGACAGGATGGGCGCACTTATGTTACTGTCAATTTGTTAGATACCAACGATCACGATCCCATTATACGGTTCCAGTACTTTCCGCCTACTGGGAGCGCAGCCACCGTAGATGAAAATGCAGTCAACGGCACGGTTGTGGCTGCCGTATCGGTGATTGACTCGGATGATGGCCTCAATGGGGAGACATCAACTCGCATCGTATCTGGCAATGAGCTGCATCATTTTCGGTTGGAGAAGACTCCGCTATTTCATATAGTTCGAGTAAATGGAGTACTTGACCGCGAGGAGATTAGCAAATACAATTTGACTGTTGTGGCTATAGACAAAGGAACGCCCGAACGAAAATCAATAGCACACCTTATTATCAATGTAAACGATGTTAACGATCATGAGCCGGTATTCGAGAAGTCGGAATACTCTGCTGTGCTGAGTGAACTTGCGCCAACGGGCACCTTTGTTGCCTCAATCGCTGCCACAGATGAAGATACGGGCGTCAATGCCCAAGTATACTATGAGATTCTTACGGGCAATGAACTTAAGTGGTTCAACATCGACACGACGACCGGCCTTGTGGTGACGGCCGGTCCATTAGATCGGGAAGTGCAGGCAAGCGTGGAATTGAGTATATCCGCACGTGACGGCGGACCCAATCCCAAGTTCGCATACACTCAGCTTAAGGTCACCATCTTGGATGAAAACGATGAGGCACCGCACTTCGGACAACAGGAGCTCAATGTTAGTCTAAGCGAGGACGTTGGTCCGCCAACGCTTGTTGCTTTGCTATCTGCAACAGACAATGATCAAGGCACGAATGGATCGGTTACATTTTCTTTAGCGCCCAGCGTTGAACGGCTGTACCCGCAACAATTTGCTATTGACTCCATAACAGGCCAATTAATGACGCGCAAAGCCCTCGATCGTGAGACAATGGCGAATTATGAAATTTTTGTGATCGCGCGCGATCAAGGCGCACCGGCACCTCAATCGGCCACAGCTACTGTTTACCTCAACATTTTAGATATAAACGATAATAATCCAGAGTTCTATCCGAAGCACTACATCTACACAGTAAAGGATCGGGACCCTGATGTCACACACAAGCTTAGTATGCGAGCTCTGCTCAATGTCACGGCAACTGATCGCGATGATGGAGATAACGCCTTAATTACATACAACTTAGAATCTGGTGGCGAGAATGTGTTTCAAGTTGACTCTCGCACGGGCGCTATCGCATATACGTCGACTGGCGAAATGAAAAGGCCTTACTACAACCTGCGCATCTCTGCTCGAGATACTGGCGAGCGACGCACTACACAAGATGCTATTGTGGAAATCATAATGGAATCGAAGTCGGAAGCACTCGACTTTGGTGCCAATAATGGCTACGAATTCCAAATCATCGAGGATCCTGATCAAAAGATGCCGAAATTAAATCGCGAGGTTGGTCGAGTGCAAGTCAAAAGGCAGCCAATCTTTGCTGATGCGGCTATTGAGTATTTCATTATTTATGGCGATAAAGGAGAGTATTTTACAATTGATCAACGCACTGGCCGTATTACAACTGCTCGCCGAATTGATCGAGAGGTTCAAGCACACTATCAGCTAACCGTACTCGCACGCAGCATAAATGGTTCCAGTTCCATGTCTCGACTTGCCTACGGCAAATGCAAAGTTCACATTGCGATTCTTGATCTAAATGATAATGCGCCCAGTTTCGCCCAGGACACGGAGGTATCTATTTGGCTGCCAGAGGACACCGCGGTGGGCCAAGAGATTTATTTGTCGCGTGCCCGTGACCGAGATGCTGGCGTAAATAGTCGTCTACGCTACAATTTCACATACAACACGGACCAACAGTTCCGTATAAATTCTGCTACTGGTGTGGTTTACTTGCAGAAGCCCATACGCGCAGAGCCCGAAACCGTGTTCTACGTGGAGATAATGGCCACTGATGGCGGCAGCCCACCATTAAGCAGCCGCCTTAGCTTGCCCGTACATATTGCCGACGTAAATGATCACACTCCCGTATTTGATCACACATCCTATGAAACTTCACTCTTGGAGACGACCAAGGTGAATACACGCTTCTTCGCTCTGGCTGCCTCGGACAGTGATCTGGGAGCCAACGGACGTATATCATATGAGATTATAGATGGCAATTCTGATCGTAAATTTGGAGTGTTTCCCGATGGCTTTCTGTTTGTGCGGGCTCCCCTTGACCGCGAGGAACGAGACTATTATGCACTTACAGTTTCCTGTAGCGATGCAGGCGTGCCATCGCGTTCCTCGGTGGTGCCAATCGTCATTCACGTCATAGATGAAAACGACAATCCGCCACAATTTACGAATAGCACATTTACGTTTAATATACCAGAAAATGCACCACCAGATACGTTTGTCGGAAAGTTGACTGCGGTGGATCGGGACATTGGACGAAATGCAGAACTAAGCTTCAGTGTGCTGTCACAGTCGCAGGATTTTAAGATAGATATGCACAATGGCTTTATAAAGACTCTTCGACCCTTCGATAGGGAGGCTCTAGTGCGAAGCACAAGAGGAACAGATAATAGTGAAAACCTAAACGACGATGAACGGAATATCAGAAACGGCGGGGATAACTACATACTGCTGGAGGCAGTTGTTACAGACAACGGCAATCCGCCATTAAATGACAAGGTTAAAGTCAAGGTAATTGTCACTGATGTCAACGACAATGCTCCAGAGTTTTTACGTGCTCCCTATCAAGTGACCATCTCTGAAGGAGCACCTGAGGGTACGCACATAATCCACGTTTTCACACAGGATGCCGATGAAGGCCTCAATGGAGATGTATACTATTCATTAGCTGCGGGGAACGAGGCAAACTTATTTAGCTTAGATAGCGCCACAGGTCTATTGACCCTTGCACATAAACTGGATCGGGAATCGCAAGAGGTTCATCGTCTAATCGTCGTTGCGAAGGATGCAGCTCTAAAGAATCCATTAAGTTCCAGAGCCAATATTACAATCACAGTGTTAGACGACAACGACAATGCACCTGAGTTCACACAGTCGAGCAGTGAGATTTCCGTATTGGAAACGAGTCCCAGCGGAACTGAGCTAATGCGATTTCGGGCCAGCGATGCGGATCAAGGTGTCAACAGCCAGGTGGTTTTCAGTATTACGGCAGGCAACCGAAGAGATACATTCCACATTGACAGTATTAGCGGCAGCCTGTACCTCCACAAATCCTTGGACTATGAGGACATTACAAACTATACGCTAAACATAACAGCTTCCGACTGTGGTATTCCACCCCTTTCAACCACGGTTTTCTACAATGTTATTGTTGTGGACGACAATGATAATCCGCCAATCTTTCCAAGCACAGCGATTGTGCGGCAAATCAAAGAGGGCATAGCTCTGAAAACACCAATTGTAACTGTGACCGCAGATGACCCTGATTCGGGTTTGAATGGGAAAGTAACTTACGTGATCACCAAACAGGAGCCAGAAATGTCTGGAGGGCGTCATTTTGGTATCAACACGCAAACAGGTGTCATACATACGCTGCGTGAGATTGATCGAGAGTCAATAGATAATTTCCGGTTGACTGTCGTGGCTACGGATCAGGCGCAGCCTTCGGAACGACAGTTGTCCACAGAGAAGCTAGTCACGGTCATTGTGGAAGACATCAACGACAATGCACCCATCTTCGTCTCAATGAATGCAGCCATTTTGCCAGTTTTGGGAAATGGTTTAATTCCGCCGGGAAGCATTGGGGGTCATGTTATGCAGGTATTGGCCCGTGACGCAGACTCCTCGAGTAACGGCTTGGTCACATACGAGTTTGTTGGCGGACAGCAAGAGTTGTTTCATTTGCAACGCAATACGGGCATAATCACACTTGGTCAGGCTAGTCGAGCTCAAACTAAGCCCAATGTGCGCTACCAACTGACTTTAAGGGCAACGGACGAAGCAAGTGGCGAGCGAAAGAGCACTGAGACTTACATTACAATTATCACGCTGGGCACAAGCGAGGACGAGGGCGATCGGCCTGTTTTCGAAAATTCCAACTCGCTCTTTGGCTCCGTTTACGAGAACGAGCCAATTGGAACAAGCATCCTAACGGTAAGCGCTCATCTTGAGGGTGCTGAGATTGAATACTTTGTGACAAATGTCACAGCCTCCAAAGCAAATGCATTCGGCCATCCGAGCAGCAGTGTGCAAGTCGATCGTCTGTTTGATATTGATGCAAAACTTGGAATATTATCGACAGCGGTCGAATTGGACCGAGAAGCTGGCCCCCCCACTTACGAGATAGAGGTCCACGCCATCGCTCTGGGCGGAAAGCCACGGACTGCACACACAAAGGTAAGACATGCCACTCGCATGATGCTGTAGCCAGACACTGAGCACGATTATGTGCAAGATAGCGGGTCGCTGCCTTTATAATGTCTCAAGTAAACCTACTTTAGTCGTCTGTTGGGTCAGGCATTACTGGGCCTGTTTTAAGGGCTTATCAGTATGAGTTAAGACCGCACTAATGCGCTTTTAATGTCTACTGCAGATATGAAAAGCAGATTGTACGAAAAGCAGAGAGTTGTAGAGCTCCGTAAGCGGATGACTGGAAATGCAAATCGACAGAAGATGCAAGAGGGTGACTTTAAATTAAATTTATAAGACCTTGCGATGGGCTGGCAAGAAACTTTAAAGCCTGTCATACTTGTTTCTAGAGCAGAGAGACTTTGGAAAACTGTATAAATAGGCCGCAGGGTTCAAATTATAATGCATAACTTGTGACATTGGCAGTTGCCTTTAATCGTAGTCCGCACTATACCATATTCCAATGAAGGTGTTTCGCATCAGTCTAGTCCCTACTTTTTATTCGCTGTGTCGGCTGCGCATACCGCAGTCTGGTTTTCTGCAAAACGCAAAGCTTTCGACCTGTTTTTAAACGGCAAATAAAAAAAATAAACGAACTCACAACAGTAAACATCTTTGGTGCTGCTGAACAGTGTACACCGGCCCTTCAGCCGAACTTTTTGGCACTTAACCAGCCAGCCAGGCAGTCAGCCAGCCAGCCATTGGTGTTGTTCAGCGTTGCCTTTGCATGCCTTTTGCAGATATGCTTTATGCTATATGCGTAGGTATGCCAGCAATGTACGCATGCAAATGTGTATACGAGTAGTTCCAGTTCTGCCCAGCTTCTTCTGCTCATATACATGCACACATCCAACCAAACATACTTAAGTATGTTTAAACATACAAAGAGGAGAGCATATATAAGTCTACTGCAGCGACTGAGGCTTGCGTGCTAAAAGTATTTCAATCAATTTTATTGTTTCTTTGATTTAAAACGATTGCCATGTTTTTTCGGGATTTGCGTTTATGTTAAAAATGTATTTACTGCATCTGGAGTGCTGAAGTTAAGCTGAGAATTAACGAGTACCAGCGTAAAGGAACTCAACTGTTTATAATGAAAAAGGTAGCGAAAACTCAGCACAAGATGTGCATCTCTTTCTCATCGTTTGATCAGAATATTCTGTTAGATAGTTTGTTGCTATTTTGCAATACCGATGAAAGTCATTGTTCTTGCTAAATATTACTGTTTCCAGGTGCAAGTAACTGTGCTGGATAAAAATGACAGTCCACCAAAAGTGCTCGACACGCCATTAATTTACACTGTGAGCGAAGATCTGGAGATCGGGCACACTATAGCTACGATTCGTGCGACTGATCCTGATCCCGATATAATGAGCAGTATTATATTTACCCTGGTGAGCGGACACGACTCAAAGTTTATTCTGGAACCAACATCCGGCAAGCTTCAACTGAAAGATACTCTAGATCGTGAAACAAAGGACGTGTACAACATGCGCATTCGAGTGAGCGACGGAGTACAGTATACAGAGTCTGATGTGATCATACAGGTAAGCATTACTAATTGATGAATTATATAATCATATATAATTAACTATTCACTATTCATTTTCAGGTGGATGATACCAACGATAATCCGCCGATCTTTGAAGAAGCCGTTTACTCATTTGACATACCAGAAAACGCACCACGTGGCTATCAAGTGGGCGAAATTGTGGCCAAAGATGCAGATTTGGCTCAGAATGCGCAAGTGTCGTATGCTGTTGTTTCTGATTGGGCCAACGACGTATTCAGCTTAAATCCTCAAACAGGAGCACTCACCCTCACAGCCAAATTAGATTATGAGGAAGTAAGACAATCATATCTTAGTTATATAGTATCTTGTATCTGACAATTTCAACAATATTTACTGTAAATCAGGTGCAGCATTACATATTAATTGTTCAAGCTCAGGACAATGGACAACCTTCCCTAACAACGACTATAACTGTATATTGCAATGTGCTCGACCTTAACGATAATACGCCCCTTTTTGATCCCATGAGCTATTCAAGTGAAATATTTGAAAATGTGCCCATTGGAATGGAGGTGGTAACCGTGTCGGCCAAAGATATTGATTCGGGTTAGTAATTTAAGTTAATTTATTAGAATTCAAACAAAAAACGATTATCGATGGTTTTATTGCAGGTAACAACGGTCTTATTGAATTCAGCATTACATCTGGAGATGATAATAATGACTTCGAGATCCATAGCAATGGAACGATATCCACTCGACGCCAGCTTGACCGCGAGCAGCGCAGTGGATATACTTTAACAGTTACCGCCCGCGACTGCGCTGATGAAATGGCCATATTCAGTGAGCTGAAGGAGTCGCAGTTAAAGCTAAAATATCGCTCGCCGCGTCGTTATTATAAAACACATCAGCAAAATCAATTTTTATCTCATCAAAAGCAAGAGCGGCTATCATCGACTGTGCAGGTAAGCTATACACGTATTAAGTTGTTATTTTGTGTAAAACCGGCTTAAGTTGGAGGGTTTGACTAACGGCGTCAGATCTATGTGACAAGTCTGATTACAATTTGTACCTCGTCAAGCCCTAATTAAACGGAAACTCGTTTGAGCTAAACCTGTTTTAAATAGATCATCTACCTTATCACTGCCCAAAACAAGTGACACAAATACTTGAGAGTCATTAAGAACTTTTCTTTTCTTTTATTTTACAGGTAACGATAATTATCAAAGACGTCAACGATGAATCGCCCGTGTTCGTTTCCGCAAACGAAACGTCGGTGATGGAGAATGTAGCTACCAATACGGTTGTCTTCACGGTGAAGGCCATCGACAACGATGAGGGACGCAATGGTTACATTGACTACTTTATTGACGATCCGCGCACATTTGGGCAAGACAATGAAGTCGTTGAACCTCTCCCGTTTACTTTAAACCCAACCGATGGCATTTTACGCGTCGCCGATGCTCTCGATCGAGAGCTTCGGGTAAACTATGTGTTAAATATAACAGCACGAGATCGAGGAGATCCCCCACTGGCAACGCAATCTCAGCTTATGATCAAAATACTCGACGAGAATGACAACATTCCAGTATTTGATCCCAAGCAATATTCGGCATCCGTGGCAGAGAATGCTAGTATTGGCGCAATGGTTCTACAAGTATCTGCCACAGATATGGACGAGGGCGACAACGGGCGTGTGCGATATTCGATTGTTGCTGGTGATCAAAACCGCGATTTCAGCATTAGCGAAGATACGGGCATGGTGCGTGTGGCCAAAAACTTAAATTACGAACGCAAAGCCCGTTATACGTTGACAGTACGAGCTGAAGATTGTGCTCCAGGAGAAAGTGCAAGTGATACCGCCGAGCTGATCATCAGCATTATTGACATTAATGACAACCGACCCACGTTCCTAGACTCTCCTTACATAGCCCGCGTGATGGAAAATACACTGCCGCCTAACGATGGTTACTTACTTACTGTAAAAGCCTACGATGCTGATACTCCGCCTTTGAACTCGCAAGTAAGATACTTTCTCAAAGAGGGCAATGCGACAAAGGATCTGTTTCGAATCAATGCTTCAACGGGCGAGATAGTCTTATTAACACCTCTTGACCGCGAGCAGCAGAGCGAATACATTTTAACGCTCGTCGCAATGGACACTGGTTCGCCTCCTCTATCTAATACGGGAATTGTGCGGGTTGAAGTTCAGGACATCAACGACAATGGACCTGTTTTTGAACTTCAATACTATCATGCCACAATTCAAGAAAATCTTCCAATCGGATCTTTGGTACTTAAGCCAGTGGCCACAGACAAAGATGTTGGTCTAAATGCCAAGATACGATTTAATTTGCTGGGAGAGCACATGACTCATTTCCACATTGACACTGACACTGGTGAAATTTCCACGGCTGCCGTATTGGATCGGGAAAGTATTGGCATTTATCAGCTAACACTTATGGCTCAGGACAGCTCAATTACCGAGCCCCGAGCAACTTCTGTGAATTTAACGATAACAGTTGGGGACACGAATGATAACGTGCCCAAGTTCGAGGCGAGCACATTCAATATTGTTGTGCCGAACAACATCCGTGCTGGAGAGTTTGTCTTCGGAGCACGAGCCTCAGACTTAGATGAGGGAGTTAATGCAATGATAGTTTATAATATAAGTGGAAAGGATCAACACTACTTCGAAATTCACCCATCCACGGGAGTAATACGTGCAAAATCAGAACTAATGCAGAAAATTAAACCAAATGCTGATGTTATTTTCAATATCAATATTCAAGCGACGGACCTCGGACTTATGCCGCAAGTATCGACAGCAGAGCTCACGGTTCAACTTCGTCCGGTGGAGCTATTTCCTGTTTTCTCTTACATGCCAATCACTCAATTTACCTTACAAGAAGATGTGCAACCTGGCAAAATGATTGCTAAGCTGGCTGCCTCATCTCCCAAAAAAGGATCTATTGCCAATATCAAATACAAAATAGCCGGTGGCAACATGGGAAATGCGGCTGTTGTTGATCCAAATAGCGGTGTTTTAAGCGTTGGGCAAGATGGATTGGACTATGAGCTGAGTCACCAATATGAGATATGGGTTGCAGCTGCTGACTCTGATAGGCCAAGTCTTCGTACCGTTACGCTGCTGAATATCAACGTTACTGATGCAAACGATAATCCTCCAGTGATGGAGAAGCTGATATATAACGCTGAAATTTTAGAAGAAGAATCGCCACCGCAATTCATTGTTGCCATCAAGGCTGTAGATAAAGATTCTGGAGACAATGGAGAGGTCAGCTATCTATTGAAAAATGACTACAATGGCATTTTCGAAATTAACAGCGCTGGCGAAATATATACGACAATGCAACTAGACCGCGAAGAGATGAGTGAATATGCGCTTGTCGTGGAAGCAGTGGATCAGGGAGTGCCACAACTAACAGGAACTGCAAGTGTTCTGCTGCATCTATTGGATAAAAACGACAATCCACCAAAGTTTACCCGTCTATATTCGTTGAATGTAACCGAAAATGCTGAAATCGGTACTTTTGTGATAAGTGTGACCTCGTCCGACTTGGATTTGGGCGAGAATGCGAACGCTACATATACATTCAGTGCGAATCCTGGCAATAAATTCAAACTCGATTCGCAAAGTGGCAACATCACAGTCGCAGGCGAACTCGATCGTGAGCAACAGGACGAATACATTCTAAAGGTTATAGCCTCAGATGGCGCCTGGCGAGCGGAGACCCCTGTCACAATAACCATACAGGATCAGAACGACAATGCACCGGAGTTTGAGCACAGTTTCTACAGCTTCAATTTCCCGGAGCTGCAGCATGCTGTTGCCCTTGTTGGCCAGGTCATAGCAACTGATCGTGATAAGCAGGGTCCCAACTCTGTCATCTCATACTCGTTGCAGTCACCATCTCCAATATTTAGCGTCGACCCAGCTACGGGCGAAATCTTCACCAAAACACAAATCCAATACAAGCACTCGCAGTACATCAGCTCGCCAGAGAACATGTTCTCACTTACCATCTTGGCCACAGACAACGGAAAGCCGCCTCTCTACACAGAATGTCTAGTCAATATCAACATAGTAGACGCAAACAATAACCCACCGAAATTCGCGCAGGCAGAGTATCTCTCCCCGTTACCGGAAAATGCAAGAACAGGTCAGCGTGTCGTCAAAGTACATGCTAATGATGACTACGATGTTGGAGTCAACGCAGAAATCGACTACTCACTCATTAGCTCCAACTTGAGTGCTTACTTTTCTCTCAATAAGCACGATGGGTGGATTACTTTAATAAAGCCAATCGAAATGTCAGCTAATTCACGTTTCGAGCTCATTGTCAAGGCTACAGATCGAGGCGTTCCACCACAGTCAGACCAAGCTAGAGTCATAGTGGTTGTCACGGACGAAAATCGCCACGTTCCCGAATTTAAGCCACTCAGCTACCAAGTGATTGTACCAGAGAATGAACCTATTGGCTCCACTATACTAACAGTCTCTGCGACGGACAAAGACAACGGCCCCAATGGAATGCTGCACTATAGTATTTTGGATGGCAACGAAAGCGAAAATTTTAATGTCAATAAGCATACAGGGGCCATCACAATAATGCACCCATTGGACTACGACCAACTGCAGGAATACCATTTGAATATATCTGTCACAGATTTGGGCTATAAGCCTCTCTCTGCAGTAGCAATGGTCACAATTATACTCACTGATGTCAATGACAATCCCCCGCTCTTTAATCAATCTGAATACCATGGATATATAGCGGAGAATAAGCCAGCAGGAACAATTGTATTTCAAGCCCATGCAACTGATAAGGACTCGGCGAAGAATGCCATTATACATTATTCATTTCTCTCTACCGGCACTGATCATCACTTCTTTACGATCAATGTCAGCAATGGTACAGTATTATCAGCTGCCAGCTTTGACTATGAAGAGCGCCGTAGTTACACGTTACACATTAAAGCCAAGAATCCAGACTCGATCATGGAAAGTTACGCAATTCTGCACGTTCACATTTTGGGAGTTAATGAATTTTACCCGCAATTCCTGCAACCGGTTTTCCACTTCGATGTCTCGGAAACTTCTGCTGTTGGCACTGCAGTGGGTTCGGTGCAGGCAACCGATAAAGACATTGGCGAAGATGGTCGAATCTATTATCTGTTGGTTGGCTCGAGTAATGACAGAGGCTTTGGTATCAACACAAATACCGGTTTGCTGCATGTAACTCGTAGTTTGGATCGCGAAACCCAAAATCGAGTTGTGCTCATGGTAATGGCTAAAAACTACGGAAGCATACGAGGAAATGATACGGATGAGGCGCAGGTCATAATATCTATTCAAGACGGAAATGATCCGCCTGAGTTTATTGACCGCTTCTACACTTCGACAATATTAGAGTCTGCTCCAGTTGGATCTGTAGTGACGACCGTGAAGGCAGTAGATAAGGATGTTCGTCCACAAAACAATCACTTTACGTACTCTATTATCAATGGGAACATAAAGCAAAGCTTCAAGATTGATGCAGAAAGCGGTGAAATTACTACCGCAGCACTGTTGGATCGAGAGGATATTGCACACTATAATCTAGTTATAGGTGCGATAGACACAGGTCTGCCGCCGCAGACAGGCACAGCTACAGTTCGCATTAATCTGGATGATATCAACGACAATGGACCAACTTTCACATCGGAAGGTCTGATTGGCTATATACCAGAAAATGAGCCAGCAGGAACATCAATAATGACATTAGCAGCAACCGATCCAGATTTGCCAGAAAACGGTGCACCTTTCAGTTATAAAATTGTGGGAGGCAAACACAAATCGTGGCTAACCATTGACAAATACACAGGCTTGGTTAAGTCTACTGCTAGCTACGATCGAGAAGCAACCCCCCAGCTGGAGGCCATTATTGAGGTGGAGGACAGTGGAAACCCGAAACAGCAGGCTCAGCATAAATTGACTATAAAAATATTGGATAAAAATGACAATCCATCAACAGCGCGCTCTGTACATGTAGCTGTCAGCATATTCAACGGAGATTTACCCACAAATACGAAACTAGCTGATGTGCATCCCAACGATGTTGACATTGTGGGCGACTATCGCTGCCGTTTAAAAGGCAGTGGACAGCTGACCATTAAGAGCGGCTGTGACTTGTATACAACACCATTGACTACCCCGATGTCATACTTATACGATGTCACTGGCAATGATGGCAAGCACGAAGATGTAGTTTCTAAGGTGACCGTGGATTTTCAGAGCTACAACAATGCCACACTGACCAACACTTTGCCTCTCTTGATTCGAAATATGTCAGCCACCCAGTTTCTCACAAATCACTACCAGCAGACGATCGAGTTGCTGAAATCCCGCTTCTCTGCTAATGACGAAATTCTCATTTATAGCGTTATCGAAGTGGATACCAATAATGCGAGTAATACAGATTTAGAAGCTCTTATGGTCGTGCGTTCATTTAATTTTACATACCAACAACCGACACATATTATCGAACGTGTACGTGAGAAGCGTTCCGCTCTGTCTGACTTGCTGCACACTGAAATTATAATTGGTTACGAGCCTTGCAGCACACCTAATGTGTGCGCCAACGGAGGCATGTGCAGTGCATCTATTCGCCTGCTAGATGCAAACCACTTTAGAAGCATCGATAGCCCGTCGCTCATACTCAGTGGACCACGCATCATCCACGACTATACATGCCAATGTGCCAAGGGCTATGCAGGTGAGCAGTGCGCCAGGCGACAAGATCCATGTCTACCCAATCCGTGTCAGGGGCAGGCTCAATGTCGTCGAATGGGCAATGACTATCAGTGTGAGTGTCCGGCTAACCGAGATGGCAAACAGTGTCAAAAGGAGCGCAGTGATGTCTGCTGGGGCAAGCCTTGTCGTAATGGCGGCAGTTGCCAACGTAGTCCAGATGGCGCCTCGTACTTCTGTCTCTGCCGACCCGGCTATCGGGGAAGCCAGTGTGAGAATATCGCTGATTCGTGTCGTCCAAATCCTTGTCTACACGGTGGCTTGTGCGTCAGTCTCAAACCGAGCTACAAATGCAGTTGCCCATCTGGTCGCTTTGGACGTCACTGTGAACGTTTTAGTTATGGATTTGAACAGCTTTCCTTCATGAGTTTTCCCTCTTTGGATCCCACAACAAATGACATATCTATTATATTTGCCACAACAAAGCCGACAGCACTTTTGGTGTACAACTACGGTCTGCAGAACGGTGGACGTTCTGACTTTTTGGCCATTGAGCTGGTCAAAGGTCAGGCAGTGTTCTCATCGGGAGGCTCACGTACTGCTATTAGTACAGTTATAGCCGGTTTCAATCTCGCCGATGGAAACTGGCATAAAGTCACCGCCACTCGCAATGGACGTGTCATGTCGTTGAGCATCGCCAAATGTACGGAATCTGGCGAAGTATGTGCTGAGTGCGTTCCCGGCGACTCCAGTTGTTATGCGGACGATGTTGTACCCGTGGGGTAAGCAAGCTATAGACTAAGCCAAAAAGTATACTATATATGCTAATTATTATTATTCTTATTGCAGAACTCTTAATTTCAACAAACAGCCATTGCTCATTGGAGGCTTACAATCAGCAGATCCTGTGCTCGAGCGCCCTGGTCAAATACACAGTGACGATCTTGTTGGCTGCGTCCACAGCGTTTCTATAAATGGACGCGCACTAAATCTGAGCTCACCTATACAACAGCATGGCATTTTACCCGGTTGTAATAGGAAGGCCTGCCAGCCAGCTATAGCTGCAGAGCGCTGCAGTAGCTATGCGGGTCAGTGCATTGATCGCTGGTCAACGTCGCTTTGCCAATGCGGCGATCAACTGCTCTCCCCCGACTGTGGAAACTCTCTGGAGCCTGTCAGAATAAGCAGTGGAGGTTTTATCGAATTTAAAATATCTGAGCAATACCGACGTATGCAGCTTCTGGACAATCTCTATAATGGAAACAATGCATGGTCAAACTTGGGCACTCGCACAAAGCGCCTTTCAACACACAACGCCAGCGCTGTGCCAACATTTTTCTATGAACCGCCAAAGCTGCTCAGTTTTCTCTTCCGCACATATAAGTCAAATGGATTGATCCTATATGCAGCAACCAATCAGATGTACACTTCACTGTCTCTCTTGGATGGCAGGCTCGTGTACTATTCAAAGCAGCATCTCTCAATCAATATGACTGTGGCAGAGCCAGCAGCGTTAAATGATGGAAAATGGCATAACGTTAGTCTGCACAGCCAAAGCCGAACACTCTACCTGCTCATTGACGGGCATCAGGTGGGTGATGAGTTGGATCTTGCAGGCGTGCATGACTTCCTCGACCCGTACCTATCCACTCTCAGTGTGGGCGGTGCCTCTAGGGGTTTGATAAAGGAAGAGCCCTTTACTGGCTGCATAGCCAACTTTACCATCAATAATGAGTTGCAGCCGCTGAACGGGTCTGGCAGCATCTTCCTCATAGTGAGACATCATGGAAACGTTGAGATGGGCTGCAGTGGGTCAGATATTGGCACCGATGCTGCCCAAGTCGCAGATCCACTTAGCATTGGCTTCACACTGGTTATCGTATTCTTCGTTATACTTGTTGTGGCTATTTTCGGATCATACATTATCTATCGGTTTCGAGGGAAACAAGAAAAAATTGGTAGTCTTAGCTGTGGCGTACCAGGTTTCAAAATTAAACACCCACCCGCTCCAGCTTCTCAAAGCCAAACCGCTGATCATGTGCTGCCACGTAGTATGCATGCCAATGCAAACGATTCGCCTGCACCACTTGTGACTAGCAGCGACCACATGAGACCACCTGCTCATCATTTAACCGGACCCGAGCTGATAACGAAAAAATTCAAGGAACGTAGTGAACTACCGCCCACTGCAGACCACCCTCAACCACAGCAGCGGCCTCAACGCCCAGATATAATTGAACGTGAGGTAGTCGGCAAGAGCCCACCAATCAGAGAGGAGCATCATCTGTCTATACCTCCGCCAAATCCTCTGCATCCACTCGATCACGGAAGCTCCGTTGATTTGGGCTCAGAATATCCTGAACACTATGATTTGGAGAATGCAAGCTCAATAGCTCCTTCCGACATCGATATCGTGTACCATTATAAAGGATATCGCGAGGCGGGCGGCATGCGAAAGTATAAGGCCACCACACCTCCAGTGGCCTCTTATACACACCACAAGCATCAGAGCGCAGCAGCCCAGCAGCAGCATCGCCATTCACCACGACATGCTGTTAACGCCCCATTCGTGCCGCGTGTGCCCAATCAAAGCAATCAACCACCGTCAGCCACATCGACGTCTCGCACCCACCAGACAACTCCACTAGCACGCCTATCGCCCAGCTCTGAATTGAGCTCACAGCAGCCGAGAATTCTAACTCTGCACGATATATCAGGTAAACCGCTGCAGAGCGCACTATTAGCCACGACTTCTAGCTCTGGAGGCGTTGGCAAGGATGCGCTGCACAGCAACAGCGAGCGTAGCTTGAACAGCCCAGTGATGTCCCAACTATCCGGCCAGAGTTCCAGTGCTAGTCGCCAGAAGTCTGTTGCACCACCTCAAGCTCCACCACAGAACTCAATGGGGCTCACTGCTGAAGAGATTGAAAGGCTCAACGCTCGACCGAGAACTTGCAGCTTAGTTTCTACTTTGGACTTGTCGTCGAGCAGTGAGGCTCCAACGCCTCGAGTTCCAGGAGGTGCACTGCATCTGTCACTGGGTGGTGATGTGGATGCACACAGTTCTACATCTACTGATGAGAGTGGGAACGATAGCTTCACCTGCTCTGAGATTGAGTATGACAATAATAGCTTGAGCGGGGATGGAAAATACTCAACCAGCAAGAGCATTCTCGATAGTCGCAGTCCTGTGGCTCGTGCCATCAGTGGGGAGCCCAGCAGAAGCCAAAATGTAGCAAAGACCCCGCCTATTCCACCGCATGCCTATGATGGATTCGAATCATCTTTTCGAGGTTCGCTTAGTACGCTTGTGGCCAGCGATGATGATCTAGCAAACCATTTAAGCGGAATCTATCGCAAGGCAAATGGAGCCGCATCGCCATCGGCAACAACCTTGGGCTGGGAATATCTGCTCAACTGGGGACCGAGCTATGAAAATCTGATGGGCGTATTCAAAGATATAGCAGAGCTACCTGATACGACTAATCCACAGCAACAACAGCCCTCCCAGCCAGTCTCGACTTTACGTATACCCAATGTACAAAAAGCACCTGAGGAGTACGTGTGAAATACTCGTTTAGGAGTATGTATATTAAGTGTAAAAGTTTATGTGTCTTTTAGAGTTAAGCGTCGCCATTCCATTCTGTAATGTACAACGAACCTGTACAGTTATAGCTATAATTAAGCTTCAAATAACTATTGCATTGATATTTATAAAAATGTTCTGTACGAAATATTTAACACCTTGTATCAAGGTTACTGATCCTAAGTGCATTTTCATATAGGTCTTTAACGGAATTGTACTGACTGATATGCATTTGCCAATAGTAAAGCCAAGTTCAACACAATCTTGTTAGGCAATGTAGTTTTATTAATTAAGCAATACTTCTTGAGATATACTTTTAATGTTTAATAATCCAATTACTTGTGTAAATTTATGTATGTATGTGTGCTATATTAAAATAGTTCCCGCTATACTATTTATTGCCATTTAAGAACATTGTAAACCAATTTTATTTCTGTTTCACACTACTAATATATAATGAAAATACACGTTAAAATATAGTTAATATATTTGTATAATACAATAAATACATACGAAAGTTGCATTTATGAAAACAAAACAAAACAAAAACAATTTCAATAGCCCAACTCATAGCGTGAAGTGCAACTAAAATAATTGTTGCTTTAGCCATTTCGGAGAGGGATTGTGACCTGCGCAGTGGCTAACGAAAATACTGGGGTTATTTCACCATTTTCGGCACTTCGTGCAGTTGGCTATTTGACTACAAAAAGGCATATACGTCGACTTCGAGCTGCAGTCGTTGCTAGTAACTGAAAAAGACCAGAACTCGAATAGACTAGGCTCCATGGCAAAAGTGACATTGGAGTCAATGTAAATGCGAGTCATAGAAAGCTTTGCACCGGATGCAAGCGTGCGTGACAGTTATAAATTAAAAACCAAAGTGAAGAAAAGTATTCTATGCAAGCTTTAACAAGTTGTTAGATAATTGAAGCCAGCAACAACAAATATATTATAAAGGAGGAACTGTGGCTCGTCATGTTTTTTCAGCGCATTTTTGAGCGAAAAGACATTTCAGATAACACAACTCTTCCAGGTAATGGGAATAGCGACGCCACTGAGTCTGACACTTGTCACTTAGCCGAAGAGAACAATGTCATTGGCGAGGACAAAGACAGCAATAACAATAACAACAACAACAATCAGTCAAATAACAGTGCAGATTCAAGCAAAATGCAACGGCGCTATGAGCAAACTGTGACTGCTGTGCAGCTAACATCGTTGTGGGAGCATGTTTTACGTACGCGTCGATTGCCGGAAACAATTTGCCCAGCCGCAATGTTTACCGAATTTCATGAAAGGTTGCAGGATCCCGAGTGGCAGGTGCGCCAACATGCATTACGCGTCCTGGTCGACGTGTTGATGGTGATGCGATCTAAGGCTGACAAGCATAACATGCATTTTTTAATTGACCTAATCAAAAATCTCGGACATCAGGCCCCGACTGTGCGGAAAGGTGCACTGGACTGCCTGCGGATCTACTTGTCAGAAACTGGTGTTCCGGAGATGGTAATGCTCCAAATATTGGACACTGGGCTCAACCAGCATTCAATCTACGATGAACGCCTCGGCTGTGGAGTCCTGCTCTCGCTCCCGCCATTATTGCAATCGATTTTGCTCACACCGCAACGTCATTTTATAGTAAAGCACGTTGTGGAGAGACTAGTAGAGCGCTTGCAACGCCAACAGACACAACAGGAGATTATTTTGAAAGTATTAGCCAAAATCAGAGAGCTGTTGGGTGTGCAAGAGTTTGAACACTACTTAGACGAGGTGGAAAGCGTAGATGGCTTATCACTATTTAATCAACTGTGCAAAGTAT
Organism: Drosophila mercatorum; assembly: GCA_961210405.1. Taxonomy (NCBI): domain Eukaryota; kingdom Metazoa; phylum Arthropoda; class Insecta; order Diptera; family Drosophilidae; genus Drosophila; species Drosophila mercatorum. The sequence continues at coordinate 1,932,249 of CAUIUS010000009.1, forward strand.
ATGGAATATTTAACAAGCCAAATCGTACTGAAGGTGTCAATGCAGGTGCTTGGAGAGCTCTGCCTCGAGAGCACACATGGCGAGGGCCGAATATTTTGCAAGATGCGCCAGAAGTGCCGCTTCCTGACAAAGGAAAGGTGATAATGGAAACGGAAATTAAAATCAACGATGATACACTTACCATGAGAATTCTCGAGGCAGAAACTGAGACCGAAGAGACAGATAGCCCTATTTTGGAAGCATCGGAACTTGTGTGTCGCCCACTCCCCGCACAGCCTCAACGAGAAATGGACACAGGGATACTGCAGATAATTAGCGATTCAGAATTGGAAGAAGTGAATGAAACTAACGTTGGCACTCCCTTCCGTGGCCTAAAGCGCGTTACATTTGGTGGAGAAGTTGTTAAAATGCGCACACCCGACAGTGATGCAGCTTCCTCTACACAGAATGTCGAGAACAGTGTTCCTGACATCAATGGCCAGCAGACCAGTAAGCCACAAGCTTCCTCTTCACTATTAGAAGAAGAACAACAAGACGACAAGAATGAAACTTTCAAAATGACAGCTTTAACATTGGAGATTCCCAGTGATAATACTAAGCCCCTGCCTCGACCCAGAAGTGCACAATCCCCACAGCGAAACAAAAGCTTTGCAAAGGAACAGGTGACGCCAACCACGAATGTGACTACTTCACATGCTTCGCCTAGTCGAGATGTATCTCCTGTTTACCGCAGCTGCAGTATCAGCCCGGTCGGTAGCATTACAGCCAGTCCCAAAGTACCCCACAAAGAAATCGAAGTCCTGCACAATCTTCAGCGCGAAGCAGATCCTTCGCCTCGCTCTATACGGCGAAGCGACAGCCTTACAACTGAGTTAATAACTCCACCTGCAGCGGCCACCATTGTGCAAGCAGCCCCACCAGCTACGCCAAATAACTGGGAAGATCTGGACATTGTCAACTATAAAACTATCATGGACTTGCGTTCTGGTGTAAGTAAATGTGTTTAACTTGAATGATCCTAATTATTGTTTCAGTTCTTGTATATCTTTCGAATCTACTGTAGTCCATTGTGTGTTGTCCCATAAAAATTAAAAAAATAATTATATTAAACGCACGCTATTCTTACGGCCAGTGGTCGTTTCATACGCTAACTGGGTTACTAGGATATACAGTTTCATATGCGCTCGCAATTTGCGCCTTCATAATGGCAGCCACCAAAATTTTGTACACACACGACACGCATTACCTCAGCTACAACATCTATATTGCTATTAAAATACCGGCTGGCCGGCACCGAAACCCAACCGCCACACACACATATTAATGGCAGAACAATTCTGTTTATCGATAGATGGGGGTGTGCACCCCCTGTACCAATGACCTATTAATTTTTGACGTGAACAATTCAAAAAGCCCTACATTTTTACGTCGAATTTATGAGTGCGTTTCCCGTAAAACTTTTTTAAATGACTTTTGGTAATATGAATCTGACAGCCGCTCATATACCCTAAGCCAATTGAAAATATGTGTTTTGGTAAATGATGAAAAGGACAAAAGTCAGCTTTTTCAACCCAGTAAAGTATAAATATTCGAGATAAGATTTAACCGAGCTCATCTTGAGCTGCCCTCGCTTATCTGTAGTTTTTTCATTGCCATCAAATCGACTTAAACTTTATTATTTGACCATTTCTTTGTACATTTTGTGGCCTTAGATAAACAAATTTAGCGGACGTCAAGAGAGATTCCTGCTGGACACAGACTTCGGGGTATCCTCTAGTCGGTCAATCTCGACTACAAGGTTTTGGCTATAAATCACTTTAAGAGGTACAGAGACGTTAGGATTTGAGAGCATCAGTTTATAGCTACACTCCTCACATTTGCAAAAGTTATAAATTTGGTGACGTGGTGCATGGACTTAAGAAGTTGAAGTCATGGTGCATACTATGCCTTCACCTGTATTGGTAGCTGCTGCAGAGTACCTCTGAGTCCTGCCGACCAATCATTTAAATGCACGCGATATTTATAGCAGCGAGAAAAACAGCAACAATAACTCAGTAGCAGCATGCATAAGGGACGATAAAATAGCAAGAAACGCTGCTGATGGAGACGCAGTCCAACTTGGAATGGGACTGAGTGGGCCGATAGAGCGTGCCGAGAACTGGGTCAGCACTGGCACAAAAATAATAAAACATTAACAAAAATTATAGCGCGTACAGAATACAAAAAGGGCGCGAATAAAAACCAGTTATGGAGCATGGGGCAGCCAGGAAATTATTTAAAGCGACGTTATCGTTGCCAACTCAGCTTGCTCCAATTGTATTTAGTTGAAACAATAGTCCCTCCTCTACTGCAATTATTGAAATGACTCAGAAATACAAGCCAAGTAGCTAGCTGGTCTACTTGGTCTACCATAAAATATATTTGCGGCTACATTAAACCATTTATTTAATCTTCTATGTCAAGCAGGACTGGCGCAATCGCTTACAGGGCATAGCCCAGCTTGAAGCAGCGCTTAGCATATCAAGCAACTTGGTGCTGGTGCAGCCCTATCTAGATAGTCTTCTGCGCACATTACTCTCCTCGGAGCGCAATTTCGAGGTTGCTGAGCTTAAGCGCGAAGTTCTAGTAAATCTCATTTCACGCCTGCCACTGGACAACTTGGAGGAGCGGACGCTACAAATATTGTCGGGTCTCTGTCGCCAAGGCAACGCAGGTGCAAACCGTGTGTGCAAAGCACTAATGCAGCGACTGCCAGCAGGCACTATTGTCGCCAAATTAACTGCGCCAGAATATCTACATGCTAAGAGCTCAAAGGTCAGTTTTCATTATAGGAATCTAAAGGAGCAATTTTCAAGCACTAAAAACTTTGTTTTTCTAAATCTTACATCAGTTTCGTGACCACGCGCTGCAAATGTCCATCTACTCATTGATGTCCTTTCCCGGCACATGTTTTGACATCAACATCCTCGCAGCCCAAGTGACCTATGCTGCACTTAATCGTAAGCGCCGCGTTCGACAAGCTGCCCTAGAGGTATTTTCTGTACTTGCTGATATATCTTCGGTGGACGAAGTGTTGCACATTGTTGCCGACACGGTGGATAGTATAGAGTCAGGACCTCCACTGCTGACAGCTGTTAAAACGCGCTTGTCCCGCCTCCAGTTGCCCATAATTACAACTGATGGATCCGTACTATACACATTCCATAAAACTGACCAAGCTGGGCGAATGCGCTTTGGAGCAGATGTGGATTGGATCACGCAAGGCGAAGGCTCAGCCTCACCAAATGCTGTTAAAAGACGCCGCCAGCATTTGGCAAACAAAAAGCGTATGATGCAGGAAAGTAAAGATTCGGAGGACATGGCGAATCAAAGGTTTGTAGATATTATTTAAATTTAATACGAATAATTCATATATATTTGTAATTTTAAAGCTGCCAAATTGATGAGAACTTGCATCGGCATTCCTTCCACTCCCCACCCGAAACCTTAGACATGTCTCGAGCCTCTAATGTAAGTTCAAATCGAATAATGATATGCCAGAGAACTGCTGCATTCCCATTTATTTTCTTCCAGGACTTTTTCAAAAAGAAAATGTATAGTACCAATGATAAGTATGGTAAGGGTCCTCAAGGCAAATATTAACAAATATCACTAATAAATTAATTGTCATTTAAGCTAACTATATGGAGCGTCGCCTAGGCGCCAAGGCGTACTCTGAATCATCAATGGATGGCAGAAGCACTGACAGTACGACAACTTCCTGTAGTAGTGGCAGTGGGAGTGGAAGTTTTATACAGTTGACTCCTTGTAATGCGGCTATTAATAGGCGTTTAGTTCGACAAAATTCAAGGTAACAGAAACAAAATGTTCCAACTTATCATACTGAGCCATCTACCCTTATCTTTCTATAGATTTCCAATTATGAAGCGACAAACGGATTTTATTACCAATTTTATGCGCAATATCGAACGAACGCCATGCACATACAGTTTCGAGGACACAAAGGATCATCCGATTATGAATTATGGCCTACAAAAAGCTCAAAAGCAGCAAGTACAAAAGGAGCCACCCGTACACAAAGCTTTTCTGGAGCAAAATTGGCTAGAGAGAAGCAGTCAATCTCAAGGTTAATAACAAACATTCAAATTTAATCTGTAGCAATTATATTTGTCTTTTTCTAACAAAAGTTAAGGCAACTAGAAACCAGGAATTCAACCATCAACTAGAAACAGCACTAAACAGAGATGTTCTGAATGTTTCTAAATGCAAGTAAGTTAATAAGTTATATGTAAGTTGTTAGCCACTTCTCACAAGACAACAAAAACTAAAACTTCAATCAGCTTTAATCAAGTTAAGCTCTTTTTATAAGGTGTTTAGTTTAATGTATAGAATATATGCTAATATTCGGCCAGTGCCGGCATTCGTTAATCGAAAATCACCGCAAAAGTAATGTAGTTGTTGACCCCAAAAGTTGTTCACGTCATACAACATCGGCACCTTAAAGGTGCCATATCAAAGCGCAAACAAATTCGTTATTTAACCTAAATAATTTAAATGCGCGCTGAAACATTCATCAGGGACATTTTAGCTACAGGATGTCCAGTATAACCACTAACGAACCTTCAAATGCCCACTACTAGTACCTGTTACCTACAGCCTGCCTGTGCAATGCGTGTTATTCTATTTAGTATGTCACCGTTCCTAGGTGCTTATGAACCATCCTTTGCAAAATTAATATTATATGTGCGCTTTTAATCAAATTATTATGATTTTATAATTTGGCTGAAATATTGAATAAATTATTTTTAGTTTTATTTGCCCAACAAAATATGGATTTTTTTCTAATAATACAAAATGTTCTTATATTAAAAATAATATAAAAATCACATTTATTTTATTTATTCTTTAATTTATTTATTATATTATGCATTATTGATTATTTATTATTTGATCTAATTTTTAATAATTTTACTTACTTTTATTTATGTATATTAAACAATTCTTATCAAAAATTAAATTTCAAAATACTTTAGTTGCATGTAGGGTACACAGTGTCGAACAGTCTCAAACTAAACTGTTTTCCATTTACGGTCTTCGTGCCAGCCACACGAAGAAACCCGAACATGACTAAGAAGGCGCTCGATTGAAAACAGAAAGTCCAACTGTAAATACCAACAGTGAAGGCGCTGTGGCAGGCCAATGGCTAGCTTCCCGTAGTCGTCGTCGCTAGTTATATATATATACACATATATATTAGAATATGTATAGCTAACTATATTCAGGGGAGCCCGCTGTATTGGAAGGGCTGCCTCTCTGTTAGTATGTGTGGGCTTTGGCCATTGTGGAAAACGCAATGTCCTGTTTTACATTTGCAACTTTAGTTGTGTTTGGTTGTATTTCCCTGAAATGGAAATAAAAAGCGCTGTGGATTGGGCATTTTTGCCCTTTTGGTGGGAGAACTGAAGAGGTGGTCAGCCCGACGTCCTACGACGAACTATTGCAAACAGTTTGTGAAGTGGCGTTGTTGCTTAAAGTGGTCAAGCAGTAAAGAACAGACGCTAGTGCTACAATTAATACATTTTAATCAACCTGATTCCCCGGAATGTATTTCTATGACTAGGCTGTCTAATCTAAACTAACTGAAGGAATTTAGCATAGTTAGCAAAATGCCAAATCCCTTCAACTGTAGCGGCCAACCCGCAAATCTTTTGGCCCTGCTTCGCACTACATTTCAAACAGTTAAGGAATATGTATTGGAAAAGGCAGTGATATCTTATGATCGGTGTCTTTGTCCGTGTTGCCTTTGTCACAACAAGCGTAGAAAATCGATGCAAATTGATAAAAGTGCTACAAATGTGGCTGATAAAGTGACGTGGCAAGTGCTCGACCCACCTCAAGTAGTTGACAAAACATTCGTGAATGAGAGCTCCCCACAAGTCGAGCTGTAAGTTGTTTGTTGGGTGTGAGTGTGAATTGAACTTATTTTATTGAACTTATTTTATTTACCTTCTATAGAGTCAAAGCCGAAGCACCAAATCAAACTACAACAGCCATCGGGCCACAGACAAGCAATCATAATGGAGAAGGCTCTCCCCTTTCGATCAAGTCAACAAGCTATTCTCAGAAATCAACCGCCTCGGCTAAGTCGTACGATGTGGGAAAACAGACCGCACCTCACTCTGCGGAAGTGGAAACATCTAACTTAGAAACACAATTCGGTGAGCTAGTAGTCGACGATATTGAGGAAGAAACAGAATCACCCTGTCAGGAGCCTGCTTTAAAACGAAATGAAAGCGTCAGCAGCCTGCAAAGCAAAACGGAAAGCATTAAGACACAACTGGAGGATGCAACACCACAAATGTCGCGTGCTCAGTCTATGAAATCGCTGGCTATTGAAGAAGAGATTGAGAGCGCCAACAGCTTTGTCGTTGTTGAGGACATGCAGCATGAGCTCGAAGCAGCTGCAGCAGTCGAGTCGACGTCCCTTCAAGAATTGCCAGAGCTAACAGCGAACAATGAAACACCGAACAATGAAACACCGCTGCCAACAATCCCACGAGTCTCATCTAGCAAAAAGTCTGAAATCTTACCAGATGATAGGGCCATACACTCACGGAGCATCTCACTCGACTCGCTCTATGGGCGGCGACCCAACTCAAAACAAGATTCTCTGGACATCAGTACCAGCACAACTGATAATAGCTCACAAATCAGCTCTCAACTTGACCACACCAATAGGTTGCCATTGAAGACACAACACACACCGCTAAAGCAAAAGTCAAAGACATCATATTTTTTGCGAGGCCAGCGACGCGTCTCACCCGTGAAACAAGCCATCAAGATGTCACAGACAGAGCTTTTTCCGTCGACTATGTCGCGCTTCGAGAAGCCACGAGAGGCCTTACTCAAAACATTTGATCAACTAGACTCCAATAACTGGGAGGTCAACATAACGGGCCTGAAAAGTATGGTGCGCCTGATCCGATATCATGCTGATTTCTTGGACAGCCATATGCACATGACATGTATTCAGCTCACTCGTTCCGTCCGTAATCTGCGCTCTCAAGTAGCTCGCGCAGCTTGCCAGGTTGCTACGGAGCTATTCGCGCTGAAGTGCAAATCATTGGAGTTGGAGTGTGATGACCTGGTCTGCGCCTTACTGCATCGCACAGCGGACACAAATCGTTTCCTGCGTGCTGATGCCACCCGCGCCTTGGAGTCGATGGTGGATCACGTCCAACCTCCGAAAGTTCTCAACATACTGACAAGCAAAGGTGCTCAGCATCAGAATGCCGTAGTACGCACTACTACGGCGAAGCTGATGTTCAGACTGGTCGAACGTTTGGGCTGCGATCGCATCTACTCAATGGGCCGTGAGAGTCGCGATAAGTTCTTCGTGGTCGGTGCCAATCTTTTACTTGAGGGCAGCCTCGAGACTCGTAGCTATGCCAAGTCCTTGTTCCGAGCTCTGTCCGAGCACGGCAGCTATCAGCGCTTGCTCCTAGAGGTCATACCACAGCGGATATATCGAAATGTGGAGAAGACTTTAAGAAGCATTACACGCTAATCACCTTATTTAGACAGCTTTTGTGTAAATACCAGCAATTTTATTTTAAATATTTGTAGACGTTGGTACTCTTTATTGATTGATTGATGTATATGGTCATTGCTTTGAATTGCTTTGAATTGTTCAAAAAATATAACCTTTTTATGGCAGTAGAACAAAGTGAAATGATTCTATGAGAATCATGTCTCTTAATTCTATGGGTAAATTGTTTTTGTACAGTGAAACAGTGTAATCTACGCTTATTAAAGACTTATACAAATAAATGTTACTGCATTCTATTGCGTTTACTTAGAAAGGAAAAAACCTTACAGTAACCTTCTGCCATGATTATACCTCTGATCGGATCTGCGATTGCCTCCACTGTTGTTGTGCTGCTGGTGGTGATGTGGCCTGGGGCGATTGCGGTCCATGACAGCACTGTCGCTGCGGCGCCGCATATCGTTATTATATATCTTTTGGGGACCGGGATACTGCATTCCATCCTGGATGCTATGTCGAGCATGTCGAGGTCCTCCTAAATGCTCATTCATGGGCGGGGCAGGCGATGCGAAATCATGTGAAAATGGGTTGCGCGCTCTTCCTTGCCCCTTCGCCAATGGCTTTGGTTTCTCTGGGCATTGCTGACGTATATTCAGCTTCTTTTGAAACAGTACCAAGTCCTGATAGAGCTCTACTGCATAAGGCACCGCGATCTTGTGCTGGTAAGTAACAAATCCAAAGTTACGTTGGCGTCCTGTATTGTCTAAAGGGATTCGAGCGCTTTCTATGGGACCCGCTTGTAAAAACACTTCATAGAGTATTTCCTCTGTTACGCGCTCGTCCAGGTTACTGCAGAACAAAGTGCGAACCTGCTCCTCATCATCATCATCCTCGTCGTCAATCTCTTCTGTGTCAAAAACCGGATAAGATGGCATTGGATCCGGACGCCCATAGCCATAGCCACCGCCAATGAAATTCATAGCCGGCCCATGAGTGTACGGCAGCGGCATTCCCATCCTATTCGCTGCATTGCAAAGCTGTTGCTGCAAAGCTGCCTGTTGAATGGCAGCAACTAATTGCTGATCCATTGAAATTGTTTCCAAACAAACTAAGATTTGCTTAGGTTTGTTGCAAAGTTGTGAAGCCGTAACTTTTCGATTGCACTCGATATATCGATAGTAATGCATGCAGCCCTGTGCACATGTCAAGTGTGACCATAATCCGACATTGCAAGGGCTACCGCACTTTTAAAAAAAATATAATGGGCGGCAAGCAATACTTTAAATTCAGTTGAAAATAAAATCTTTAATTATATATTTTAATATATAAAATTTAATAGAAATCATGTATTTGATTAATAAAGAGAAGGTTGTCATGACGTGCGATATACTGTTATGTGTTGTGCCTACTTGTCTGTTACTGTTTCGAATAGCACGGAAAGGAGGCTGTTGACATTCGCTTGTTGATAGTACTAATTGTTGTCGTTGCCGCAACTGTCGTAACTGATTGGGTTATTCAACTGATATGTCATATCGTCATTAAACGACTCTAATCAAAAGCAGTGCTTAATCAGCAATCGCACGTAGTAGTGGAACATGTGAGGGTGTACTACTCGAGAGTGCCTGACTAGAAGCTACCCTACACACCCCATGGTATAGGGGTAAATTGAGAGAGACCCTGTCTATCAGTGTGTTTACGAATGGATAGACGGCAGTCAGGCAGACAATCAAATATCGACTCGGCTGCTAATCGATTAAATTATATGGTTTTTATGTTTGTGAATGTGGCTGTATGGTCAACGCATGGTTCTGCCCGTTGCATACGATTTAACCAAACCATTATACCATGTCATTTCTCACAGGGTATAGCGAGACACATTTTGTGTCGCAAATATTCAACTACAGTTCATTTTTATCTGCATCAGTTGAACGAATCTGTTTTTTAATTTTTTATTATCTACATTTCCCTTTATCACTAGCTGTGCGTTGAAAAGCGGAGCGGTACTACTTTGCGCTTTCATTCAGTCACTGCAAGTCGGTCGAGTCATACATATAATCAGCGAACCTTTTAGAATGGGAGAAGTGCCAAAAATTAAAGATTTTCACAAAGTAGTTGAGCCGCATTTGCAAGGCGACAAGCTCGAATCCTATGAGAGCCGATATCTTACCAAGCCGGGAGACAATTATGGAAGTCTTATGCTAGCTATAAGTGCAAAAATTAAGCAATCGAATAATACGCTTAAGGATTTACACATTATAGCAAAATTACCGCCACTCACCAACGATTTATATTGGCAAATATTTCAACCTGAACGAACTTGCATTACGGAAAATGCTGTCTACAAGTATTTGGCACCCGAGATAGAGAAACTACAACTAGAGTCAGGCGTTCTGCCTGTCAACCTGTTTGATGGATTTCCACGTTACTTTGGCTCCCGCATTTCACTCAACCCTGAAGCCACTAAACTTGATCGCGACGCGGTTCTCGTCCAGGAAAATCTTACCATACGAGGCTATCAACCAGGGAATAGACACAAATCTTACGACTTGCAACACACTGTTCTTATCCTTCATTACATTGCCCAGTTTCATGCTTTGCCACTCGCCCTGCGTCTCAATAAACCAAAAGTTTTTGAATCAAAGATACGCCCATATTTCAAGAAGTTAAATATGAATGAAAACATGGATGATGAAACGAAGGATATGCTAAAAGATGAAACTTTAAGCGATGTCAAGGATATCGCGGACGGCGACGAGACAATCATTGATGGCGTAAGGAAATTACAGGATTTATTTGATGAATTTCAAATAGGCGACGAAGTAAAAGACAGTCCCTGGACTTCCATAGGTAAATAACATTATTGACATCCTCTTTTAACTGCGAAGCTACAAACGAATCGAATTATTTTAGTTCATATGGACCTTTGGATAAATAACTTGATGGTAAAATACGGTAAGAAGTTTTGCTGATAGATTACGAGCAAATCATTATTGCTTTCAAATATTATTTATGTAGATGAGACAGGGCTTCCCGTTAAGCTAAAAATCGTGGACTTTCAGATTGCTCAATATGATTCAGTTATTCACGACTTGATATTCTTACTGCTCTCAAGCGTAGGTGAGTTTTCCTAAATAGCAACAATGCGCAATAACAGTTATTAAAAATGAAACAATTCTTTATCTAGATACATCGGTGTTGGAGGAAAACTATTATAATTTTCTTCGCATCTATTATGAAGCGTTTATTCAAGCCCTGCAAAAGGCAAATGTGGATACGAGCGAGCACAGCTATGAGGCGTGAGTACATAAATATCATAAAAAGCTGCATACAAGAACTTTTATTAAACTTAAGCCACCACGTATAACTATATTTAGCTTTCATAAGCTTACACAACAGCTGATAAAAATTTACTCATTTATGCATGTATTTTAGTTAACAACTGTTTTAATAGCGAAAAATTGCAAATCATTTCAAATCTAAAGAGGCATATCAATCAGGCTGATAAGAACGTTTCGCCCAGACACTAACAATTGCGTAATACGTTCAAGCTTAGGACTAAGAATGTACGCCCATTTGCCACGCCCCTATAGTCAGATTATAAAATCAAAGCTTCAAGCTTTATTGACGTCATTAATAATATCATTTGAATTGAAGAAATATATATAAGAATAATAATATATATGAGAATAATTTTCAATTTGTCATCGTGGGTAAACAAAATATATATTTTAATTGTCAAAACTCTGGATTCAATAGCAATAACAATCCGCAAACAATTATAAAAATAATACAATTTTAATGTATATGTAAATGAAAACTTTTCTACTTGCAGTTATCTTGCTGAAGTTAAACGTGTCGCTCCTGTACAGGTGCCTCATGCTCTGTTTATGACGAAGGTCATCTTGGCCGACAATAATACACTGCCAAGCGATTACAAAGATGTGGATTTGAAGATGATAACTAAGAAAGGAAGTGAACAAATTATGACCAAGCTTAGAGACATTATAAGATTGGCGAGAAAGTTTGACATATTTGAATAATTTATCAACTACTTCTGTAAACGTAAATTCGATTAAATACTACCTGCCTGGAGCTTCTGACTTTTACTTTATAATTTGAGAGCGCTCAAGTCGCTAGAGAAAACTGAAAATAAAAGTTATCAGCAAAAAGTATTCAGCCACATCCAGGCGTTATCTAATTGATAAGCGGCAAATCTACAACTATTTTTCTGTACACAGAAATTTAGGTCGATTTCAATTGTTCGCTGAGTTAGCTACACTCTGCACCACAGCACGCCAGCTTACCAATATGAGCAACCTGCCAATAATTAAAGAGCTAGGTCAGGTCATTAGGCCTGCACTTAATGGTGCAAGTCTTCATTCCTACGAAGTGGAGAGTCTAACTCAACCCGGTGAGAACTATGGCAGTGTCTTAATATCGATACGTGCTCAAGTACAAAACGCCAATGGCACGTTGTTTGAAAAGAGACTGGTGGCTAAAGTGCCGCCGACAGACCTTAAATATTGGAAATTTATACAGCCAGAGCGCACCTGTTTGGCTGAGAATGCAATTTATGAAATATTGGCGCCGGCTCTGAACGCTTTACAAGAAGAGGCGGGTGTTCGCAAGGACATGCAATTCGATGGCTTCGCCAAGTGTTTCGGCTCACGCATATCCTTAAGTCCGAATACCAAAATTGTAGACCGAGACGCAATTTTAGTTTTGGATGATCTGCGGGACGGCAACTACGTGCCGGGTCAGAGATTACGACCTTTTGACCTGCTCCACACACAAGTAACCTTAAAGTACATGGCACAGTTCCATGCGCTAACAATCGCTCTCCGATTGAAAAAGCCGAATGTCTTCCAAGCGAAAGTGCGCCCTTTCTTTGACAAATTCGATTGGCACGCAGCTGCACCGGAGGCGAAAGCTACAATGATAGAGAACACATTAGCAGATATCAAAGATGCCACAAATAATGACCAGATTGCGATAAAAACAATACAAAAATTGTCCACCGAATTCTTCGGATTCCTTGCAACGCCGCCAATCGAAAATAACCCATTTAACACAGTCATTCACTCAGATCTATGGACAATGAACTTAATGTTCAAGTATGGTAAGTGACCATAAATATATCTGTTGTTATATGATAGCTAATCCTTTATTGTCATTCTGCAGACCCATCCGGCCAACCCACGCAACTGAAAATAATCGACTTTCAAACAGCGCAGTATGATTCTGTCGTACATGACCTAATAGCGTTTTTGTTTACCAGCGTATCAACGCGCATTCTAGAGGATAATTACTATAATTTGCTAACATTTTACTTTAATGCATTCACTGACACTTTGATTAAAGTCGGCGTAAATACCGATGGATATAGCTACGAGGCGTAAGTTTAATTTGTTAAACGACGTGTGCTCAAAAACTAAAACTTAAAGTTAAAAGTGTCAACTTCTACTCTTTAAACACGCCACGAACGTGCAGAAAAAAACTATGAATAAAATTTTTTTTGCAGGTTTGCTGCTGAGTTAAAACGTATCGCATACATTCAAGTGCCTCATGCTATATTCATGACCCGATTTATTTTGGCGGATCAAGTCAATGTCACTGCGAATGATCTCAAATTGTCTGAGGTGCTAAAGAGCACAAGTTCGAACCGTGTGCACAGCAAGCTAATTGAAATTTTGCAACTAGCACAAAAATTTCAAATATTATTTTTAGAATAATTATTTTGTTTACAACTGAAATAATAACTGAATAATAGCTAGCTAATGTTAATGATGATTTACAATTGTTTTGGATTGATTGATTTTATGGCAAAACAAATAAAAACTTTAGTCATTTAGCTTTCTGTTGACATACGAAACGGCTATGAATTTGGTATCCGACTCTTTGGTTTTTGTAACAGTGTGGATGGTACTAGCAATCTATTCGAAAATCGATTGCAAAGAGGTATAAAAAAAAGGTTCTCACTTTTAATTGATATTAATTATAGCTTTCATAACATAGAAATGCTACTACATCGATTTGCTTTCCTCAAACTGGACAGACGATCGCCCACGATTTGTTGTTAATATGACATTTTCTAGTCAAAACGGCATCGCTTCTGTAACTACAATTAACGATCCTGTTGCATCCCCCGTCGCAAGGCTGCTGGTTGTACAACAAAGCCCAAACGAAAAGAAGCGAGTCGTATACAATATGACGACCAAACTATGCGCTATGAAGGGTATCATTGATGCTGTTCCACTCTTCAAGCCTGTCAAGGAAAATATGCTAAGGCAAAGCAACTATACATTCAGCTGCCCCCTGAATAAAGGAGTCTATGTAATGAACAACATGCGCATCAATCCGAGAAACCCCCTACTTAGTTTGCTATACCAGGCTAAAGGCATATTCACGGTGATGGGTGCTCTGTATGAGGAGTTGCCCAATACGGAAATGCACCCACTGTCAACATATAACATTGCTGGAAAAATCCTAAAAAAAAGTTGTGGCAGACTCGACTGAGTTTGTCTAAATCAAATTGTATAAACTTTACTTATTAACCGGTTACATTTTTACCTTTGATGTGAGCAGATTAAAACAAAGCAAGAGTTAGAATGAAAATAAATGATCAATCCTAAATATTTTAGACGTTTGTTTCATTCGTTGAAACATATGTATATGCCCTGTAGCTCAAAATCACCTACATAATCGCAAAATCAGAGCATACTTTGCGGCTGTCTCATTAAACAAAATTAATAAAAATATATAAATATTATTAAATATTACATCGACACCGAAAAAGGACACATTTGAACTTCAGAAGTCAAATTTTTGTGAATATGCAAATTTTTTTTAATTTTTGACATTTTTAACGCTTTAAAATTTTTTGAATTTTGCAAAGATTTCTTTGACTTTGCAAACATCTTACACAGTTTAGTTTTTTTTCATTTTTTTAAACATTTAACATTTTTTGAAAAGTTCAATACAAATTTTTGTTTCATATTTTAAATTTTTTTTAAATTTTAATATATTTATATTTTGTTTGAATAATTAAAAAAAATTTGAAATATTCAAAGCTTTTCATATTTTTTTTATTTTTTTTTGAAAACTTTAAAGTTTTCAACTTTCTACGCCCTTAAAGGTTATAACAATAGACGACTAAGCCAAGGGTATCAATCATATACATATGTATGTTCCACCTTTAAGTCAGCAGCTTTAATAGCGGCGAGCGAACAGCATGACGGGCACAACACAAAGCCAATATACTGTTTAACGGCAGAAGCGCGTATCAAAATAAACAGTCGAATAAATATTATCAGTAAATTTGAACTTTAGTCTATATGGGTTGAACAGCTGGGCCTGTATTTCTAAGTCTTCCTATTTTATGTTTGGCTGCATAATGAGATACACACATACATAGCTAAATGGGAACTAGATATTAATACATACATGCGTATGCATACGAAATAAAAATCGATTAATAGTTATTCATGTCAATGTCCAAGTACAACTTGCCACCCCTGAGACACAACAATTAAAATGATTGACATAGCAGTGAATGAACTTTACTTAATTGAACTTGGACATTTATATTTCTCTTTCTCTCTCTCTCTATATATATATATATATATATACATATATATACATACATATCATCAACACAAAAGAACATTTTAAATATTGTACTTAACCATGTACATTCAGTTCAGTTTATCTTTTTTCTTTCTTTCAAAAGTACAAAGACGGAAAATTCTGCGAGCTGAGTCAACTTTAAAAAGCAAAGATATATATATGCACTTAGTATATACCATGCATATAACAAAGGGTATATTATCGCCATTTCTTAACTTCAAAAGCCGACAAATAGCTTATCAGAGACTTATAATCAGTTGCAAGTGCAAAAACAATAACAACTCTTTGCCATTTAATCAGTTGGAAGAGAGGTCAGCAATTGAGCATATTATATGTAGTATATACATATATAAACTAAACTATGCTTATGTTTATGTTATAACATAGTTTTAATTATGCTCCACTTTCATATTCAATAATGAATATTTATAATTAAATATAATAAAAATGATTAGTTCAAATAAATTGTCAATTAAAATTTTAATAGATACTGGCACAGACAGCAGATGATGAACTACGACAAGCTACGCTTTTTTTTTTTTTTTTTTGATTGTGGCATTCTATGAGTTTTGGTTCAATGTGCTAATCAGCCAAAGAACAAAAAGATCACTTAGCAGACGCGTGCGAAGCAAAATATGACGTAAAGAATCGGGCTCGCGTGTACGCCGTAGACTACGGAATACGCCAACGCCGACGTTCAAAGAAGAGGGCAGTATACTCTTTGAGGTTGATACAGATACGAGACGGTATAGCACTTTCTTCTATAATTGCAACGATGAGACTTTTCGACTAAAAAAAACACGATAATTAGAAGCATTAAGAAGTGTAAAAAACGAGTAAAAAATAAATATTAAATAACTAGAAATTATTAAATGTTCAGTATGCAAATACATATTTACTATATTTTTAAATTAAATTTGTTTGAACGATGTTCATAAACACGTATCGATGATTGTTTTTCATGTGACTTAAGTAGGCCACGTGCATTCGATAAGGGCCATTGTACTCCAAGTAAGATTTTCTTATAATTCATACCCTATATTCACAAATACCAGAAATACCATTTAATTAATATTCCTGTTAATTGTTTACATTTAGAATTTTATGTAAATAATATTAAAAGGGTATCCCATAGTCGTTACGTATGTTCTTACTATATTGGCAGCGTGTGTGCTCGTGTTTATACTTATTTTTAAACATATTTCCCAGTAAATTTAACTGCAAAAATTAAAATTAAAAATTATACCGTCAAACAGCTTTGTCTAGGGTATTTCCCAGAGAGGGAGAGAGAGAGAGAGTTCAATTCTTTGTACAGCTAATATTATGAATAAAAACTGCTGTTAATTAAAATAGGGTAGTTTATTCTTCGGTGTAACATTTTTTTCAATTAACTACAATTTAGCTGATATATTTCTATTTCTGTATATTTATCTCGTTGCCAAAGTCTTTCTTTTAGATTATATTTGGAGAGCCACTTGACTGCGAACACAGGTTATAATTTTATTAACAAGCATATATTTTGTATAGCGCGGCGATCGTAATTATCAGCTGATTTGCTGGCGATAAAACTAATTGACACAATAAAAATGGGCCACACGCAAAGAGTACAACATAAACATTAGTAGCCTTGGCTTACAATTCGTCTCCATCATTTGAATTTCATACTGTTGAATATCATTCGCAGTAGTTGAGGACCTGCTCAATTAGTGAATTCTGATAACGCATTGTGGGAACACGTAGATGGCCAGGAGAGCTTTTCTTTTCAATTGTGACTCATTTCTTACGATTTCCATGTGGTCAAGCACAAATACGTTATATATCTATCACGCATTCTGGTCGTGCGCCGTTTCGTAACAAAAAAAATATATATTTTTATATAATTATATGTATATAGTCTTTTTGCGGACTAGATCAACAAAGTGTTTAAAAAGTGCACACGAAATTATAAAATGATTTATGGCGGCATGATAACGTCTTTTATCTATTGACCGAGGCTTAGCCAAACGTTCTTATTACATAGACCACGCTCCCCACGCAGAGCAAAACATTCGATTTGATGGCATATCAATCAGCTTGGAGTTTCACACGCCACCTTCTACCAAATGGCTTTATGCTCGTTCACGAAATGGCAAGTGTATATTAGTTGTGTAGAAGAAATCGAATTGATGTTTGTATTTGATATTATTGAAGCAAGAGCAGTGTCCCGCCCGACAGCAAAGTTGTTAATTTGCTTTAATCTTTTAATTTAATAGAATTTATATTAATTTGTTTATCTATAATATCGCCCGATACGATCTAGCGTTTAATGGAATTTATAGCCTGTTGCTTGCTGACCAGTGAAAATAATTTTTTTATTGGTTTACCTAGTGATATGACTTACTGGCCAATTAATTCTTATTTATTTTTATTTTCTTGGTATTTCGGCCGAAAGCTGGTTCCAAACACAGAAGACTTAGACACCGTCTGGCATGATAAGTTCCCGCATATTTATTTTTATTCTGTTATAGCTTTTAGAAGAAAAAAGTGTTGTATATTGATATCAGTTAAAATGTATTGGACACGTTGCACTGTGAGCTAAATTATATAAGCGGTGGAGTCACTTATTAGTTGTGAGCATACATAACTTTAGCTAGCTACATATTTATGCAAATCTTCTAGAGAAAAACTTAATTGGACCAGCTTCAGATCAGCTCAAATCTCGAAAGACCTGCACTGTAAGATGTCAACAAACATGTATATATACTATGATGAAACTAGTTTTCCGTATATAAACTTCATTCATTTAAATAGCAAGCGGTGCGGAACTCAATCGTATTGCGTTCATAATTAGGCATTGACTAACTGATTGTTTATGGATTTTTTAAGTCCGACAGGTTTCCGTTGCCTTAGTAACGTAATTATTTCAAATACCACAAATTAACTGGTAAGCAAGCAAAACTTTTCAGGCAATAAATATCGGAAATAAATATATATACAATTTGTAGAAGTATAGCAAGAACATTTGAAGCAGTGACAATTTAATCGTAAATCAGTATTGGTTTATGTCCATATAGTAATATTACCGCACAAGCGTTCCTTTATTACAATAATAAATTACTTTATCGGCTGCTGGCTAGTGACCCCATTCCACTTACACAAGCTCACAGATCGCTGCCTATATAATACATATACTTATATAAAGGCAAGTTTGCAATAAAAAACAAGTAGCCCTTTAGTAGTCAGCTATTATCGACTATCAACTACCCTAAGCCCAGCATGTTAGTAAATAACTTTGATGAAGTTCTGAGTGCTTAACTCTTAAATGCATATATCTAATATATTTTAGACATATCTGACAACTTTTCTTCTGGCTGTTACATATGTTTTTACAAAACCATTATGGCCTGCACTCATGTTTTTAAACGGCCTCAGGGCATAATAAAACTGTCCAATCGCAAACAACAACATGTGTATAAATATTTGTGCAGTAAAGCTTTGAGAACGGCAGGCCAACCCATTTGTGGAATGGTGCAACAACAGCAACAGGCAATAGTCAGTGCTAACGCATAAAATGCCGATGCAAGTGTCACAAATGTCGTCAGCTCAAGGTGAAGTGCATCGTTCAGCCGAATGGCTGTTTGCACACTTGTTTGCCTACGGTTATCTATAGGAGCGAATACCCTTTAATTAGCAATTAAGGTCGCTCGGCTACCACATCTCTTTATTACAGGACCATTAATCAATAAATCAATATTTGACTGAAAACGTTAAGCACACGCAATTAAAAAGTCAAATAATATACATTTCATAATATACATTATATATAATTTATATATCATTTAATCATGACATATATTTTAAATGGAATTCACGTGTGTATTTATTCATATACATACATATATACGAAAAAGGAAAGTGCCAAGTAAATCTCTTTGTACAGATATACATATATTGGAAAATTTCCATTGAAACAGAATTTCCGTTGGCCTATGGAACAGAATTTAAGTGTATATGTGTATGTGGTTCTTTGAGCAAAGTCTCATATGTTCTATATTATTCATAGAACAACGCGTGCCTTCGTCTTTTCTTATACTCGGCGCCAAAAAGCCACCAATACATGCAGATGAAAAGCAAAATACAGCCCCACAATCAAACAATGTCGTGTTCTTTGAAACAATCTAATTTTAATCGAGATAATTTAGAGTGTTGATATTACAGTTGATATTTTAGATGAATATGTTTTTGTTTCACAGAGAAATTCAACAATTGATAACGATTAATATTATATTAAATTTGATTAACTTAACAAATTGTCGAATATGACATCCAATAGAGTATTTACTAGTGCGTCTACGCCTGTGTAAATACATGAATATAATTTCAGTGACGGTTCAACTGCGATTAGTTAGAAATTTCTAAACACATATATAAAATATTCTACTTACGCATGCCATACAATCAATCATAAACTTTATGGAATATTTTGCGATATTAAGCATATCTTCCTAGCTCTTCAAGTAAATATTACTTGAAGAAAAAAAAAAAAACATTTTAATTTATATATTTTGCATCAAATAATTGTAGCATTGAAATTAAAATTCAAGATTTTCTAAATTATAAAATTAGACAAAGCAATTTTTATTTATACATAACTTCTAAAAATAATTATGGCAGAATAACATTTCACTTTCTGTTTTATTTCATTTTCATTCTCATTTTCATCTTCATCTTCATCATCGCTTACTTCGTTTACTTAAATGCTAACCACATATTTCTGTTCTTCAACCTGTTCTGTCTTTTTACACACGCAAGCAAAATATAATTCTTGATCTTAATCAAAATCGAAAAATAGCCAAACTGTACAGATAGAACGTCCACCTGCTGCAGTTTCAACTATGTATATATGCACATCATTGAAACTTGAACGCCCACAAATAGCTGAGGAGACGCTTTTCATCAGCTGCTTTACTCATTCAGTAGACACGTACGCACTATTGCGCCACATACGGCATATGGGTCACAGTTGGAGCTGGGACGACGATCTTCGAAGTAGCCTTTGCCAGCGGTCGCCACGCCTCTGGGAACTCGAACACTGACGGCACGATTAGCCACGCCCCATGAGAATTTGTCGATGCTTGAGGTCTCCAGGCGACCGACCAGGCGACGTTCGTTATCCTTGCCCTCCTTGGGGTCGTAGGCCTTGATGTGACGCTGGTGGTGCTTGCTTAGCTTCTCGATTGCCTCCTCTATGGCCTTCATGCCTCCATTGGCACGCATCGCCTTTGTGGAGAAGTTTGTGTGGGCACCCGCACCGTTCCACTGACCCTCCATGGGCTTGGGGTCGAATGTAACGACTACGCCGTACTCCTCAGCAATACGTTGCAGGATGTAGCGCGACACCCAGAGATCATCACTGGCCTTCATTCCGTTGCTGGGACCTACCTGGTACTCCCACTGTGCAGGCATGACCTCTGCGTTGGTGCCGGCAAAGTCAATGCCAGCGTATAGGCAGGCAATGGCGTGCGCTTCGACGAGATCGCGGGCATAGACGCGATCGGCACCCACACCGCAGTAGTAGGGTCCCTGTGGAGCTGGGAAGCCGTTGTCGGGCCAGCCGAAGGGACGGCCATCGACGTCGAGCAATGTATATTCCTGTTCAATGCCAAACCAAGGCTCCTGCTCGGTAATTTTATTCACAGCATCCTGGAATGCGGCACGCTTATTGGAGGGAGTTGGCTTGCCATCGGCGTTGTATGTGTCGCACATGACTATAATGTCATTCTTTCCTGGCTTGAAAGGATCACGATAGACTGCTCTGGGCTTCAGAGTTGTGTCTGAGTTCTCGCCATGCGCCTGATACGTGGAGCTGCCGTCGTACTGCCAGTCGGGCAGGTCCTCTACCGAGCTGGGCACTTTGTCCAGCACACGATCCTTAAGACGGATATTCTCGCCAGTGCCATCGATCCAGAGGTATGTGGCTTGAACACGATTTGCGGGAGTCTCAAGGTTTCGGTAGCGCTGCAGGATGCTCTTGTCAAGGACTGTATTGGGCGAGTTGACCAGGAACTGAGCGTTGGCCACCCTAGAAGTGCGCATCAGGCGCAGCTGCTGTGCCGCAGGAGCTGCCAGCTCCTTTTTCAGGAAGAGTCCAGCCACACGGAATGCCATAGTGATGCTTGTGTATAAGTGAAGAAAAGGATATGTTTAGGCTTATATTGAGGCAGTCTACAGGGGGATGTGCCAGGGCACTCTGTGTATGTATACATGGTGTATATAGTATGTATACGTAAAGTTCAAGGATATCAAGGATAGATTTGAAGTACTTGCGCAAGAGATGTCATTTCAATGTTAAATTTGATTTTTGATTTCTTCACTTTTCAAAATATATTTGTAATATTCACATTTTTCTGCTCAGCCTTTACACATTCACATACTTGTTCACATATGTGCATGTGTGTGTATGTGGATGTGTATGTGTGCATTTAATACACACGTATTACGCTGCATTTACTGCATTTGTTTCGCTCAACTTACTTTTCCACTGATTGCACTGTACAGTTATATTTGTATATGTATTTATATATGATTTTGTCTTTGTTTTTTTTTTTTTTTTTAATTTGTTCTCTTGGTGGCAAACCTCGCGACTTTAGTGCGATGTTTTATGAATTGCGGAGCGACTGCTTGGGACGCCCAACCTATACGAAGTTGGGAAGGTTTGTGAATACAATTCGCGACACAACATTCACTTTTCTCGTTTGGCTCGCCAGTCTCGATTTTTCTTTATCGCATTTTTAGCCGACGGAGAGACGAAGGCAGCAGCAGCAGTAGCAGCAGCAGCAGAGGCATCGGCTGACGACGCGTCCTACAGTGATACCAACGAGAGCGGGTCCAAAACACACTCAACCCATTTACACACTCGCCAGAGCGGAGAGAAACAGAGAAACAAAGAGAGGAAGAGAGAGAGAGAAACCAACCCACACATAAGTGGGCGCCCACACACACACAACTGCAGTCGCTGTCACTGAGAGCCAAAGAGTGACAAACAAACAAAGCATGAAGGCTACCCAGATTACTGTTTCTTGAATGCATATCGCACTGTTTGTTGTTATTGTTATTATTTTTGAAGACCATAAGAATATTTACATTAGTATTATTCTTATAAATATAAATATATATTTAGATACATATTTATTATAAGCTCTCTGCCGTAGGGTTATTTATCGTTTATTTTCTAGTTCAATTTTCTCTTTCATTCTTATTATCATTGTTTGCTTTTTGTTTTCAGTGTGCGGGCCCACTGTGGCTAGAAACAAGCCTGGAGCACCAAAAAATGTAAACAACAAGAGAGCGCAAATATATGTACATAAATACATACATGTGAGTAAGTATGTGTGCCAATGCACATTGCGCAGGCTCTCGCTCTTGCCGAACCATGCAGCTAACGGCTTTTGCATTTTTATCAGTGCACTATCACTATCTTTTTGTTTGACCTCTACCAGGCGGTAAAAATTGCTTCGGGTCATACAACTGCAACAGGGCAATAAATGCCTGCTGATATGTGCTTTGGCACATGCGCGCTCTTCCAGATAGCGAGAGAGAGAGAGAAAGAGAGAGAGAGGGAGAGACTAGTGCAAAGTCCACTTTCTGTTTTTTCCTCTGACACACAAAATTAGTGGTATGCTAATATAAAGATTTTAAATGCATACATACATACATTTGCACACACATACCTACATTCAAAGGCCGGCATCTGTTCTGTTTTCTTTTTGCAAGCTTTTTGTGATGTACAACTTTGAGCCATGCACGTTGATAGCTTTAAGCACAGTCAAAACTCGCTAACTTGAATCAATGTTGCTCGTGAAATTGAAATAAAATATAAATCATTTTGAAAAAAAAAAAAAATTTATTTCCATATTTTTACTGTAGAAATACTAATCAAACTTGACTTTTTTAATTTATTAATATTTTGTTTCAAATAAACAGGGTACTTAAATTTTCTCTGCGGACTGCGACAAAATTTTGTTTAGCATATTTTATAAAACCCTAAAGATAGGCTACACTTTCGGCCACATTTTATTTAATTAATTTCGAGCGCGTGCATTAAAATTCAATATACTTAAGTTTATGTTTATTCCGAGTTACCATAATTTTAAGCAGTTTTATTCATTTCGCGGCAGATTTCAATATAAAATCCTTGAAAATTTCTCGCTGAGGTGAACTGAACTATAACAAAAGCTGAAACTGGCAAAAAATATATATGTGAGTATTTACGACATGCATAAATATATACATATATATAAATATGTTTATATATACATATATATAAATATGTTTATATATATATATATATATATATATATATATATATATATATATATATATATATATATATATATATATATATATATATATATATATATATATATATATATACATATATATATGTATGCATGCGAAAGCATATTTTCGTAGTTTGCTGTCTATTCGTTACATCGTCTAACTGACGTAATTTTGGCCAAGCTTTAAATTGCTAGTGCTCACTCACACACACATACACTGACATACTTCGGCGCTTTTCTGTGTGCATGTATTAGTGAGGTTTTCCACCATACTGTGTGAGAGAGTGTGAGTGTTTGCAATTGCTGCACAGCTTGTAGTTGGCTCGCACGATGCGTTTCCAGTTGTGTGGCATCGTTTCCAGTGGCTGCCAGTTTGAGATTTTCTTTCGCAAGCCGCAAACTATGTTAGGGCTGTTTAGCAGTGCATATATTTGTATAACAATTGCGACTTTCTGCACTTGCCAACATTAGAAAAAAAACACACACACACTCAATTCGCATTGGCTTTTTTAGTGGATATTGACACTTGTTGCTTCAGGGCTACAGCGAGAGCGCCTCATCCATCGTTGCGGTTCTTAGCCACGCACTTTGAACCGTTATAAAGAGAAACGACGCCATCGATATAGCTATGAATAGCTATAGTTGGGACCAGTTTTTGGAAAATAATAATCTGTGAGTAATAATACACTTGTCTTAGAAATTGCTTAAGTAAATGCAAGAAATAACCATTTAAATGGGGAATTGCAAAAAATACTGGTTTACTTAAGGCTTATTATATCTTCAAAATAAAACAAAGTCGTGTTGGGAAACGACCGCAATGTCAATGGGAAACAACGCAAGTTGGGCTCGCGGAAAACTAGTTGCTTTGCATAACTGGAAAATAACAATTATTCCATTTTTTTTATACTTTTAATAAAGTTTGTGCGAATAACGTAAATGGATTAAAATCGTAAGTCGCGTATAAGACTATAGGCTTGGAAAATTGTAAGCATGAAAGTCCCAAAAAAAAAAAAAACAGTAACCGGTTTGGCTTGTTGCGGTGCTTTGTAAAAATATTAACTGATCCATGTGAATCGAAAAGGAGTATATTGGGTCTGTGCAATGCCAGTTAATCTAGCAACTTAATTGATAAAGACCAAAATATCAAAGCTGAAGAGAAATTTTGAATATTTATATTTTATATATTTTAAAAATCGGATATTAGTAGCACCTTTACATGTATATATTATAGGCATGTATCACATCAGTTGATAATAAATTGAATTATTAGAAAAAATTAAATTTATTTTCCACATTTGTTTCGTTAATTAATTTACGTAAAAGGTTATTTAACACCTGACTTAGTAGCAGCTGGCAGTTATTTTATAGTTAACACCGCTAACAGTTGTTATCAAATAACCGTCATATAATGATCCCATAAATAGCGAGCATTTCCCTTATCGACAGTATCCAATTATCAAAGCTGGACACATAAGTATATAAAATACGTTGGTAACCGCCGCACAGATGATAAAGAAAACCCAAAGTCCATTTCGGCCATTTGCCTCTATGACAATATATGTACAACAAATACAGGTTCTCACAAAAGGCGTTAGTGATAAGACCACGAAAGAACCAGTGTCTTTGATATATTCAAGATTAAATTGATCAAAGATCAGATCCAATGAGTCTGGCAAAATTTTGTATACTAATTGGCCGTTCACTAACTTCCGATATTTGGCCAAAGGCATTTTCTAAGTATATTTTGATAAGCATTTTGAGTCCAGTATAGTAATATTATAGTAGTTTAATTATTTAAATTTCTTAAATTACATAACAGCCTTGGCTTATTTGCAGAGAAGTGCTTCGTTCATACACACTCCCATTTTCAAGCTAGATTGTGTAAGCAAACATTTTGCCACCTCAACCAGGAATGAGTAATAAGTAAGGCAGAGAGATATTAACGGACTTTGTTCATTACCGATAAACAGCAAATGCAGGAAACATGCGCAAAAAATACAGGGCTTACACAAAAAAAATAATAGAATTTATATTCAATTCAATGCTATCAGCGCTCAAACATCACATCATATACATATTTATTATCACGCTATGTACATAAGTATAGACATTCTTTATACATACAAATTGAAACGTGTGCTAAATTTTGATAAGCTACATGAATAATCTACAATGAAATAACTAACGCAGCGAATTCGTAGAGGGAGAGGGAGAGAGAGGCAGAGCGAGGGAGAGAGTTAGCTCACTTGACTGGCGAATCTTACGATTCTACTCAATGTTTTTATCAATTAAATATAAGCAGCTCAGAATTACATTTGAACTTTACTCAGTGCACTAAAGTCATGGAATGTGACAATAATTATAATGCGCACTTTATAATAAATCCCACTTTTTTTTCGTATAAGCAAAAGACAAACATTTCTTAATATATTTATGCCCGACTAACTTGCCTAGAGATATGCTGCTCTTAAAGAATGGTCTTGTTAGCCATTCAGGTAAAGCACTCTAAAATGCCCCTCCACCAGCATGTGCATATATATACACAGAAATACACGTAACTGTATATGTGTAAAAGTTTTATTTTATGGCGAGAAAATAATAAAGCAATGTATACAAAAATACGCGGAGAACCGATCAATTCAGCACTGAGAATTTTCTATGCCTGGGCTCTCATCGAACTGAGAGTAGAACACTGGCTGACTATTGCCGTCGCGCTCCCACCCACAGCCAATGTATTGGTGTAAGCAGTGGAGCTGCCCGACAGTAAGAGTCGCAGCTGCGAGTGGCGGTGGTGGTTGTGCTTGGTGAGCGCTCGGTCTCTCGCATTTTGGCTTTGTTCCATTACCTTGCGACTGCTTAGCATTCAGTTGCGATCGCGGCGCGAGCGCGTTAAGTACTAGAAGCTCGAGAAGAGGAACAGTCAGTTTTCGACAAACGGGTGGAAAATTTTTCCATGTTGACGGTGGTTGAAACGCAAAAGAGCAGAAGGGGCCGCTACTAAAGCCCTTTGCAATAGTGGTTCAAGAATATAAAACATAAGGCGAAAATATTGTTCAACTGACTAAAACATAATTACGTGCTACGGATTAAAGTGCAACGTATGACTGCCAACTGCAGTTCGAATACGAATACATACATAGTTCTTGGTTAACAAAACATTGTCAAAATGGTTTCGACCGAAAATAAAAATCTATTAAATGATAACAGATTGGGCGTCAGCGGCAATGGAGGCGCTGGACAGCCGAAAGCCCAAATCGTGCCCGCTCAGCCAAAGACTCTGCAGCATTTGCCCAAGCGACCCGCCGTGGATTTGGCATTTCACAATTTGACATATCGCGTCAAGGAGGGCAGCCGAAGCAGTAAGTACCCAAGACCCTAAAAAACAGATTCCCCATAGAAATTCAAGCAGTCACTAAACAAACGAGAATAATAAGCAGCACTAGCGCTGCACCTGTTCCGCTTATTCGCCTCTGTTGTTCTCTAGAATTGCAATCCGCGTTCATTCGACGATGTCGACGGCTGGCTTTTGATTTCATTATGCGTTCGCTGTGTGCGCTCTCTCTCAGCACTTCAATCCAGTTTTGCTTTTGCGTTTGCTTTTGCTTTGTGCTTGTTTCTGGTTTCTTTGTTCTCATCTATATCAGCGGTTGTCCGGTGGCGTTGCCACATCGAGTTTGTTCGTGCTGGTCAAAGTTTAGTGGAACTTTGGACTTAGTTAATTGTATAGATGGGCGTAATTATAGTTAACTTCTAGCAAACATTAATATAGAGTACCCTTTGTCCCAGTATATGCCCCGAAACCGCTCAACAAGTAGCTATTCGTGCTGCCTGCCTGCCTGCCTTTGCTGTATACATAAACATATAGACAGATAGATGTAGTATGTCTGCTTGTATATATATACATACATATGTGCAGAGCAACATGTGTACATAAGCTAGAACTCGAAGGCTGATTAGGGTAGAGGAGAAGCGTGTGGCATACGCCTCTTCCTAATGACTAGTGTTTCTGTAAATATATAGACATGCATGGCGCGGGGCTGACTAGAATAGTTTTTGTTTACGTCAAACCCACTAATTAGATACTAGTGATATCTATTACAACGTAAATATATATTATCAATCAGTACAATCGTTTATGAACCCACAAATATATTTGTTAACTGTCCCCTGTTGGCATATAGCTAGCATACGTACCGTATCGCAGGGTATTGCTGCAGCTGCAGCTGCTTTTGTTCTCAGGTAATCGTAAATCAACTGTGCCATATGCAATGGAATAACTCATTATTTTTTCACTCGTATGAAATTTGCCAATGGAATGGCCATTTCCCTGCTGATTCACGGCGCAACTTGCTCTACTTTAAGGATGATAATTTAATCGATTGACTGAGGCTACGCTATGATGGCCACGAAGACTTGCCCATGGACTGTGTGGCCTTTTCAAGTTTCAGCTCTGTGACTGGGTGTCAATCAGCATTTTACTTGCGAGCATTCAACTGTCCCACTTAATTACAGCTCAGAAAATGCCGTAAAAAATACTTGTTTTAGCAGTTAGTACTCTTGCACTTAACAGCTTTTAATACAAAGGTCAGGAAATCAACTCTCCGAAGGTTGTAAACGGACTTATGTGAATCTTTACTGTTGTTTTTCAATTCTGAACGCACGACCACATCTCAGACTCATATATACATTGCGAGTGCTCAATCTGCCAATATGTTAAATATATTTGCCAAATTCTTGCACAATTCAAAGCAATAAAATGCCGAACAGATCGGAAAGATGTGGCAGCCGCATACAAATTATATTCTTTGGAAATAAACATACACAAATTCTATTCAAAATATTCTTTGAGAGCAGTTGAATTCTTATATTTGTATACAATTTTGTATGAAGCAGTCTAAGTTTTGTTCATAGTACGTGAATAGAGGTATGCTATCGTATTTGTTACCTGCCTGTTATCCGAAACTTTTCTGTCCGAATTATTTATTAATTAACTAGCCTTAATGCTCGGCATTAATTTGTCAAGCGTATCGCTGTATGTCTGTATGTAGTACCGGTTTTTTTTTTTTTTTGAGAAGATATGGTTGGCATTTTCACCTGTAATTTAGGGTAGTCGAATGCAAAAAAAAATATTGCGTAATCGTCGTCGTTATGTGCTCTTCTAACCACTTACTGTCAAGGTTCACTGGCGACTACAGTGTTGAATCACATTGCCAAACTTCGGAGCATATGAAGTAAGCTGCAAAAGTAATGTGCATTATGACAGAAAGGTTTAGGTCATGGTAATTAAGTGCAGTTATAAAAACTTTTTTGTTAGTTTAGTTTTGTAATGCTTATGAAATAAAATAACTAAATGATTAGGCTATAACTAGGAAACTAAACATAATGAGTTCCTCAAAATTAAAAAACTTAAATTTATAAATTCAGAGAGCAGCTTCTTTGGTTTCAGAGCTAGATATATCTGTATGCCTATCAATCATTGAACTCTAATGCGAATGCTATTTTTAAAGTACCTAAATAAATTTTATAGCAAAAGATGTTCAAATATTTTGACCAAAAACTAGTTTGGTAACATTTTGAAACGAATGATGCTTTTCCGTTGTGCGTTTTTAGCGAATAAGCTCGCCGTTCTTAAGTGTTACGCTTTATGAGGTCGAATATATTATCTACCTTTTAGCCTGTCGTCGATTATGCGAATTAACAGTTGTCAATTGGAATAATCTATAATTTAGATTTGCAGCTTATAAGCCTTCTGGACTTAACGTTCAAGTTGCATGACTATGTGCTGTAGTCGCCATAAGTTCAATGTAATGTCTATCTTGCAGTATATATAAATCACCTTCATTTATAACTACCTACAGATAGGCACGTTGTCATCGGCATTTATGCGTCTCACTGATGGAGGGCAACAAAATAGACAAAGGCCAATGACCGCACAATTGTTGTTTATTGAAGTCCACAAAATTTATTTATTTCAATAATTTGAGACTTCTCTAACTACTGAGTGCACTGACCAATATTGAGATACAAATAATATGTATATATAAATAAATATATGAACATTTGTTCATATATATATTGATTGACAACCGAATTTAAGTTATTACTAATTAATACTAACTTAATTTAATTATTATCTTCCTAGATGCCAAAACCATTTTGAAGGGTGTCAGCGGGCGTCTCCGGTCGGGAGAGCTTACAGCCATCATGGGACCATCGGGCGCAGGAAAGAGTACATTACTCAACATTTTGTCGGGCTACAAGTGAGTGTGCTACTTATAGAACGTTCTTATCAGCTCGTTATGTATCAATTTTTTGTACAACAACAAAGACTGGTTGGGAGTATACGACTAGACAGTGCCCTGAACCAACTACAGTGGCAGGAATAAGACTAGATGCACTGTTTAGTATTTGCTCAGACTTATTGATTAATAACAATGCTCTACGCATTTTAATTTGAAATAAACTTTAACAGTTATTTGCCTTTCGATAAAATTATGTAATATTAATATTTGATTGAAATATAATTTATGAATACTATAAAGTTCTTGAGTAATTACCATGAAACGATATTGCCGGCATTTTCGCTTGTGATTAAACCAAGTTTCCGGCATGTAATCGGCAAGTTGTTATATTATCATTTTAAAAGCACATAAAGCACATAGCAAAATGTGGCTATTGATCTAAGCGCTACAACTTAACTGAACTTTGGAGCAACCTTGTACATGGGTGTGTGCATGCATGAATGTATGCCTCACACTGTTTTCTTGGAACGTGCGATTATAATCAAGTGAAATAAGCATGTGCATAATAAATGTAAATGCTTGAAAGTAAATACTATATATGATGCCTACAATAAATATATACACTTTATTTTATATAATGCTAAGACAATCTGTATTCTCTCTGTTTCTAGAACAACAAATATCGAAGGCAGCGTCACCATGAATGGCTCCGAGCGCAACCTGAGCACATTCCGTAAATTGTCCGCCTACATAATGCAGGATAATCAACTTCACGGCAACTTAACAGTCCAGGAAGCGATGACAGTGGCAACAAATTTGAAACTGAGCAAAAAGTTCACAAAACTGGAAAAGAATTCAATGGTAATGACTTGGCTTAAACTCGCTTGTCTAGACAGCCGTCGATTCGCCGATAGGTTACTTACGTTCAACAAGAAATTGGACATGGTCCATTGAATATAGCTTAGCAAGCGTTGTATTGTCTATTTTTAACTTTGTTTACGTTTTCTGATCGCTTTGGCAGTATCGATCGTATAACAAGCATATAAAATGTGTAAGGGCTTCTCACAATATAAGCGCCTGTCTGTCTGCAGTGAAAGCTTAAGTTGGCTCATGACTCTTATAAAAATTGTGCAGCATAAGACCTAGATATATGTACGTCATTGCCTCAAGTCATTCTCTGCTAATTCAATATTGCTTACAATTCACAATTTTTGCAATCCATAATTACTATAAGAAAAAAACTTTGTTTATTTACAGATTGATGACATTCTTTTGACGCTGAGCTTGAGTGAGCATCGCAACACAATGACGCGAAACTTGTCGGGAGGACAAAAAAAGCGTTTATCGATCGCACTCGAGCTGGTGAGCAATCCGCCAATTATGTTTTTTGATGAGCCAACTTCGGGATTGGACAGCTCGACCTGCTTCCAATGCATACATCTGTTGAAAATGTTGGCCGCCGGTGGACGCACTGTCATCTGTACTATCCATCAGCCGTCCGCCCGACTCTTCGAAATGTTCGATCAACTCTACACCCTGGCCGACGGACAGTGTGTGTATCAAGGTAGCACCAAGCAGCTGGTACCTTTCCTATCGACACTGAACTTGGAGTGTCCGAGCTACCACAATCCAGCTAGCTATGTGATCGAGGTATCGTGCGGAGAGCATGGCGACCACACACGCAAGCTAGTCGATGCAATCGACAACGGCAAGCGGGACATTCGCTCTTCGGCTGACTATGCCACGCTGAAGGCACGCAACGACCTGGTGAAAGTGCAAAACTTGAAAGCGATTTTAGACAAAAACGATGTGTCTACCGTCAATGGTAGCAAATACGAGGACAACCTAACCCTGAACAATGGCTTGCTCAACGGCATGGTTAACGACATCGTAAAGGAGACGAATAACTTGGGTTCCCAGGCTGTGGTGTCCACCAACGAGAAGGGCGACGCCATGATTGACGTAGAAAAGACCGACAGTTGCACTACAGCTCTGCTCTCTGAGGAAATTATGTCGCCCGAACGCTATCCGACTTCTCAGTTTCATCAGTTTTGGGTTGTGCTCAAGAGAACTCTGCTTTTCAGTTATCGCGACTGGGTAAGCATGAATATTGGAATCAATTTGAATATAACAAATTCTAAATGATATATTATTTGTTCTCGTAGACTCTGATGTACTTGCGTTTATTTGCCCATCTGCTTGTTGGCTTCCTCATCGGAGCTCTCTACTACGACATAGGCAACGACGGCGCTAAGGTGCTAAGTAACTTGGGCTTTCTGTTTTTCAACATGTTGTTCTTAATGTACACGTCCATGACCATAACAATATTGTCATGTAAGTCTACCGCCTATATCAACCGTCTGTAACATCATTAATCACAATGTGTTTCATTTATAGTCCCTCTTGAAATGCCGGTGCTGCTAAAGGAGAACTTTAATCGTTGGTATTCCCTAAAGTCTTACTATTTGGCTATATCAGTTGCGGATCTGCCATTTCAGGTACTTGCTATTCAGAATTTATTTGATGTTTAATGTCATTATTTACTGTATCTTATCCATATTCGTTTCAGGCCATTTTTTGTGTCATCTACGTATCTATAGTATACTTCTATACGTCACAGCCCTGGGAGCTCTTCCGTTTCGCGATGTTCTTATCAGCTTGCCTTCTAATTTCATTCGTGGCTCAGTCTGTGGGTCTGGTCGTCGGCGCTGCTATGAACGTTCAGAACGGTGTTTTCCTCGCACCTGTTATGTCGGTACCATTCCTGCTCTTCTCTGGCTTCTTCGTATCCTTCGACGCGATACCAGTTTACTTACGCTGGATCACGTACCTCTCGTATATCCGCTACGGTTTCGAGGGCACGGCGTTGGCCACCTATGGCTATGGACGTGAGAAACTGAAGTGCTTCCAAACATACTGTCACTTTAAGTCGCCCACAACCACACTGGAGGAACTGGACATGGTCAAGGCGAATTTCACACTTGATATCGCAGCGCTTGTTGCAATTTTCGTAGTGCTGCGGGTTTCAGCATATCTCTTCCTGCGCTGGAAGCTCAAAACTACACGCTAATTTATATATATATATATTGTTGTTTTTATTTTGGGTTAAAAAGCTTTCTGTATGTACATGCATCCCTATGTATCTGATAATATTTCAACATCTGTCTTAGATCCGAAACGATTGATAATTTTGTATGATAGATTCATTTATAGTTCTTTAGATTAAGTGTGATAGGACCACTAATAAAGGTTTCACTGTGATCTGTACTTCAGCTCCAGATATTATATAAAACTTGTAAAACAAAATGATCAAATGTTTAAAAAGTAAGCAACCCAACGACATCATTTCACTGGGTTTTGGTAGTGTTTAGAAACTTAAAGGATAATACATTCAAATGTACTATTTTCAATATCAAATGCAAATACGAAATTTATCACATTCAACTACATAATGAAAGAACAAACATTGTAAAGCCATTTTTATAATTTTTTGTAATGTATCTAATAAATGTCATATAACAATTTTATATGGAATATATTTTTGGAATAAAGTTCACGTGGTACTTAGAAGAAAAACTAAACCAAAATCCATTGAATTTTTCTAGATTTATTGCCGAAGTATGAAAAATAAATATTAATAAAATGTTAACTAAATTTTTATGAAAACAAATTATCTAAATACGAGCTTTGCCATCCCGAAGTAGATCCCCATATCTAAAAATTCGATTCGTAATAAAGAGCATAAGTAAAATAATTATAAGCCAAGAGTATTCATTCTTCGGCGTAACGAAGAGAGCCAGTTTCTTTTTATGAAAAAACTTGGAGCCGGAATGAAGTAAAGCACAGGCAGCCACAGCCTATGCTGCTGCACTGTTTAGTTCTCTAAAGGAAGGTATGTCGGCTTTGGTTTGGTTAAGTCGGCAATCTATACCCCGAGACACTTTACAGCTGCAGTATCTATTCGCATATAGAAACGACGGCATGCTGCATTGTTGTGACTGGTTCTGTTGGTGTTATTGTTGTTGTTGTCTGTCGGCACTTTTCAACTACTGCATATGTTGCATATAGGTTTTGCAATATTTTTGCAATATGTTTAAAATTGGTTACACATTCTGTTTGAATTTCTATAAACTGAAGTTTGCTTACGAGCTGGTTAAGGAATCGTCATAAAAAAGGTCTTAAAACTGGGAGTGCTCCAACTGTTTATATCTCTAGACACATAAATATATTCTCGTTTATTTTTCCTACGCTTATGAGTTGCTTGGCAACCCCACTTTATGGATATTTCCAAACAAAGCAGATATCAAGATGAGTCGGCAACAATGAGGGAGACAAAAATGCATTTGCAATGTGAGCTAACCAACGAAAAGTTACTCTATGCAATCGGATACTTAATTCCATTAAAATATTTAAACATAACTTAATATTATAGTTATCTGGGAGTGAGTGCCATCATAAAATTGAAAGTACTTTAAGACTAGATAGCATTATATAGCTGCGCAAGTTGTTTTATAGATTTGTCTTCTTACAGGGTATAAGAAACGGTAACACTATAATACTTTGAACAACGCTTAACTGGCTGCAGTAAACTGCAAAGCATATTGTGGTAGGTCGCAAAAGCGCAAAGATATTCTTGATTGAGAGATAGAGTGAGAGAGAGAGAGAGATAGAGTGAGAGAGAGAGAGATAGAGAGAAATATAGAGGGTGACTGGGAAAGAACAAGGAAGATTCTTACTGAGAATCAAGCTAATTAGAGTTATCTGTGTATAAATATCCTAAAAGCGGACTACACAAGTCAAACTATAAATAGACTGGATTTCCAAGTGGAATAATGTTAAGAAGGTTCTTGTCTCCTCCTAGAAGAATTCTTTTCCGTTTTTCTTTGTTCGCTGCGCATTTTGTAGCGCTTCGTGCTTTTCACTCGGATTGAGTGCGCAACACGCTTTTGTATGCATACAATACTCACACTCTCACACACAAATAATGAATGGGTGATTATGTGTGTGCGAGTGTGAGTGTGTGCTTGCCTGGCAGCCGCCACTCTATCATTCTTCCTTCATTCGTTTTCAGTACATTTTCGCTTCTCGGTGCAACAAGTCGTTATTGTCGTCGTCGTCGTTGTCGTCGTTGTTGCTGCTGTTGCACGTACATATGTATACCGCCCACTACACTACTGTTGCACACAGAGAGAGCAAAGAGAGTGGAAAGCGGCCCCACACACTAACAAATACACTCCCAAAAAGAAAGTGAAGTAAGTGCAGTGCAACGCATAGACTGACGTAGTCTGAACTTTGAAATATCTATGTAAATAGTACGCGAGGGTTCAATCCGTCCAATGAACCTGTAAGTCAACATCGACGTATATAATTTGTATGTCTGCATTCGTATGAAGACACTTATGTATATATATTTTATAAGCGTGCAAGTCTGTACAAACAGTGTATTTAAAGTACTTGAGAACCTTGCAGTGCCTTTAAGCGCCGGCCAGCAGATGCCACAATCGAAAAATGTAAGGAATATTATGTTAGAGATTCAAAAGAAATTACAAGCAGCCAATGTCAATAAGAATGTGAATGTGTGCGCAAGACTCTGATTGATATCGTTTAACTCTCTACATACATACATACATACATCAATATGTATGTAAATACATATTCGTGCATGGCGTTTATCATACAAAGTTCAACATTCGCCGGTTCACTGAATTCGCATGCACCATTAGTCACATTGTTCGTTAATCACAAAAAAAGGAAATAAAAATAAGAAAAATAATAATAACAGCAATAATAAAAGCAATGTACAATACACTGCCCTATAAATGATATGCATATGCATGCAAGAGTAAAGTGTATAGGACAGTGACAGTGGCATGAACACGTATTTAATTCAAATCGATTTATATACATATGCACATATATAATGCTACATATATTTGGACAATCGCCAAAAAATGCCCCAATTGAACTAAAGTAGCAATAGCCACTCATGGCTTCATTTGGGTTAAGTACATATCAATTCAGCTGTTATCAATATTTACAACTCTGAAAGCAGAGATAAAGCCATGTAATGGCTATAGACAGACCCAAATATTCCGTTTTACAGACTTCTCGCATTGTGCACCCGACAAGTTCGCAGTCTTCGGTGCCAGTCAGTGTCACGGATCAGAGAACTATTTCCGCTTCAGATATATATATTCTGATAACGCTGATGCGACTCCTACATGCTTATCTAAAGCTCGTACAGCGCAACGTGCCAATCGCTCTATTGCGCTCGGGTTACGCAGTAGAAAGTTTCGGGTCGGGTTCTTGCTCTCCGTAATTGTCGAAGATGGTTGTTGCCCGCTCATAGGTTGGCCCCACACTGCTCTGAAATCAATGGCAAATCCCAATTTATTTCCCAAAACGAACTGAGCAGCAAAAATTGTAAAACTCGGCTCGGGTTCAGTGTGAAATTTGTATATAGAACGCGCTGTGTGTCCGATCGAGCGAGATGATAATAAGTCGTACGTTTAATTGACGCTGAACATAAAAGCAATTTTATTTTCACATATTCTGGGCTCGTCAGTGCGTGCTGGGCATTAAAAGGGAACAGCTGAATCACACAACAACTATGTATGTATATACCAAATGCGTATGAGTTATAAGTTATAAACATTAATTATATACTAGATATGATTTTGAGGAAAAGAATTCGTGTCTAAGCTAAAAGCGAAGATTAATCAAATTTAATTATTTAAATTATATAAATATACATATGTGCATATGTATGTATATTTAGGAACAAGAATTGCTAATAAGTGGCTGGTACTTCACGCTGTAGAGTTAACAATAATTATAGAGTTTCGACAATTTAAACGGCTGGTAAAACGCGGTTGAGCTTCTGTGAATGCGCACGAACCAGCAGTCACCAGATGCGATGAGACACACACTTCCAAGTAAAATTCTCAAGTGCATTATTCCCGACAATGGGATAATTATAAACTAATACAGACACCTTCGCTAATAATTCATATATTTGTATAAGTGATTGCAAAAATAATGAGTGCCGGGTAATCAGGCAAAGGTTATCATATTGACTACCCGTCTATAAAATAAATCACGAATTGTTGAACTAGTTCTATAATTTTATATTATATTTCAGTTAAATAACTTGTCTCGTCTGTATAGCTAGACTGACGATGCCCTTTTCCGGAGTCCAGTGATAAAGCAGAATGCAGTGCAATCACAATCTAAAGGGAGCCACTTGCTCCCAAAGCCGCAGCTCGCTGGACTACAGCAGCGACATAAACACTATCAGCGTGGAGCTGGCCGATGCTGAAGACAATCGATCAGTCAATGGATTAAAGTATTTACCCCTCTGGCCAGCGGTAAACATTGAGTTCTCCGGACTGACATACGAAGTGCCTGATCAAGGAAATGGTAAGTCGAAACTCAGCACTGAGGATAGACAATGCTTCCAGTATGCCTCTTGGGGCATAAATTTAGATTTATTCTTCTCATTATATATTTATATATTAATTAGATTTTTGTTATATATTCACATCTATAAATTTAGATTTTTATTATAATTAATATCCATAAATTTGGATTTTTATTATACATTTATATTCTAAAAATTATTGACATATAATGAATTTATATTTATTGTTCCCATAATATATTTATATATTAATTAGATGTGTATTTTATATTAACATCTATAAATTTAGATTTTTATTATAATAAATATCCATAAATTTGGTTTTTTTAATATATATTTATATTATCAAACTTATTGAGTTATTTACATTATTTATATTTCATTAGCCCACAAGACCAAGCAAATTTTACGTGACGTTAATGGCGAGTTCCGATCTCATGAGTTGACTGCGATCATGGGACCTTCTGGAGCGGGAAAAACCACGCTGTTGAATTTACTGGCTGGATTTGGGTGAGTTGAGTTATAGTGCATAATCAATTTATCTATCTATTAATCGATCTGTTAGAACTATTGATTCATCCGGCGAGATTCTGGTCAACAACAGTCCGCGCAATATGCGAGTCTTTCGCAAGATGTCGCGATACATCATGCAGGTATTTATATATCTATATAATTAAAAATTTCGTAAGAATGTGACGATTTTATTAAATCCCAATTTTGCAGACCGATATTCTCGACCTGCAGTTCACAGTGAGGGAGCTGATGCTCTTAGCGGCTAACTTGAAACTGGGCAATGAATTGAAATTAGACCAAAAGCTCGAAGTGGTAAGCGGAATAACAATATATCCACTCACTCAACTCAACTACACGTATTCCATTTGCATACAGATCGAAGAAATCTTGGGCATGTTGCGCTTAACAAGTGCACAGAACACAAAGGCAGCAAAGCTTTCAGGCGGAGAGCGCAAGCGGCTTTCAATTGCGCTAGAACTGGTTAACAATCCACCCATTATATTTTTGGACGAACCAACAACGTAAGTTTCAGCTAACATTTTGGAGGAGTTCTTATCACAATCTGATACTTGCAGAGGCCTGGACGATCTATCGAGCTCACAATGCATTTCGCTGCTGAAAATGTTGGCAAACGGCGGCCGTACTGTCATCTGCTCCATTCACACGCCGTCCGCCAAGATTTTCGAAATGATTGACAAGGTGTACGTGCTCGCCGAGGGTAAGTGCATTTACCAGGGAAGTGGAGCGAACATCGTGCCCTACATGAATCACATCGGACTCTCCTGCCCGCTCACCTACAATCCAGCCGACTTTATCATCGAGGTGGCCTGCAATGAGTACGGCAGCAGCTACCACGAGCGCATGGTGGCGGCAGTGAACAATGGAAGAGTCGGACGATGGGTGCCATCTATGGGCAATGGCAAGGAGACACCAACGAAATCGGACACAACTTCTGGTGCATCCTCTTACTATGAAGTCGAACAGTTCGAGGAGGAAATCAACCCGAAACTACTGATTTCCAAGTCCACCTGGTGGATGCAGTACAAACTGCTCCTCACGCGCATGATGCTCCAGATGTGGAGGGACAAAGTGAGTACGGGAAAGTGTGGGAGTATGCATGATGCAGCTAAAGGAAATATTTTTCGTATTTTTCAGTCCTACATTAAGCTGAAATTTTATATGAATATAATTCTTGCGTTGCTCGTTGGTGGCCTCTATGAGGGAGTGGGGCGTGAGGCGTCGAAAGCCCTATTCAATTTTGGTTTCATGTTCACCATTGTCATACTTTACTTATACCTGCCCATGATGCCTGTGCTGTTGCAATGTAAATCAGTATAAACTATTTTTGAACTGTTTCTCGAATAATCTTTCGATCTTCTACAATTGCAGTTCCCACAGAGATCAAGCTGTTGAAACGCGAATACTTCAACCAGTGGTACCGATTGAGCTCTTACTATGCCGCCATGATCTCTGCCAAATTGCCCCTAATGTTCGTGCTTGCCGTCATATATCTATCCATTGTGTACTTAATGTCCAGCCAGCCTCTAGAATGGTTCCGGTTCGCCATGCTGTTCAGTATAGCATTTCTAACGGGCCTTACCTCAGACAGCTTTGGCCTCATGATATCCAGCAGGTTCAGCTTGGTGGTAAGTACTACGAATGCCTATATAGCAATATCAATTTCTTTTTATAACACTAACTATAAATTGCAGAATGGCATGTTTATGGGACCAGTGAGTGCCGTTCCCCTGATTCTGCTTTCCATTTATGGCATGGGCTACGGCAAGGATACATATATCTCGCCTATTATGCGCTTTCTGATGTCACTCAGTTACCTGCGCCATGGCCTGGAGGGTCTAGTGGCAGCCTTATATGACTATGGGAGAGGCGATACGATTTGTGATACCGAAATCTTTTGTATGTTCAAGAAGTCGCAGTTTCTACTGGTATTCCTTGGATTTGAGAACTTAAGCTATTTGTGGTCCGTGAGCTGTTTACTTGGATTCTACATTGCGTTTACTGCGGCTGCATATCTCTTGTTACGTAATCGGCTAAAACAGTCGGTTGCAAATCCGATTGTCACCTATATCCTTCAGTTACTGACTAAATATTTCAATTTCACCTCGTATAAATATTGATATCAATTTTGGGAACCCATAAAAAGACAATTCCAATAATATGTGCACATATTTATATTTAAGGCATTATTTTTTGTTAAGAAGTCGTTTAAATAATGTCGTTTAAATAATATATAAGATCTTGTGATAAGTTTGACGCGTCCCAAATGGTAAACTTTAGGCGCATAAGTATCAGATTGCCCAATATACAGTTATACAAATGGTTTACCAACACTGTGTGTAATTGACTTGGGATAAGCCAATATTTGCATAAATTAACTAAGTGATATTTTAGTCAATTCTCTATAAAAATTAACATTACGGTCATTACATAAAATAACGATGAATTAACTCTGAATATAACATTTTAATGTTTCGCTTTTGCACTTACCAATATTAGTTCGACGACAGCAAACGAAATCACATACACAGACACTTTAAGGCTCACGAAAAAAAAATAACAAAATAATACTGTATTTAAGCAATTTAGCTACACACAGCTACAAACACAACACACACAAAATTCACTCGCGGGCATATGACAAAAATTAACAAAAAAAAACCCCATATTTACTAGACGCACAATATTAATACCTTTTTAAATATTAGCACTGACACAAAACATTGAAAAAAAAAGTTTTTTTCCTAAGCCAATTATCCTGTCCAACCGTTGGCGATTGCATAAAGCCCGCTAGTTTTTTAAATTTTTGGTCTACAGTACGCGACA
Source organism: Drosophila mercatorum (assembly GCA_961210405.1). Classification (NCBI taxonomy): domain Eukaryota; kingdom Metazoa; phylum Arthropoda; class Insecta; order Diptera; family Drosophilidae; genus Drosophila; species Drosophila mercatorum. Next base: position 1,972,758 of record CAUIUS010000009.1, read on the forward strand.
CATATTGAAGCTAGTTGGTGTGACATTCGACTGTCGTCAGCTACATGCATTGTCTCATTGGCATACAGAGTTTTGTGTTAGTCGGACGATTGTCTTGCTTACTTAATAAGCTCTGTTAACTGACAGCGTTGCAACGTATGCGTTAATCGGACGATTGTCTTGCTTACTCAATAGGCACTGTTAACTAACGACGTTGCAACCCCACACAACACAAATTTTTTGGCGGGTAAAACACTTGTTGAGTCAATATAATATTTGATTTGAAATTCAAACTGAGTTGTGTGTAGATATTTAAGTTAATGTTTGAGAGCTTTATTTGTTACTCAATTATAATTATTTGCGCACTTCTGCCGCGGCCAGGCATATTTATGTATGTATATGTATATTTATTTATTTGAGATGGATATTTACAGATATACAAATATATTTATCAAATCAATAGCATATATTTATTGAACTGAGTGTCGATAAACAGATATTCACATAAAATAATTGCAATTTCGCAACCAATATTAACATAGCGGTCATTGCTTTACCGTTACACATACACAGCGCGGAAAATGCACTTCACACACACACATACACAGTGAGGCGCATGATTTGTTGCATTTCACTCAACAAAAACGAACATATTCACTATATTTGATGAACATAGCGTGCAGACACACCTAAAGCACAATATTTACAGGTTTTTATATATTTGCACTGACTTTATTATACTAAATTCTTTATTTTAAAAAATTAGACACCAGAAACCGATTCGATGACCGCGCTTTTCTGACATTATTCGCGCACTGTGGCAATGCTGAAGTTTCACTCTATCAAAGGCTGATAGCTGTGATACTCTGTAGTCGCTAAAACTGTCTCTGTATTCGTAACATAATGACTTTGTGTCGTGCAGAATTTTGTCAACCAAATTCAAAGCTTCTGTTATTTGAATTCCAATTTGAATTCAACACAATTAACATTCATTTGAAAAATAACAATTTTTTTTGTTTGTTTCAACTAGTACCTGTAAACGTAACATCAAAATAAGAAATCAGACATTTTAAATTATATACTTGTATTTTAAAAATATATTTTTGTAAAGGAAAATACGGCAAATACAAAACTTGGTAAGTCTAAGTAATGTACAATTAGGTTGTTTAAAAGTTTGATTAAATACCAACATCGACAAACGACAACATAGTAATTTGTAAACAATTTAGAATATTACGGTATTCGACTTATAAAATACCCTATACCCAAGGTCTGAACCATCTATTATAACACGAACTTGGCAAGATCGAATTCAATACATAATGTTATAGAACCGATAACTCTCGCTGCCTGTTTATTACAATAGCACCATATATATGAACTGAATAACCCATTTAATGGGGCACAGGGTACTTAAGTATTCAAAACATGAGAAAAATTACTATTTATATTAATTAATTTTTATACAATTTTAAAACGGAAAAATAAACAGTCGTGATGTGGCAGGTGACAAATTGATCAATTTAAGGGAGGAGCTCCTGAAGTGGTTGTTGGGGTCGGAGCGCGCTCCACTGACAGTTAGTTAGACATATATATATGCAAATATGATCCATACAACTAAATTGTAGTATAAATGGCTGCATACACACGTTGCGTATGAACAATAAAGGGGTATATATTATAGATTAGAAATGAAAGCCTAAAAAGCTGCCTAGCCTATTGCCGGCATCACTTACGATTTTAACTAAAAACTAAAAATTACGTTGCTTTTGTTGTTTCTTCTAACGTCCTTAGCTTTTTAGCACACGGCGACTGCGGCAGCGGTGTGTCGGCATCTAGTCAATTGATCTCCAAATGCTTTGCCTGCTCCCACGAGAAGCCATCCCGGCCAAAGTGACCATAAGTGCTGGTGCGCTGGTAAATCGGCTGACGCAGATTCAGATCCCTATATATGAGAAAAGAAAACAGGATAAGATTACTCATAATTTTTATATCTACATTTACGACTTACTTGACGATCATGCCTGGTCGTAGATCGAAGTTACGCTTTATAATTTCTAGAAGCTCCTTTTGTGACTTGTGTGAAGTGCCGTAGTCAAAGACGGTAATGGAAAGCGGCTCGGCCAGGCCAATGGCATACGAGACCTGGACCAAGCAGCGCTTGCAGAGACCCGCCTTGACCAGGGACTTGGCTACCCAGCGCGCAGCATAGGCCGCCGATCTGTCGACCTTGGTGAAGTCCTTGCCAGAGAACGCACCACCTCCATGTGCGCCCCAGCCGCCATATGTGTCGACAATGATCTTGCGCCCGGTCAAACCAGCATCGCCCATTGGGCCGCCAATGACGAACAGTCCACAGGGATTTATGTGCACAATGGTGTTGGCATCGAAGTATTTGGCGGGTATGACAACTTTAACAACTTTCTCCATGATCTCCGAGCGGAGGGTGTCAAGCGTTATTTTGTCCGAGTGCTGCATGGATACGACAATGGTATGCACACGCTTAGGCACAGCCGAACCCTGGTTGAAGAGATACTCGCAGGTGACTTGTGTCTTAGAGTCTGGACGGGCCCACCAGAAGACCTCGGAGCGACGCAGCTCGGCAATTTTCTCGTTCAGCTTGTGTGCCAGCACGACCGTCAGGGGCATGCACTCCTCCGTCTCATCGGTGGCGTAGCCAAACATAATACCCTGTAATCGGTCGAAATGCCAGTTAAGTAAGCTCACAAGCGAAAGGAACAGACATTCAAGTTAGTACACTAAAAGCAAACGTTTTACTATATTCAATTCAAAGTTAATAAGCAACATATAATTGGATGTTCAGAATGGAAGAGTTGACGTGACTATGACTATGACTTGGGATCCATTATGCGATGAAAGGTGTGAAATTTACCAAACCGAACCAAACCAAATATATGTGAGGGTTAATGAGAATTCAATAAGGAAAGTTTTTATAGTTATCAACTCTAGATGTTAACTAAATTTCATCGAGAATGGTGCTTGAATATAAAAAGCTATTTGAGTGGCAGATGCAAGGCAGTTTAGTAAATGCATTCAAGTCTCTTTTGTGTTAGTTACGCGTATGAAATAAAAAATATATAATGCGGCATATGCTACATAGGATACACGCTTTCCAAGCATATTCTGGGTCGATTCGAGTCGAGTCTAGCCTATGGCTAGCTAATTGGAAAGGGTATATTGGCTCGGCCTGCCGAGGCATCAAAGTTTTGTACTTGATTTAGTTCACACCTGGTCTCCAGCACCGATTTCTTCCTCGGGGCGATTTACATGCACACCAGCAGCGATTTCGGGAGATTGTTGGTCCAATGCCAAGAGAACGTTGCACGTTTTAAAATCGAAACCTTTTTTGTGTTTGGTACATTTTAAGAAACCGCGTTACGAATTGGGTTTTTAGATATCATATGGTAAATGGTAATTTTTGTTTATATATATGAAACGAGAGAGATAAAAAGTAGAGAGCGCAGCACAATTGAAATAACATCAGTATGGTAAGTCATGTTAGTTGTGATATAACCCCTTATAAATACAAATTCTTTTCTTTTCTTTTTTTGTTTTTATTTTTTTTTTTAGTGTAGAATGCATGTGCACAAATGTATGAACGAACACAAGATCTTTCTGCTTCGATTCGAGTTGAGATCGAAAGTGCTTTCTCGCACATGAGCAAGGACCAGGGAACGCAGCATGCAAATTGTTTTAAAGAGCGTTCTTCCCTCAGTCGGATACCTATTTAGTGGAATACCATGAATGGGGTTTTTTTTTTGTTAAGTTGTGGATTGATGTAGTTAGAAACCTCTGGAATCAGCTTTGAATATATATGCATATTGTGATTCGAGTCCAATCGAAGTATAACTCGATAAGATCTGTTTTCTTTTTGAAGAACAAGGCAGATCTAGTACATGTTGTACACTTATATGTATATTGAAAAATGGATTTAATATGATTTTTCCATTAATGAACTCATATTTGGAAGGTATACAGCCTCCTCGAGTTTGAACTCTCTGTAGTACCCATTGGCAACTAAACGTTAACGAGATGATGGCGAGCAGAGCAGATCAGATCAGATCGGTTATGAGGGGAAACATACAATTTAGAGTAACATTGAACGAAATGTGAACATAACAAAGAAACGCACACACTCTTCGGCTTCACTTAGTTTGTAATAGGAGTACAGGTTGGATGTGGGTATACCTGATCACCAGCGCCGACATCCTCTTCTTCGCGATTGACGTGCACGCCGTTGGCAATGTCGGGCGATTGCTGTTCAATGGCAACGAGCAGGTTTAGCGTCTTCCAATCGAAACCTTTTTGTTTTGGGTTGATTTGTATGGGGGATTTGATTGTTTGTTGAATTATATATTATATATACAAATTGGGAAACAGTGGATTGCCCTGTTTCTGCTGCCCACCCACAAGAAAACGAGATCGGGGATCATCTGTCTACTACTAAACACTTACCCTTCGAGGAGTCGTCGTAGCCAATGTGCTTGACTGTGTCACGTACAACTTTTTGGTAGTCGACCACGGCCTTTGATGTGATTTCACCGCAGAGCAGAATCATTCCAGTTTTTGCAACGGTTTCTAGAAGAAAATTATAAAAATCAGTATATGAAATAAATTGCAAGCTTTCAATTCAGGTACAGTTCTTAGACTTTGTTTAGGTTACTTAATTATTATTATTATTATTATTATTACTGTTGTTGTTTATAATCCGAATTGGCGATTATGAACAGGGCACACGCGCCGATTGGTCGAAGACCCAGAGTTTTTTCTTATACTCGTCCATAAAGTGAAGTAGAGTATATTAGTTTTACTTGATGTCTATCATGCTGTGCGGTTGTCTGTATGAAAGGAAATGTTTATAAACTAGACTTGGTAGAGAGATCATTCAGCTTTCGATTAACGAGCATTCGGCAGTCAGTTACGCTCGTCTGCCCTTTCTTGTTTACAAATGTGTTTGTTTATCAAGCGCCTTTCAAACGTACGAAAGCTGCGGCATGCTTTGGAGTTTTGAGTTGCACTTGGCAAATCGTTAGAGCTTAAAGAGGGCATCAAACTTAACAACTTTTAGCTATTCAGGAAGCTATATACATATATCCACTTACCACACGCCACTTTAGCATTGGGATCCTGTCGCAGATGGGCATCCAAGATGGCATCGCTGATTTGATCGCACATTTTGTCTATGAAACAAAAATAAATGAAAATGTAATTAGAATAATCTCAAATATATGCATATAAATACATATACATATGTATGATGTTTATATAGCGAGTTAAATATAATGTGCTATATTTGTGAGTGCGATGTGAGGAAAAGCGTATGAGAGAGCACCAGCCAAGCAGCCAGACACAAACCTTCGGCCGGCAACGGAGACGGCGACGTCGACGCCAGCTAAAACTGACAGACAATGCATTTTATTTTGATTTGTTTGTGATTTCGCGATTGACAGCGAAATTGAACTCCATATCTAAGATCCTGAACATGAGAATTGAATTTCGTGGCGTCACGTTTATGCTCGGAGTCGGACTCGGCGTCGTTTAACAAGAAATCAAATCTGCACGCGCTGGCGAAACGAGCTCAGTAGGTATCAGTTGCCATTATGCCATATAGAACATTACTCAGCTCGGGAAGCACACAAAGAGACGAAAAGTGTTCAATCATGCAAATGGCGCATCGTTTGGAATTCGTTCAACCTATAATAATAATATTACTAATCTCCATCTGTGTATAATCATTTTTGTTCGTTAGAGCAAGTGAGCAATGGGCATCGCCTTTGGCACTAAAGGTGCCCCGAACGCTGATAGCCCCACTCTAGATCGGATCGGAGACTGCTTGCTTCAATGACGATCGAAAAAGGCGCTAACGAAAGTGCCTCATCACGTCCTGTGCATGTTGACAGATCTCCAGTTGGAAGATCGAAAGTTTACTAGATCGAGATTTACTAGATGTCTGGATGGATCATCTTAGAATGACAGGCGGATCTATGACACAGCTATATCTATGGCAATATGACACAGCTAGATCTATGACAATATGACATAGCTAGGTCTATGGCAATAGTCAAAGACACATAATTGACATCTAAACTAATCCATCAATCAGCTAAACCTTCACTGTCTCACATATCTATGTATGTACATATGTTTAATACCTAGTTCAACTCCTATGTAACGGGACTTAATTAGTTTCGTCTACTGTTACTCGCTCTTATCACTAGACTTTATTAATACAGTATCGAAAGTATTTATAATTATATAGAAGTAGACTCTATCCATACACACACACATACATATGTATTTGCATGTGTGTGGGGGTCAGGGAAAGGTAAAGTGGAAATACAAACTAAAGTTCAATGCAATGAAACAATAATAAAGTTATACATACACATACATATACATACATACATATCTATATGATAGAGTAATACAAAAGTAAACCACGTGGTCACAAATTTTTGCAAATTTGATAAGCTAAACAAATATACAATATCAGAAAAAACATAATTTCCCATTTGCCGAACTTGCCAATGTTACTGCATACAAACATACATACATACATACATACACACATTTGTTTAACATTTTAAACTTCATTATGCTTGTCTGTATGTACATCCACACATACATACATAAGTATGTAAATATGCGGTAATATATACGTATGTATGGTTGTATGCGATTGTTTTGATCGGCAATCTTGCGAAGAGGAATACAAATGCCGAAAGAGAAGAGAACCGGTAACTGGGAGAAGAGCAGCGGTCGTTATAAAAGCACATGGTGCGCATGACGCAGTCTACAATACACACATCATCTACCTACATACATACATACATATATACAAAATTCGTTCACAAATACATACACGCACGTATGTACGTTTGTAAAACGAAACACGTTGCCGGGGCAGCCTCTCTAGCAACAGCAGCACATCGAGACACGACCAGCTGTTGGTCGGTAATAGATGTAGGCTGATATGCGTGAAACAGATGCATTAGCATACGTACATACACACATGCATACATAGACACATATATAGCTAGACAGACAATAATGCATGTATGTATGTACGTAGCTACACACATATGCATATGTATGAGCATCCTAACACTGCGGCTGTAGATTTTAAACATTAGTAAAGGTGCTCGTTTGGTGTAACTCTATAACACAGAGTTGGTCACACTTATCAATTGCCTGGCTATTGCTGGTCTGCTGAGTAAACAAGCACGTTTTTCGATGGAATTTTCTACATACTACAACTGATTATATTAAAGAACAACTAAATTCTAATTCAACAGTTTAGCAACAAAAGAAAGCAGAGGACTGGAACATTTGTAACAACAAAAAAGCTTAATAAAAAACATCATAAGGAAACTATGTACATAAATTTCTACCTTAAATTCTACTCTACGTATGAAAATATGTTCTGCAAGGGGTACACACACACATCTATATGTGTATGTATTTGTATGCATGCCCGCACTATGTGATGCAATAAGGAGGTCGGGCTGCGTCGGCTCTCTTGCGAATCGAGATGCAGCTAATTTAAGCATACATATCTATATATATATACACATATATGAATATATATTTAAATGCGTATGCACTTACCTGGGTGTCCCTCTCCCACGGACTCGGAAGTAAATAGGAATGTTTGACCATCTTCCATGTCGTAGGAGTTGCCGTTGCCATTGCTGCCATTGAGCCCGTTGGCGCTGGATGTGGAGTGTCCGTTCGTCTTTTGTGGCATTTCGACTGCTGCTTGTTATTTGGTTGTTAAGTAGTTCAAGTTGAAACTGTATAAGACAAAAATACGTTATTAGTTTGCTTAGCCAAGAAATTGATTTTCCTAAAATCGCATGCAAATCGAATATCGTCGCTGCCTCCCTCTCTGTTTTGTAATTAATATGATTGTTATTTTTATATAATCAGCAAACGCATTATATATTTTATTTTATGTTGTGTTTCATGGGAAGTCGCACACACACACAGCAGCATCTATACATACGATTGTATGAATAAACATACACACCGATAATAAACACGCGCGGTAAAGGACGCCAGTAACTGATCAATGAAACTGTTATAATGTTTTTGGTTAAACAAACGTCTGATGCCACTGAATATGTTTTATTTTAGCCGACAGGCAGTCAAATCAGCGCAGCTAACACGCACGTCCAAACTCAGTGACGGTATGGTAGAAAAAGAGCGCACAATTTTCGCCAGCTACAGAATTTATAGCCGCGAAGCGGGAGCGGAGAACGATGGCGGCGCCTCTGAGCACGAAACGCTCTCTTCTACTCTTAGTGGTAACACGTATATGTGTGTGAGTAAGCGTGTTTTGTGTGTGTATGTTTGTCGATTGTTTTGGCGCTCCTATTTGGAGCTGCAGCCACACTCAACTTTCCTACCGTTCTTAAGCAAACTGAAAGAGCATCTCCACGTTTTTTACCGCTGTTCGTAAACAGCTGTGTTTGCAATGTGGTGGGTGGCTTAGTGTTGCCAGACTGCCTAACGTTTCGCAAGGAAAGAGACACTAAAAATATACTAAATCTTGCGATCCGCAACTTACATCAAATTGTTTAAAGTCGGGAAATTTTATGCGCTTAAGGTTTCGGTGTTGACAATCACGCGAACAGCGTCGAATTGGGACTGTTTTCTACAAAAAGTGTATTTATTTATAAATATTTGCATCTTAATCCGGAAAGATGATTTGGCAAAATTAAGGGCTTATCATCGTTTTAGTATATATTAATTAATTAAATGTGAAAGCACAATACTAATTTACATAGTCTTTCCTATGTAATATTATATTTACAATTTCAGAAGTTGTTATGCAATATTATATCCATGTAAAGCAAAATTTACTAGTATTTTTTTTAAATTATCAAAGAAGGGATATTAACAAAAAATACTTTATCAATCTACAATTTGGAATAAATTTAAGTTTTTTACAGATGCGTCACTACTGAGCACTCGACAACAATATTTTCGATTTAAAATAACAAAGACCCATAGAAAGATCGTGTCATGCTAATCACAAACAAGGTCGGCCAAGATCAAGGCGATCGGTAATCTGCTTCTGCATAATAAACACTCAAAAATCTATTCAAATAGCTGAAATAACAAGCTACATTATCTTTGGCAAGATGTTGACCCCCCAAATAGATTCGTGGTTGAGCGAAATAATATAAATTATTTCTAATATTTGTTAGGGGAATATAAGCGTGGACCATAGTAACATTCAGTATATGATAATCACTTGAACTATGACATAATTTAATCGCTTAGTATTGAACTTTAGGTAAATCCCATTCTGCTGGCATACCCTTATCTTGTTACCCAAAGCCAGTGTTGTAAAGCGTCGGCAGGCCAAAGATAAAACAGCTGTTCATGACGTGTTTTTAGTTTGTTAGCATAAGAAATATAAAACGCAACGATTTGCTTCCCTGTGCACTTTGAATTGAAAATGAAAGGGAAACTGTTGGCCTTGACGGCTATAACCATAATAGTTTTCCTGGCTCAACGAACTTCTACGTTGGACGCACCTAGCGAGAGCACAGCTGCTAAGGACCCCAGCGTCAAAGTCGAGGCCCCATTGGAGAACAAAACATCGATAGTTAATGTATCCACGGTAAATATTGGCAATGTATCGGCCAGTGCTAGCAGTTCCAATGCCCCGCCCGTGGAATTGAGCTCGGCTGTAACCGTGGTGCAACACGCGAATGCCTCTAAAAACGCGACTTCGACTGTCACGGAGCCATCCCTGATCGACCCACATGCCGTGGAGCAGGAGCACAACTCCTCGCTATCCCTCTTCTTTGTTATCTGCGTTATAATGCTGGGAATCCTCTTGATACACTCGATGCTCCAAACGGGCTTTCAATATCTGCCCGAATCCATAGTAGTGGTGTTCCTAGGCGCATTCATTGGGCTCTCGCTGAACGTGATGTCGGGCGAGAACGGCAGCTGGAAGCGAGAAGAGGTCTTCTCGCCGATGGGCTTCTTCCTCGTCCTGCTGCCGCCCATCATCTTCGAGTCTGGCTACAATCTGCACAAGGGCAACTTCTTCCAGAACATCGGCTCCATTCTGGTGTTCGCTATCTTCGGCACAACAATCTCCGCTCTGGTGATAGGCGCCGGCATCTACCTGCTGGGCATGGCAGAGGTGGCGTACAGGTGCGTATCTTTCATCAAGCTGAGAAGAAGCTGTCCTAATCACTTCTCTCTCCCTCTCTATCTCTCACTATTTCTTTCTCTCTCTCTCTCTCTCTCTCTCTCTCTCTCTCTCTCTCTCTTTGTTTAGACTAAACTTTTCAGAATCATTCGCATTTGGCTCGCTCATTTCGGCAGTCGATCCGGTGGCCACAGTCGCCATATTCCATGCCCTGGACGTGGACCCGATATTGAACATGTTGGTGTTTGGCGAAAGCATTCTCAACGATGCCATTTCGATTGTGTTGACTGCTTCGATTACGATCAATGCCAATGCAGACGCTGGCACTGGAGAGGCAATGATGAGCGCCTTGAGAACATTTTGTGAGATGTTCTTCGCATCGGCTGGCATTGGCGTCATCTTTGCCCTCATATCCGCACTGCTGCTCAAGCACATCGATCTGCGCAAGCATCCCTCGCTGGAGTTCGCAATTATGTTAATGTTCACCTACGCACCCTACGTCCTGGCCGAAGGAATACACCTCAGTGGCATCATGGCCATACTCTTCTGTGGAATCGTCATGTCCCACTACACGCATTTCAATCTATCGACTGTCACCCAAATCACGATGCAGCAGACCATGCGAACGCTGGCCTTTATAGCGGAGACCTGCGTGTTCGCTTACCTGGGCTTGGCCATCTTTTCATTCAAGCACCAAGTGGAGCTGTCATTCGTCATCTGGTCAATCGTGCTCTGTCTGATCGGTCGGGCCTGCAACATATTCCCTCTGGCTTATTTGGTGAATAAGTTCCGTGAACACAAGATCAATAACAAGATGCAGTTCATCATGTGGTTCTCTGGCCTGCGAGGTGCCATCTCCTATGCACTCTCCCTTCACTTGCATCTCGATAGCCAGGAGAAACGACATGTCATCATTACCACGACTCTGATCATTGTTCTGTTCACCACGCTCGTACTGGGCGGCTCGACGATGCCATTACTAAAGTACTTAAAGCCTGGCAAGAAACGCCGTGCTCGCGGAGCTCTCCGCTCCTCGAGCGGTGGCTCACAGAGCTCGCATCGCAAGCGCAGCAAATCAATATCCCTCTCCAAGACGCGAGAGTGGGGACAAGCCATCGACTCGGAGCACCTGTCTGAGCTGACCGAGGAGGAGGATGTCACCTTCACACAGGCGCGCGATCGCTTCGGCCGCTTGGATCGGAAGTACTTCATACCCTTCTTCACGCGTCGCTTCAACAGCCAGGAGCTGCACGAATGCAAGTCCCAAATGGCCGACTTAACCAACAAGTGGTATCAGGCCATACGAGTGAGTCCTCTGGACTCCGACGAGTCGGACGACGAGATTGGCCTGTCGGCCAATACAAGCCAGAGCAACTTGACTCGATCCTAAATCTTAAAAGATTCGGCTGACAAGCTGGCTGTGTAAAACATTCGAGTGTCCAAAGTATTTGTGTATATTAAGAACTATTCATATTAATATGTACCCTGTAATGTTATTTAGAAAAATATCTACACTTTTGTATGCATGAAGGTGGCAGTATGCGTCTATCCTCCTAGCAATTTATTATTTATAGCAGTATTTATAATTATTAATCGTTTCATAAGTTTGCCATTTTGCAAAGAATGACAGTCGAAGCTTTATCTTTAAATTATATACATATATATTTGTTTTTTTTTTATGTTTCATGTTGTTGTGTGTAAAAATGTAGTCAAAATCTAAATCAAAATATTTGTATTTTATACGAAATAAATTGTGATATAATAAATTCAAATTGAACTGTTTATTTTGGAATCGCAAGCTATACATTTTTGAAATTGAATTTCTGTTGATGTGGATCACGATTAGCGATATATCGATATGCAGACTACGATCAATCGACGCTCCACATTAGAGTGACCAGACTAGAACTGAAAAGTAAATTAAAATTTGAAGTTGAATCGATCAAAAATCCGTTACGCTTCGGAAATGCGTAGTAGCGTAATGTAGTTTGAGCATACAATTATTTACTTACTATTGTATGATCCACCCATCAGGGATTATCTCTAATTCTTGTTTAATTGAAAATGCGTTTAGATATGACTTAAATTGTTTTATTTTTATTTTACACGTTGTACAATTATTAGCACAAAATACATAATTCACTCGTTGGTAAAATACAAATTTTTGAGCTGTGTTCAGCTAATTGCAAATTGAAGATATGTATGTGTGCGCACACTGAGACACACACATGCATATACATACATACATATAATAAGCCTAAATCAATAGTAATTTAACTTAATTATTTCTCATCATGAGTTTGTAGCATTACAAATTCATCTAATACTTTCATATGAGTAATAATAGAGTTCACTTCATATTATGCAGTTCGATCCTGCGCCAGGACGAACGAGCTCTAGTCTAATTTCTATTATTTTCTTTATCTGTCGAATTTATTTATGCAGCTTTATGAAAATCTTACAAATTAAATGATATAAATCATGCAATGAATTCTGATATATATACAATTATATATATATATATATATATATATATATGTATATGTATATATCAGACACTTAATAGCTTCAGTTGTATTACGAATAAGAATGATGCCGAATAGTTATAATAAGGAAAAATGATAAGAATGATAAATATACCCAAGAGTATTAGGCTAAAAACCCCTTCACCGGAATCCAACAATAATGTAGTTATATACAAGGAAGTAAAAGTAATGCTAAGATATACTTGTTGATCAGGATTTGATACGAATTTCGTGCCAGGGTTCAGATTAGTTTAAAGAGGGACACATATGTATAGCTGACAAAGGATTTATCACAAATTAGAAGAAGAGTATTTTGTTCATCGGCTTGGCAATGGGCTAATCAAGGGGTCAATCTATGATTACGTTAGTAACTTTTACTTACTCTAATATTGCATTTTGAAAGTACTTATACGAATTTGCACGGAAGTAGCAAACTATAGGAATATACAGTACACATACATAAGTCTATCATTAGGGAATAAATAATTTTAAGTAACATGTCCGAAAGTATTAAATACATTTAACGACGCCCTTCAAAAAATTAGCTATAGTATAAATATAAGAAGATGAAGAACATTTTAACGAGTGAATACCGTATTTTGGGCTATTACCTATGTCGCCCGACCATATGCTCTAGTGCATATCAGTCGGTTCTCTGTGCTTTGACATCACATCTACTTATACCGTAAGCGTGGCTTTTACTATGATGTTAATTCGATACATGGAGTCCTTGGAGTCCTCCGTCTTACGCCGAAGGCTCCTCGACTTCATTGTCGATGCGGGATGAGCGGATGCCAGACTTTCCAGTCCACGGATAGATGTCGGGGCAGGGCTGGCATGTCTTCATGTAGCGAACGCCCGACTTGTGCCACAGATTGCAGACCTTGGGATTGTTGCATCGCTTGGGTCGGTCCTAGACCAGCATAAGATTGGATTGGAATTAGATTAGATTGGGGTGTATAAAGAGTCCAACTTACCGAGTAATCGCACTGGAATGGCTGGAAAGAATTGATTCGCGATGTTGGTGTGGGATCGCGCACCCATTGCAGCGCCTGCCAATTGGTAATGATCCAAACATCCTGCATGGCGTTTATGGCATCAAGGAACTTAATGAAGCCTTCCTTGTGGTGCGGCTGGGTGAACCAAGCGGCGTGGTAGAACAGCCCGAAAGGTGCTCTGCGAAAAAAAAGTGAATTAAGATTCAACAGCATTCAACAGTACGAAGTCTACCTGTTGGTGGTGTAATGACGCTCGAAGTTCTTCATTATCATTTTGGTGACTCCGTCCGCATCACTCGGATTGGAGCAGGCGTCGCCCATGGAGCAGCGGCCACCATTCAAGTCCTGCCACATGACCATAGGCACTTGCCAGACGCCCGGATAGCTGCGCGTCGGACACGGCGGAATCATGCAGTCGTGGAAGATCTTGTAGTCCAGGGTGTACGGCCACGAGGGTGGTCGGTTCTCATAGACCGGCATCGACGAGTCGTAGGTGAAGTTCGAGTCATACAGCATTTTGTACATCTTGTTGCCACCAACTGAGAGGAAAGGCGCCCGCATGCCGCGCACATCCGAGAGCTTCACGCCACCGTATGCAGCCAGGATCTCCCGCTGACCAGCTATTTCCCGGGTCCATTTCTTCTGTGAGAACTGCTCGCCGAAGCTATGACTGTGGTGCGATAAACAAATTCAAACTTTAAGCTCTGATACCCGACTCTACACATATGTATGAGCAAATGTGTTGGTTTGATTGAGTTAAGCACCGCGCCCGTTTATGTGTTCGTGAGTGTGGTGTAGAGGGTCGAATTGACAGTTGGAAATTGGCTTAGACTGGCAGTTATCTGGGTGTTGTTGTTGTTGCTTGTTGCTTGTGTCGCCTTGTGTGTTTGTCTCAAGTAGAGAGAGAGAGAGAGAGGGAGGGGGAGAGAGATTACTTACGAAACTGTGTGGGATGCCATTTCATGTCCATCGGCGTAGAGATTCTGCACTTGACTGTAATCAGTCCACTCGTGGGAGACGTAGAAGGTAGCTGTTATCGGGCAGCCATTGGGGTTGACGCGTCCCTTCTCAAACAGATCCATGTATAATTGCTTATTTAAGTCGTTTACCGAATCATCAAAGGTCAGGAGTACAATTTGGGGTATGCTTTCGACGGGCAATTCGCCTAGCGGTCAGAGATGAGATGGAGGGTGATGGAATGTAGAGAAAACATAATAGGATCATGAAGTGAATATAAACCAAGCAGACATAGAGAGCCAAAGGGACAGAGGACACTGATGTGAGGCATGTGGTTGATGTTGCCAGAGACAAGATGAGCCGACAGAGCGAAAGACGATCGCAACTTACGAGACCGTATGCGAGGCCATTTCGTGTCCCTCCGAATACATGTCCTGGACCATGCCGTAGTCCGTCCACTCGTGCGATATGTAGAAAGTGGCGCGCCAAGGACATCCATTGGGATTCTTGCGCGACTTGTTATTCAGTAGCTCGTTATAGAGATCAATATTGATCGTGTTGATCGCATCGTCGAAGGTGATCAACACGATTTGCGGCGTTACCGAAACGTTCAAACCTCCTATGTGACGTGAGGCATTGGGTTTAGTCTTAAGTCTACTTACAGCAAGATTAGCTAAGAGTTCCAAACTAATTTGCCCGGCAGTGCCGGAATGGTCGAGAAGGTCGTCAATTAGCACTCGAATACTCACCGGGTATGTCCTTGCCACCGCAGTAGCAATCGGGCAGCAGACAGACATCCTTGCGGCACTTGGCTGCCGTCTTGTCAGGCGTCGGTTGTGGGTAAATGGGATCCGGTCGAGTGGGAGGATATTTATAAATGTCCACAAACTCTTGAGCCTTCGAGACAATTGTGCCCGCTGGCTTAAGCGTGGGACGTGTTCGCCTGATTAAGATTGAATGATATTTATATTATCGATACCTATATGGAGTGGACCTAACTTACGGCGGATGTGTTCCTCTGTTCGGAGTGGCTACAGCATCGCGTTCCTGGTTCGTGTATATAGCACTGCCTCGGTTTCTATTGTTGTTTCTAGATGCAATGGTTTTAAGATAAATAATATTTATATATTTGATATTTTATGAAATTAGGAAACAATTTCAACTGTGCGAAATGCCAACCAATTATTTTATGGTCTATAGCTACACAAATAGATACAAGGTACAAAAATATGTTCAGTTAATTTATGTGAATTTAGTGATTAATCACCTCGCCACAACCATGAATAAATTATAATTATTAATATACAAATTTGTGTGTGTGCATGTGTGTGTGTGTGTGTGTGTGTGTGTGTGTTTGTGTGTGTGTGTGTTTATGTATGTATGTATGTACACGTGAATAAAATTCATATCAGCAGCCAATTCGATTACACATATAATATATATAAGAAGAACCAAAAATTGAATATGTAGTATACTTATGTGTCTGTGTAGCGGGATTGGGCTGTAAACCTAAGCTGAGAACAGTAGACGGATAGAATCAATAAATACAGTTGATATTTATTCGCTTTGTATATCGCTGTAGAATATGTTTGTGGTTCGCATTGACTTCGTGTGTCGTGTGGGTCGGAGCGGCTCAACTTGTTGGGCGGCGCGCAACACATTCGAAATCTTAGTGCAGATTTACATAAGATCTGTCTACATTTAACAGCTCATCTCATTGTTAAATGTTAACAGTGATACTAAATGGGGGCTCAGTAAAATGTGCAAATGCAGTTCTACGTCTAGACCAGCTAGATATATCTGCAATTTCGAGCCACATACTTACATAGGAGTGGAGAGGCTAGACATATTTAATTCAAATTTGAGACTTTGATCGTTCAGTTTTGTACATACATACATAGTTGTGGTATGTATAGATTGGTTTGCATAAATAAAAAAAAATAAAAGTGTTTGCCACTAAAATCATAATAAAATCACATATATTTTAAAAAGAAAAGAAAACAAAAGAAGTGTTCAAAATATATGAAAAGTTATACGGGCCACCACCCAACGGTTACGAGTTGATTACGTACTTATGCTCACCGTCTGCAGTCTGTACATTGTCGCAACATTTTACAGAGCAGCTAATATTTAGTATTTACTTATGTATCTTTGCACTAAGAGTCTACGAATAATGTAAGGAGGCGAAGAGTGATCTGGGCATTATTGTTGTGGTCGAGAAGAGTTTTAAACAGTTTGCCTATTGGTTGTTTTCTTGTTCTTTTTTCTTGTACATATATTGACTACTAATTAAAGGCGTACTAGAAAGCCAACAAACAACCAGAGTTCTACGAAAGTGGGTGAATGTGGGTAATGAGGAAAGAGAACTACGTAAGAGTAAAGTTGAGTTGGGTTGGTTTTAGAGGAGACTAGATCTGTGTTGAGAACAAAATTACGGTGAATTTGTATTTAAAGAGAGGAGAGTGATAATGCAGAGGTAACAGCTACTAAGGAGCGTTAATTATAAATCACTGTTTATACCTTGAGGGGATTTCGTTGCACTTGAGGTTCAGTGTGCTATCGGAGCACTTCACCGAAATAGCAGCGACAGCGGCATTGGCATTCGCATTCGCATTGTTGTTGTTGTTGTATTGGTGGTGTTGTTGTTGTTGTTGTTGGTTGTTGTTGTTACTGTTGGGTGTAAGGCCATTATGGAACTTATTAGCTCGACCCCCTGGTATCTGATATGTGGACGGGGTAGAGACCGGGCTAGACGATTGGGCGGCAGCAGCGGCAATCGACGACTTTAAAGCGTTATTTACCCTCGAGACTCGTGTCGTTGGTGGAGAACTTAATGGTATGGAAGGGGTGGCAGTCGTGGTTGAAGTGTCAGGTGTGGTGCTAACCACTGGGCTACTACTGGCTACTGCTGCTGCTATTGCTTCAGCATCTAATTTTCTAAGAGTGGGTGGTGAGGGGAACAATTTGGATTGGATTCCTATCGGCTTGGAAATAATGTGTGGGACTCGTGTGGTTGGCAGTGATGCAGTAGTCGTGGTAGCAAAAGTAGTAGTAGTAGATCTCATTGTAGTCGTAACATTCCGGACCGGTTTAATTTCGTTAACTGAAGCTTTTATCTCTGGTCCGGAATTCTCATCGACGAACTGTGGCGAGCCGCTCTCATCACTATCGCTGGCAGAGAGGAAATGCTGCAGTTGCTCCAACACATTCGAATTACGGAACTTGGATCGGCCAATGTTATTTTTGATATAGCCGGCATTCTGCAGACTCTCGGCCAATGTTCGCTCTGCCGTTTGCTGTCGATACTTGTTCGAGTACAAATACTTGACTGGTGGCTGATCGGATATAATAACTACATCTTCAATGGAGCTAGGAGATATCTCTGTGCTCACGGTCTGCTCTATGCTGTTGTCCTGCTTAGCGTCGAGTGGTTGGCTGGCAATTAGAGCCTCTGCCCGTGGATTATCCCCCGTTGCGGCTTCATTCTCATTGGGATTACGTTTGGGTGCATGTGTAGCTTCACTAGTTGGCGGTATCAGAGAGGCTGGCGTCTTTTGATACCTATGAACAGTTTCTTTGGCCTGCTGAGCTGCTTTGTATGTCTCGTACTTTTCTCTCGACTTGGCCGTTGGCTCAAATATCGTTTGTCGATTGTTAGCAACTCGTCCGCGATGCGCCTTCCTTCTTAAGTGTGGCGCGGATGGAGAGCTTCTTGGCTCATAGCTGTTGGGTATCCTGAATTTGGGCGCATATGTGGTCGGCTCGTCCACACTATCCAAATTATAGTTTAAAGTAGCCGCCGTGTACCGTGATCGACCCCGAGGACGCACTGGAGTTTCAGATACTTGAATGGGGGGTGAGGTCACCACAGCGGATACTGTTGGCTCTACAATAGTGGTAGTCAGTGCTGCCTCTGTAGGTACTTTACTCGTCGTTGTGGTTGTAGTTGTCGTTGTGGCTGTGACTCTGCTGAAGACTGGCCTTTGGGGACTGAAGGTGCTAAGGATAGCATCACTTATGCTAAAGTTGCGGGTGTTGCCGTTTGCCATTGTATCAAGGACGAACTGGGTTGCGTTCTTCTGTATTGGGCTGGCAGTTACATAATTCCTTGCGGGCTTTGGTGTTGTTTGCAGAAACGGTACGGAGGCTGCGTTTGCATTTGCATAGCGCGTTCGGGCCGTTGTTCTGAGGCTGTTCTGTGGCAGCCGCTCGTCCTGGAGCAGGCTCTCAAGGCTTTTATAGGGAGAAACAAAACGCATAGCTGGATTGCTCGTGACACGAATGAGGTTGTCCTTGAACAGATTGGCTCGTGCTGTAAAGCTCTGGCCAGCATTCGCTCGCTCGGTGCTAGTAATTGAAGCAGTAATTGCCCTAGCTGGCGCAGCTGAAGTGGCTCTGGCTGTACTGCTGGGCGGATCGGTGACCCTGAATGTTGGAATTGTGGTCAATTTACTAGGTGCTTGCTTAATGGTTGGCCGACCGTTGCGCCAGATGCGTAGCGGAGCATATGTGGTCGGAATGATATCGTCATACTCCGCGCTCATATGATTAACTGATGTTAGCGGAAAACTAGTTGTTGTTGTTGCAATGTTGGGCTTAACACGTTGCCCACTATCGGGACGCTCAAAGAGCGGCTCCGACGCGTTATCCTCGCTCAATGGCTCCTTTGCCGTCAAACTAAATCCATGTGATCCGCTCTCAAGGCTATACTCGTATGCCTTGTTTGGTCGCGTTGCATTTGTGCCCTCCAACGGCAGCTCGGATGACGCATCCCTCGGCGCATTCTTGCTAGTTGCTCTGAAGCTCTGGGGCTTCACATCAGACAGCACATAGCTTTGTATGCGTTTGCTTTGATTGTGCTCGGTGGATAATGCTTTTTCTTTTCCAAAGTCGCTGTAGCTGTTGTCCCTTATGTAGGCGGCCTTTGATGCCTTCCCTGTGGGCGTTCGCACCAAGTTGCTGGCTCCATAGGCTGCGGCATTTATGAAATCCAGAAACTTGGGCGAAGTGCTTGTCTCATAGGCATGACCACTAGGTATCTCTGCCGTGTGGACTTGCACATTCTGGCTTTCGTCGTAAATTGTCTCAACATACTTCTGAGTACTACTATTTGCACTGTCATTTGCGTGCGCCCACGACTCACTGACGCGACTCACTGAAGGTGCGACTGTAGATTGGACTTGGGGCGGAATTTTGTTGTCATTGATAGCTTGGCTTTGAGTGCCAGCCACAGCACTGATTAAGGACTTGGCCAGAGACTGTAGCTTTGCCTTGAGAAAGGGATTGGAAGTGTATGTGGGAAGGGCTGAAGGAGTTGGCTTCACTGTGGTGGTGGTGGTCGTGGGAGTTGTTGTACTGGGTGGTTGTGTAGTACGCGGTTTTGTGGTTGTCTTTAATTTGATTATAACATTTTGCTTAAAGTTTTTATTTGCATGCGCTTTTGAGCTGTTGAAGAGATGTGTATTTATAATAAACAATCACATTAGTGTTAGTATCATATCCAGTTCGGTTTCGTGTGTGTGTCTAAAGGGTGTGTGTGTGTGTGTGTGTGTAGTGTAACATAAGACTATATCTATATCCTTTGGCTCTGATTGATTATTCGACTAGATATATGCACCTTAGGTTCGGTGAATCACAGTGGGAGATCTTATTACTAAGCACATGCCATGCGAACTTCACAACATATCTCATAGCTTAGATATATGAATACATATATGTATGTAGGTATATGTGTGTAGAGATCATGCAATGAGTTTGAGCTTAAATATCGTCAGAGAACACAAAAGGAATTAGTGGGAAAGTACATGTGTGTAGTTACAATCAGCCTGAATAGTGAAAAAGAAGAAAACTTTTGTGAATTCCGCAAATAGCTCAGCTAACTTGAATCGATTCGATTTGTTTTGTTTTGGTTTCATTTGATGGTCAATGTGTAAGAGGTGTAATATCGAAAAATGATCTTAAAACAAAACTGATGATTTGCTTAAATTCGATTGTTTTGAAGCCAGCTAGCCGATGGCAGGCTAAGTAGTGGCAATCATTGAGAACTAGAAGGCTCAGGCAGGTCTACGTATTTATGTATCTAGTAGAGCTCTTGACTTATTGGGGAATAAAAAGTACCTTGAAGGTTGCAATGTAGTTGTTGTTGTTGTGGTTGTTGTTGTTCTTGTTGTGGTTGCAGGGGGCTTTGTGACTGGTTGTGTGGTGGTTGTGGTTATCTTGTTTGTATTCCTGCTTGTGACTGTAGATGACTTTAAGATCGGAAGGCGTGTGGGTGTCATTGTCGTGTACTTCTTAGTCTGATCTGTTCTGAAAGCCGAAGTTGACTGGGCGACATCGTTGGCTATCAGATAATAATCGGCCGATTTGATTGACTTGGGAGGCAGAGTGCTCGGGCTAGTCTTCGATGGGGAAACGCGCTCGCTCTGATAATAGTCCGCGGGTGAATTTTGAGCGTATTCTGAGGAGCTGGAATAGCTGTAATCAGGCTCTTCATAGCTCGTGTGGGGCGTGGTAAACGTGTCGTAGTAGTTGCGCACATCAGGCCTCTGAGCCGGGATTTTAGTTGTCGGGAGAGTGGCCCGTGCATCCAGAGTTTGTATGGTCACCTCTTCGGCCCTGGTAGAGAGATTTGTTGTAGGTTGGATGTCGTGTTTTGTTTTTTTCGAGATGAAATTGTATGTAAATTTTGATGGATCTTGTGTAACATATAACGGATGTGGTGTGTTGTATGGAAGTGTACTTTGCTTGGACATGCTAGCTGGCTTTGATCAAGAGTGTGTTGAAATCTTCATTCTTTCAATATACTGACAAGTTGGGACACATACTTAAATACTTGTGAGTTAGAATTTTCTGCGAGCTAGTTAGCTTGTGAGACATGAATTGTAATATTTTCAAAGAGATGCTACAAAATTTCAGTTCGAATGCAATTGCAATCGTCCAGAGAATACTCACCGTTGCGGCGGAGGCGTGGGCTGATCGTACACATTATCCTGCTCGATCTGTTCAAAGGATTCGTGTAAGAATATGACAGCACGATTAATGGATCTCTTTTCTTTCGCTTTCTATTTCTCACCTGTGCATTGAGATCCTCTTCATAGTCCGTATTATAGCTCAAGGTAGGCTGACTGTTGTAGCTTTGCCTTTGCGGAGGGGTCGGCGTAGTCAGTATCTCCAAGGGCCTGTAGGTCGATTGCTGTTGCTGCCGCACTGGCGGCTGGTACTGCTGGGGCGGCTTTTGCTGATGTTGGTCCTGCTGCTGTTGATACTCAATATCCCTATATAAATCAATATCGTCGTCGTAAACAGAATAGTAGGATGAATCATAGGGATTTGGTAGGGCAGGTGCCTGCTCTGGTTGTTGTTGTTGTTGCTGTTGTTGAGGTTGTTGGAATGGTGACGGTTGTTGTTGTTGCGGCTGCTGTGGTGTTTGGTAGCCACCCCCATGATTGAATATGGATGTATTGTAGTAGTTACGATTGGATGCAAACTGTGCCGGTGAAGCTTGTGAGCTTGGTTGGACAAAAATGTTATCGGAAGTTTGCGCTGACGGCGAAGATGACTCAACTCTGCATGCACAATCGAGTGTGGGCAGAGTGGCAGAGTATGTGGCGCAAGTTATTTACAGTAACGAGTATAATTTAATTAATTTAAATTATTGATGTCATTATATAATACATGTGTGTATGTGTGTGTGTAAGGCAATGTCAGTATTCGGTATATTCATATTTTACAGAGGGGGAAAGAGAAATGTAAAACGAAAACGAAAACGAAAACGAAAACGAAAAGTAATTAAAACGTATAATTAGAATACATCTGAACCTATGTAAGTCATGAGATCATTTAGTAGTCGAGGTGATGAGTTATAGCAGATGAGTTAGCGGTTGAAATTTTGGTTAGAGTTGCCCAGTCCCTACAACATAAGTTTAGTCAACTGTACAGATTTGGTAAGTTCCATCCGTTTAGATTTCTTAGTAATGGGTATAAGGTCTGAACGTAAACGTTTAAACAGTAGCGCCTGTGGGCGGGCGGGCAGTGGCATTAAGGCTTTTTTTATTTTATTATGTACATTGTAACTGCCGTTTTCGTATTTGTGTGTATTTGTGTAGCGGCACCAAATAATTGAAGAGCACATTGGTCGTCGACTTTTATAACTACCTTTGTCTTTCCGGGGTTGAAGTGATATGTACCGAGTTCAAGTTCTGGCCACCTAAGCCATTATTACTAGTGCCGGGTTTGGCGTAGGCGGCCCCTCGACTGGTTTCATTTTGCGTGCGCTCTAATCCGTCCGGATTACTCTGCTGAACTTGGGACTGCCATTTCTGCTGTCCGCGCGTGCGGTGCGGTCGCACAGTGTAGCGGATTTTAGTTTGAGGCGTAGGCGTTGCAGTGCTTGGTGTAGTTGTGCGCGTTCGAACTGTGGTCTGGCTGCTGGGCGAGACTGTTGGTTGTAGCTGCGGCAGTCGCTGCTTCAGTTCCTGAAATATGTCACTTGGAAAGCTGATGAACGCTGGAACTCCATTGCCTGCGCTGGGCTGAGTGAGCTGCGTGAAATTTGGAAAGGGTCGGCGTGTTGTTGTGGCCTCCATAAATCCGGTTTGAGGATGGTTTCGTATCCTGCTGGCTGTTGTCGAAGGAGATCCCTCCGTAGTCACCTGTGGACGAGGCGGCGCCATTGTCTCTGACATGGGCATATAAGGCGGCATGCGGGACGGTGGCAGTATGTCCTCATCAACCCCATCATCGTAATCCTCGTCATAGTAATCTACAGTTTTGTCCGTGGTAGTGGTAATTCTGCCCGCGCTAATCCTGGGACGCGTTGTGGTGGAGGTCGTTGATTGATTAGAATTAGACACCTGTTTGTTTATCTGATTTTGTATGCTCTTAACGAAGGATTCATAGCCCCTAAGAACAGGTGTGGTTGATGCTTGGCTGGTTGTGGTGATTGGAAGTCTCGTAGGTATTGGATTTGACTTCAAAAGGGGTCTAGATGTCACTGTACTTGATGGCGTTGAACTGATGACTGGACGCCGAAGAACCAAGGCATTGCGGACATTGCCACTTCCATCATTGCTTACCTGCTTAAAATACTTTATTATTGGGTTGACAGCCGGATTAAAACTTGCTAGATCACTGGCTTTCAAGTTTGCCATAAATTCGTTTATATTGAATTGAAAATTGGTCTTCTGTGGCTTGGCAGTAGTTGAGGGTTTGGGTGGCTCCAATTTGGGGGGCAGAGTAGAGCTGACGGATTTCGTAAAGGTTTGATACGATTCCGGCATGGTAGTATTCGAAGCGTAGCTGATACCCACTGGCAAGTGCGACAAATCTCGGAAAGGTACCTCCTGCAGACCGTTGGGGTTTTTGTAGGCCAGATTGGGGGCCGAGACTATGTTGAAGTTTGGCGTCACATGCACTGGCGTGACTGGAGGACGAACCTTGACTGCGGCGTGCTCAATTTGATTAAGCTTGGCGTTGTTGTAAACGCCCTTCATTTTTTGATTTGCCACTATATTATATTGGAAGTAATTGCTCTCTGTCGTGCTCGGAATATCTGGACTTTGAGCAATACTGAACTGAGATACTAGTTTGCCAGCATTCGATATGCTCGGTGTGTACTCCTGTTTGTTATTATAAAAGCCACCCATGGTGCTGTACTGAGCGTAATGGTTGCTGGGCGTAACTTGTTGGCTCGGCCTAGTCGTAGAATAGTACTCGAATGATGGCCGCTGGGTTGTGGGATGCACGGTGGGGTTAATTGGCTGATTGTCCAAATGAAAGTAGGCAAAATTTTCAGCTTGTATTTGTTTTCGACGTTCTTTAAGCTGTTTCAGCTGCTGGATAAGGTAGGGCAGTAAGTCGCCTTGGTTCGATTGTTCCTGATAACCACCTGGCGGTCTTGAGCTCGTTGATCCGACCGTACCATAGTAACTACCTGCAATGGGTCGAAAGTCATCTTCCAATGGCGGTGGCGGTAGAGACAAATTGTAGCCGGTGTAAACTGAAGTGGGTTTTTTCCCATACGGCGAAAGAGGCTCTGGCTGCTGCGGAGGCTGCTGAGGCTGCTGAGGATGCTGGAGGAACGCCTTGTATCCTGGGTTGAGTTGATTATAGTTCTGACTTGCGGGAGTGTGCTGACTAGGAGGAGTGAGATAAGGATTGTAGCTACCGAAGCTGTATCCATTCTTTCCTGACCCAGAGTAAGGCTGATGAACTGGTGTGTCGATGGAACGATAGTTATGCGATGGCCACTTGGCAGGTGCATGTGGAAAGGGACGCAGCTGACGTGCGCGTCGCTTGGACTCGCCCGTAGCCGTGTCATCGCTATCTTCGATTGGTTCGCTGTCATCAGAGTCCGGAATCGCAAAGTCTAACTCAGCTTGGCTAATTTTGGATGAGTATTTTTGCGGTTGGACGACAGCTGGCGCAGCTTCATCATAATGTTCTTGAGAGTTATTCGAGTTATTGGAACTATTGGAG
This sequence comes from Drosophila mercatorum, assembly GCA_961210405.1. Lineage (NCBI taxonomy): Eukaryota > Metazoa > Arthropoda > Insecta > Diptera > Drosophilidae > Drosophila > Drosophila mercatorum. The sequence continues at coordinate 1,997,888 of CAUIUS010000009.1, forward strand.
CTATTTGTCGTTTCGCCACTGCCCACTTGAGCACTGCTGGGACTGTCTGGCTCCATGACTTCGCTCGAAGTGTTTGAATCGTTGGGCATTTCAGTAGGGACAGCCACTTCCGCTGGCGTAGTCGACATTAGCCCACTAACATCGCGCCGTCTGCGTCCTCTGTCTACATCGAGTCGGTTATGTGACAGTTCGTGTTCGACAGTTGTCACGTCGTCGTTTAAGCTATCGCTGTTTGCGTACAGAATTTAGCCGAAAAGCATTTGAGTCGGTTGGTAAGTCATTTGATGTAAAATATAGAGATAGTGCAGTATGCAGTATGCATGGTATGAGAAAAAAGAGTAGTAAAATGGGTGGAGAATAAACTTTAGATCAGTTATGAATTTGTTGAAAATAAAGCAAAAAGTAAATTACCATCAGGAGAGAGTAAATTGAATTTTGAAAGCGACGGCAGATGAAGCACTACATTTGATGGGGAGGCAAATCAGGCACATAACTTACCTGTAAGCGGTGCCGAACGTGTAGGATCCAATTTTTCCGTGGTTGGGTATGGCATTTATGCTGGCCTGGTGCAGAATGCCATCGCGGTCCCGCTGCACCTGGCTAACAGTACTCGGCTGGCCACGATAGACACGTTGCTGACGCTCGCTGTCCTCCTCCTCGGGCAGAGTTTCATGCGCCTCGGCATAGAGCTTTGTATACTAAATATGAATTTAAAATAACAACTAGCAGTTGGCCTTGGCTCACCTTGGCTATTTCCTCCTGCGATTCCAGAAGCGACTTGGGCTGTCCTCGGGACGTGACCACCGGGTTGGGAGCTACGGTGAGTTCTGGGGGTGGTGGCAGATGCTGAACCTGAGCCTGTATAGTCTGGGGAGGCGAACGATGATACTGCGGCGGGACTGTGACTGTCTTTTGTGTAGCTGTTGGACTGGAGAAGGCGGACCCAAAGCGAATGCGACTCGGAACATGTTGCTGGGGCTTGTTACGTGAGGCACCACCTACTTCGGTAGAGGTGGCCGACGTGCCGCTGTCCACAACTTCACAGCCCACATTTCTGGGCCAATCACAGGTCTGCAGCTCGTGAGAGTACATCAGTCCTCCAGTACAGCTCTCAAGCAGCGCACCACCAAATACGCATACATAGTACTGAGTGCAGTCCGAGGGATGGGGGTAGTATCCAAACTCTTCGGGGCAGTCAAAGCTGACACCATTCGAGCTGGTCGACTTCACATTGGTGCCAAAACTGCGAGAATTGGTGACGCGTGGAGCTCGTTTGCTTTGCGCATCTACTGATCCTGCAAGCGCAGAAAGGTAAGTTAGCAAATATGCCATTTAAATATCATCGAGTCTATTATTATTTGTATTGCAAAACTTATATACCCTATCCCATTTGCGAACAGAGTGTAAAAGCTGATCTATGAGCATAACCTTTTATGCAGAAAGCTAGTCGCCAGCCCACACAATGCCATTTATCGTTAAGAAAATATTAACAAAGTATTGAAACTGATTAGCTATTCAGACAATTGAAGCTGAATTTGAATTGAAGCCAATTCGCTGCAATCAGAGCTAAACCAACTTTGAAATAAAAGTAACTTGGCTGAGACAGCCTAAAGCCAGCAAATGGCACGACCGATTTGAGCGGCTCGCCCAAGGTATGGGCGCAATGTAATAATTGGGGCGGAAGTTGTGTTTACTCTCATTGCTTAGCATTTGAGGCATATACGTATCTGTTTGTAGCTGGCTTGCAATATTTCTGTACTGACAACTGAAACCACAGCTAATAAATTAAACGAATTGCAACATTAAAATTATACAAGGAGCTCGCTGCGGCACGATATCAGCCAACCTTCGATTTCCATTTGGCTCATAGCTGAAAAACCATAAGCTTAGAATGCAAGCCAGAGTAGTATGATCGACAGTGCTTTATTTTTTCAATATAATGGTTTTTTCTTGGGACACCGTGGCTTGAGTCTCTATCCATTCATTTTTTGACCCACCTCAAATATACACACACACACACATACACACAGCAGAGTTGGACTGCAACTGAACATTATTATGCTATACTTTAATTGTAACGTGAGCATTTTCAGACAAAAACAAGTTATAATAACTCGAAGTGGGGTTGCACTTTTGACCAGCCACGAGACGGCGCACGAGGCACCTTATATATTTTTCGTAGTGGGGTAACATAATATATTTGGCTTGATAGAGACACCTTTTCCCAAAGCAAATTTACATTCACTTTTTACTTTTCTATTGTTCCCAATAACAGTTTCTAAGCCAGATAAGGCCTTGTGTCTGTCGCTTTTGGCTTTTCGTCATTATCGTAATTGGGCGTAGATGAATTGTTAATTTACTGTTGACCAGTAATAATATGCGCCCTTTCAACTGCAAGTACCCAGTTCGAAATGCCTGAACATAGCAATTTCTTCTTGATACTGAATGATGAAAGTGGATGTGACCGATTAAAGAGGTCGGCCCCTATATAAAATATAATGTGTATTCGATCCCGTTCCGGTCAGCTGATGCGAATATCTGATGAGGCTGAGGAGGCAAAAGCTCCGCAGGGTATGTTCACGTTGTGCGCTCTCAAGTGCGCATTCTATTTTGCTTGCGCATACATGTTTTTCTAATGGACGTCACATGAGCAATCATGTCAAGGCTGCTGGATAAGATCTGTTTAGCATGCAGCACGCACCGCAAATCGTATAATTATCACACAAAAGCGTCGCAGCTTTCAGTCTCTTTGACTGAGTGATATATGCGCGGTGGCCGCCAGTGCTGCAAAAGTAAGCTAATCACGTGCCAATGCAAAAGTCGCCGAAGTCTAGGATGACATTTGTCTTGGCCAGCCACCAGCCAGCCAGCCAGTCAGCCAACACATTTGCCGATTCATTGTTGCCGTTTGTACTTTCTGCTCCACTAAGCAAAATGTGTACGTGGATTTGCTTAGCTAGTTGCTAAGAGCATGGCTGGGTTGTCTTATGCAATGCACAGTAATTCGGCCATAAGCCTGATTGGCTTTATTTTGTTTTTGTTTTTGTGGGTTTGTTCAGCGCTTGTCGATTGCTTCTCTTGTGCTGCTCTGCTCTACTTGTTCAAAAATAAGAGCAACACATTACGCGACTTTTATTGAAAGTGAAGTACTATACAGCACATAAAAAGGCAACCTGACAAATACTTGGACAATTTGAATGGTCGCTACACAATATCTATTGATACGCTTTTCTGTCAATTGACGGGAATTTATGTGGCTTTGCCACTTCCGGGCATTAAGTCCGTTATTGAGGTCATTAGCTTATTAAGTTATTTCTACTCAACGATGCCCTTTACATTTTCGAGTTGTAACTTATATATAATTTATACTTTGATTTTTAATAACTATATAAGGCTTTCAGTTCTTCAATTGATACAATTTGTTAAAGTATTTTGCCAATTGTTTTATATTTTTAATTAATTTTTTAAGTGGCGTTTGCGCGCTTCGAATTTCAAATTAATAAGGCGATATCATTGCTGGCATCGAGTTTGTGTTTTCTTGCGTCTACTAGTTCGGTAGGTGCGGTTCACAATTAAACGCACGCTTCGTAGATGGAAAACGAGCACTGGTCAGCTTTCAGTTTTTAATCGATTGCACAATTCAACGAGAAGGCGTACCGGAGACCTCAAGGCAACATTTCGGCCAACAAACTGAGCTTTGCTACATTTTGCCGTATTGCTATTTCTTTTGTTGCCAGCATTGGATAGCGGGGCAGAGCGAAGCGGCGATTACCTTGCGAGCGCTTTGCATGTGCGCAGGAAGTTTGGGATCGTTACTTGAGATTTTCCTTTCTAAAAACCGCCGTTACAGTCAACAGTCACTTCCTGGGTGCCAAGCCACGACAAATGCCTCAAATACTAATACCATTTAAGAAGCTCACAATTGTTTGGCTTTTGGCTATTATATTCCGCAGCTAGTTAAGCGACATAAATTACTTTTAGTATATTAAAATTCATTCACTCTATGAATGTAACCGAAAATAAAAAGACAATTCGGATTCGAAATATAAGTGCCATAAAAATTCAGATTAAATGTATTCGCAATAAATTTTTCAGCTATTTTGCGATAGCCGATAAATTATGTTATTGATTTGTATCTTGCGGCGGAGTTTGCTATAATTAAAGATTTATGAGCTCGAGAATGGCAAACATAATTTGTAGATGCTTGCACAATGCGCTGCGAGCTCCTTTGCTCTTTGAGTGTCGATAAATTACCATAAGCCGACAAGTGCAATATGCCAGGAGTCCTATCTATGCTATAACTTATACGCAACCAATTGTCACATTCGAGAAAATTAAGCAAGTGACTGAAGTGTACTGGCCATGCCTTCTAGCTACAGTCCAAAACAGTGCAGTACAGTTGCCTTTCGTTTCGATACACAAAATGACGCTGATCTGCAGTGGTATGTGGCGAGCTCAAAAGTGAGAGCTATATTGGAACCCACTATTTTATGCACCACAAACAGGAAATATACAACTATGCAACATTCGCCAGCTTTTCGACTTTTTGCTACAGTTGCTATTTTTGCTACGGTCAGCTGTGGGCCCCATTCAAAGCATTGGCTACACTAGAGCCGCATACGTTTTTGGCAATTATGTAACACAGCTCCTGGGCAGCATTGAGTTGACACATATATATTAACTTTTATTTTGTCCATATCATCAACGGCTAAGAACTGATTCGTTTTTAAGCCAACAAGACGAAGATCCACTACATCAACTGAATAGAAACTTTGTTAAGACTTAGAATATAGTTGTTTACTTATGTTATATATAAAACTTCAATCAATTTATTTATTAAACAAATTTCGGTATTTTTATTACCAAAAACATTCTGGAACACTTGTCACATTCTGAAGACATAGATCTGGCATTATTCGTACAGTGTAGACGCTTTAGTATATAGGTTTTTTTACATCAAATGAGATAAGATTTCTATATATCTATAAATGCATACATAGATAGATATTCAGTCTAGTATGCTTCGATTAAATTATTTTTGGTCACAGTGAATGTTGCCGAGCAACGCCAACTTCGACCACAGCAAAAAGTAAAACACAGCTAGCACGAAAAGTGGGTCAAACTGAGAATATTGCATAAGATGTAGACACAACACTCACCAACGTACGTACATACATACATACAGATGCAGAGACAAGCTATTTGAAATCTTGCTGCTAGTTGCAGCAACTAGACCACGCGACGTCGACAGCCAAAGCGACAAAGCGACGGCAATATCAACAGCAACAATAACAGCAGCAGCAGCAACAACAACAAGAGCGGCTCAGTGTGGCGCAAGTCTTGCAGAGCGCATTTAAAATGCGGCAAGCCACGCCTGCTTCAAAATCGATCACTTTCGCATACTTGTAAATCGAAGCCAGCCAGCCAGCCAGCCTGCCTGCCAGCCAGCCAGCTGGTTGGTGTGCCACAGCAGCAACAGCAGCTTTCGATGTGGCCTGCAACTTTATATGGTGCAGTGTGCTCGATGGTTTTTCAGTTCGAGTGTCGCATTTGCAATGACTGATCAGAAATGCCTGCATCGAATTGGTTTTTTAGTCTCCAGTTGGGCCATCGTATTACAGCGTTGCTAATGTCGCTATGTCGAGAGTTCGCTATGGAATCTAGCCAGACTGCGATTACGACTGTCGCGCTCGATTAGTCACATGTAAATTTCTTGCATTTGTCTATAGCTTTCAGTATGACATAAGGCAATTAACCAAATATTTTAGTTCATCTCCTCCCCTGCAAGTGTTTTCTTTTTGCCTGATCTTGGCCTAATATTAAAATTCTAATCGGATCAGAGGTCAATGTACACCACACAGCGAGCACCAGCTAACCATAGAGACGGAGTCAAAAGATGAATAATACTATTATAAACGCGCAGACTGTGACAACGAAAATTTACATACAGCAAACAATTTCTGCATTTTCCAAACAGCAAACGAATTTAGCATCATCAACGGACTACAGATACCACAGTGGCCGCTCCACGTTCCACGGCCGTGACGCTCATTTTTCAGTTCAATTAAATTTGAAAGAAAAACGCCCCATTGACTCTAGCGGCAGAGAGGTCAAGGTGCTCATATCTGTCTGTGGCTGTGGCCTCTTCGTTGCCGCTGACATGGTTGCTGTTGCCAATGCTGCTGCTGCTGTACTTATTTTGGTGAAGCATTTATTATTGGCATTTTGCTGAAACGCCGGATGCTGCTGAATTTCAAATGTAGATACATACAGGTACGTCTATGTATGTGGGTTGAAATAAAGCATTCGTTTCATATTCCAAAGAAAATTTTCAAAACTGTAAACGATGCTGACGATTCAGCCCAATTGTCGTTAAATGAAAGGAGCATTGCACAATTGTGATACTAAAACAAATTCACCAGGCAAATGGAGCCTGATGATTGTCTTCATCAACTGTCAACTAAAAATTGTAGTGTGTGGGTGTCAAACTGGACGTTGTTGCCTCAGATACATATACGAAAACCGGGTACCATCTATGATGCGTTTGCATTTGTGTATCGTTTGCTTTTGGTTTCGCAGGTGCGCGGAAGTCGGAGTCTGCGTTGAAAGTAAATGGAAAAGTGGGACTAAAAAGTCAGACAATGGTATTTGCATATATAGTATCTATGCCTTTGCAAGATATTGCCACGAAATGCATTCTCAGCGAATGGAGTTATTGTTGATGTGCCGTCTGCCAAGAGCGCGCTCTCAGGTGTGCGTTAACAATTTCCCTCAATCTTTAGTTTTACAATCCCAATTTCATCTCTAGCCATTATTTACGCCCTTAACCTGTTAACGAGAGCTGTTATAAATGCTTAAATTGTTTAAACACATTTTTCAGGTTAGCAAAGGTTCAACAAAGCGTTTTTACTCCATCGCTCTTTGGTCTTCCCCCACTAAGCACCGGAGTGGGGATTTTATGGTTTGCGGCCGTTCGGAGATTAGCTGCGGCCACTGTCGCCGTTAATTTTACAAGCACCGTGTCAATATTTGTTGTTGTTGATCTGCGTGAACTTGATTTTACGAAGATTTGTGTGAAATAAACTTAAGCTGTTGACTGTCGAAAAAATGGAGGGAGGCAGCACTTAACGCTAAAAGATACATATCTTTTAAATGGTAGCATAACATCTATTTAACGCTTACATTTTTGCTAAAGACAATGGCTGGCAGATAGGGTAATTATACAATTTATTGTCGAATCATATATAATCTTAATTGTTTCTTTTTTACAGCGCAATGTGTTGTACTACTGAACACGAAAAAGGTTAAGTTATGTCTGCATATGTTTGCACTTTCACTCTGTGCCCATGCACAATTGAATGCTTTGTACGCGAAGGCAAGGCCTGATTGACACCGATTTTGAACTTATCATCGGACCTAAGTCACTTGTGCTCGTCCATACCACGCACAATTACGTATTCGCAGTCGTATTCGTATTCGATTTGGAGCAAACAAAGTACAAGCGTACTTGAAAGCAATCAAAAACAACATGCGCATTGAATTCGAAGCATAAAATCCTCCGCTATGAAAAGAAATGGCGATCGATTGTCGCTGTCCGAATTAGTGGCGTAAATAATAAACATTTGGCCAGCGCATCTGCCAGCGAGATGGAAAGCCAACAACAATTCGGAATGACGGCGAGGGGAATGAATGTGTGTGCTCAAAACTGGATCGTGACTGATGTAACCACATGATACACTTGATAGTGCGTGGTTAGATCTCGACTGCAACTGTTCCCGACAGCCAAGATTAAATGTAGTAAATATGGCATATTTGAGCACAAAAAGTTATAGTTATATAAGCGTCGGATGTAGCATAAGAAATTGCCATAAACTCCCGTTGCACGATAGTACAATTTCGATTTTAATTAACATTCCCCAGTGGCTTTAAATATAGCCTGGTTCACGTTTAGCCAAACATTTGAATTTCAAATTTTTTCGTATTCGTATTTCACGCAAAGTGCACAAAGAGTCGCATTGTCAGTATGCATTTCTCATGTTGGGTATGCAAAAAATTCAAATAATTCGCCTTCACTTTCCGTTGTCCTCTTCGAACGCCACACGCAATAGGCTCAAAGTTATTTATTCATAGCTTCCGTTTTCGATGCGGAACTGCATAAGATGCAATTAAATACTTTACCCTATACACAGCTCATAGCGCACTTTACTTACTTCACCAACGGTGGCAGCAGGTTAACCCACTCCTTACTCTAAATACCAAGAGTCAAACAAAGGCGGCGCCCAGCCATATAGCACCCCCAAATTGAGAGAACGAATAACCCGCCCAACCCACGCCCAACCGATTTTGGCAAGATGCAAGCGCAAATTTTGTTAAAACTCTTGTTTGACTCTACATTCAAATACCCTGTTTGCATAGCCAATATTGACAACTTCAGATGAATTTGATTATAACTAAGATTAAAAGGTTGAACAGTTGAAGTACATAAATCGAACTGGGTCAATTGCTGTCCCTAGCCAGCTGAAGTGGCCAATGATCATGTGGAATATATTCGAAACAGAGTATTGCACAGTCGGTCGCATAAGTTAGAAACATTTTTATTTGTGTGCGCTTATGTACTTCAGCAAGAAACTTGCTGACTTGGCATAAGAACTGAAAAGTGAGCGGCGTACTTGTCGCTTGCACGACTTTGTCCGGCTCAGTGTTTGCGGATTTAGCAGCGCCAACATTTTGGGTGTGACGTTAGGAAACTATTCCAATACAAATTTATACTGTGTGCAAGCTCAAATGGATTAAACGAGTCAAATAGTCTTGTTCACATTTCGCATTTTAATGATATGCACTTTTAAGTCTTTATAATTGGGGATCATTAAGCGGGGAAGAACAACGATTTGTACAGATTTATAATTTGAGCAGACAATGTCGTCCGAATCGCTACTTATTTTCCAAGTCAAGATCGAGTGCGAATAACAAAAGGCAACTGTAAAGCCGGAATATCTTTTACTAGTACAAGCCCCAGTAAATTAAATGGCATTTTAATTACGTACATTTTATTCGGTTTGCGTTCTCAAAGCTGGAGCTTTAGACCCATTCAGGGCCATTAAACGCCTCAACAAGACAGCTGCCGTCTATCAAAGGCGAACAGGCGCGACAGTTGCTGTTATTGCGCATAAGTTTGACGCCAACAATCAGATAAAACTCAAACCAATTATTGTTTTCAAGTCGACTGGCAACAGACCTAGTTCAAATTTGTACTTAAAATGCAATAAAAAAGTGAAACCGAAATTGTTGAGGGCAAATTATGAGATAAACATAAAATATCTACAGAATATTCTATATTACTAGAATAATAAATTGTATATTCTACTCAATGTAGACCGCCGAAACAGTTAAATTAAAGTCAAATTTGGACCTAGATGGAAAAGCGGATATGAGTCACAAGCAACCCACCATCTGTGGCCGAGCCCAACAATTAGCCATTGTATTTAATTTGAATTGAGCAATATAAATAATTGCGAAATTAATTAAGCAAATTATTTTCATCAGTCCTATTTCTGAAAGTTTACCGCAATCTAAATTTAACATAAGCAAACCAGCTATAAATGGTCATTTCGAAGTGTACTGAACTCTGAAAACGAATGACTTAAGCGACAAACTTAGCATTCAGCTTTAAGAAATCACATACGATACGACTTGGTGCAGTCAGCCGTCAGCAAAGAGATGTTTGAGGCTGAAATTGGCAAGCAGCCTTCACCTTTTCGTTAGTCACTTAGACAAGCTAGTTGAACAATGAGTTACCATATTTGACATGGAATCAAATATGTTATCACAGCAATCGGCAGCAAAGCTCATCTGGGTCACACTGAACAACCGCAAGTAGCTGATACTCAGGTACGGCAGCTTACAAGTTGAATGCTTCAGCCAAATTTCCATCAAATCCGAATAATGGGTATATCTTACAGCAAGGAAAGTGGTTACTTACTGGTCGAGTTGCAATGCACGTTGCACAGCAGCAGTCTGCCGTGTACCGTATGCCGTCTGCAGTGAAACAAGCCCCGCCTGTTTGTCGGCTTTGTCGTTGAACTTGAACAGGTGCCACGGATATGGCAAGTAAAAGCAAAACAGCAAAATAACAAAATAACAAAAATAACAAAATTAGCAAAACAAAAATGCACAACACTTACTCAAAAGCGAAAACAGCGTTAAGTAATTTCTATTTCAACGATATGTGGACTGGGGTCTTTCAGTTTACTTCACATAGACATCGAATTCGGGTCTAAACTTGAATTTCTCCGCCTCATAGGCTGTGATACACCCATTGGAAATGAGGACTCAGGACTTAATGGAGTAATTTTATATATCAGCAAATTAATTCGAGGCATTTAGTCTGCCATGAGCATGGACATGGCTTTGAGAATAAATTGCAGAGCAGCATGACTAATCCGAAAAAGCTTTTAGACCCAATAATTAAGACACAAATTGAGTTTCCTTGTAAGGCGACGAGTAATACAAATGAGAAGACAATTCCCAATACGTAATGCTTATTGCAGAGACCACAGATACGATTGATAGATAGTTTACATTGAAAGAGGCAACGATCCGAATAACGATACAAAAGTAGTCAGATATATTCGTATATATTCGACCCGCTTCAACGCGCGGTAGCAATCGAAATATTTCGGGTAACTCAATTAAGAAATTGCCTAATTTTCATATTTTTTAAATTTTTGCTAGCAGCTCTTACGATGAGTGCTAAGTGTTGCGATATATTTAAACAAATTACTCATTAGCACGATCAAATTTAGTTGTCACACATATTTTTATTTTCACGCGTTTTATGTCTGTTTTGACTCGCTTATGAAACTTTATCACAGTCCATTTTTATCAAATCTACCTAACACTCAGCGCAAATATATTAATAGCAACAACTATGCAGTAAGCGCCAGCTCAAGCAACTAATTAAAATGAAAAAAAAATACCTCAAAGATTAAATAGCCAGTCGGATTTATATCAACTACAATAAGAGAACAGAGATATATGTTAACATTATTACAGCTGATACTTAAGCCGTCCTCTAAGAAGTTTTATATATTTAGCATTACATGAAGCAATAATTATAATTATAATGCCTTTAGCAATGGTATATGAAAGCGACCAACACAGCTTGCTAATTAAATTCAAAATGGCAACATAAAACACACGCAACTTAAAAATTTATATAAGACCTACATATATATATATATATATATACGTGTATGTCTTTATAAAAAACCCCTTGTTCGTTTGATTGAAAGATGTTGCTGGCAGGCGTGTGAAAAACCAAAGTCAAGGTTTTGACTAGTTACCTTAAACAGAAGTGGGGTAAACTGAAGCTAGAGCGAACTCAATTCGCTATCTAACGTATCTGTGACTTTGACGTGTGTTCTTTGAGACACACTTGAGAGTTGAAAGAGTTGAATAGACGCATATACTTCCGAGAGTTGGTTACGGTTATATCAGTTGCATAACCGAGACAATCTTTGTCTCCCTGAGAACATGTTTTTTTGTTAGCGTTTTAGTGATGTTATTTCTGTTAATATTGCGATGACTAACAACATGTTCCGCAGCGCGATCTCTTAAGCGGATATCATTTATTCCAAATTGTTTGCTTTGGGTTTTTATCCGGTTTTCATGATTGTGTGTGCGTAAGTCAGACAATTATTGAGATTTCTCGATAGAAAATTTGTTAAGAAAGAGTAGTGTTAACAGTTTTTTTTATTATAAACGGCAACTGACAAAAAATGAAGGTCAATGCCTGAGCATTGGTCAATCAGAGACAAGCTTGAAATATTCATAATATGAATTTATACCTTAGGCTACATTAGACCTTTGTTTTTGGTTAGAGCCCCCACACTGACTTTAAATACTACTTTGCGTACGGCTCAAACCTAAAAATCAGATGTCTGTCAATACCATTCGGATACAAACTTCAAATGGGCTCATAAACAACCAGCACGCATTAATCTGCAAGTCAGTGTCCACGCAGCATGCACATGAGCGACTTATCCGTGTCGCATCTACCATTTTGAGGTATGTTTTACACAGCCCTGGCTGCACTGCCAGCCAGGACATAGGGCGGGATGCAGAACAATGAATATGTTAAAAATTATTGTTGGCGTGCAATCAGTGCGAAGGCATCTCGTAAACTGCAAAGAGCCTGCAGCTGAAGACAGCATCAGCAGCGGCAGCGGCAGTGGCAGCGGCTGCGACAGACATTGCGACTAAGTGGTAAGCCTTGTTTGGTCTGCCAGCACAAAGGTGATGTAGTATATTAACAGCGAAGCCTACGCACTGTTGATGACGTCTCGGATACCTGTGGAATTCGCAATGCACTCCAGCCAAGACAATACAAATTTATAGCACTCTAGTAAAGTAGATTCTCTCCTCATACACTGTCTGGCTGTCATACGCACTTACAATTTATGTAGATTAATTGATTTGTAACTGTCAAGACAGTGGCACTAGCAAAAAAACCAAGGCGGTGTGGATTATTGTTCACAATCGAAATTGATATTGTCTTGGAAAGTTAATTTCTCAGCGTTCTGTGTACAAACGAGTTGAACGTCTCACTTTCAAATTGAATGTGCGCAAAATAAACCGTTAGAATAACCTGATCCTCCTCGCCTTAAGTGAATTAGCAAACAAGATAATGTACACAAATAATAAACAAAAGTCAGGGGAGATGTACAGGTGACAATTTTGGAAGAGCACGATACAAGCCAAAGATGCAACGACTCTCAACTCAAAAGTGCCTCCAAGTGAGAAATATAATACAATTATTAGGTAAATGTGAGTGCTTCCATCGGAGAGTAAGCGCAGATACCCAATATTTATAATGTCTAATTTATTATGCATTTTGTTTATCGCATCCTAATAAATTTAATTGTAAATAGCCTCTGAAGGCACAAGCAAAGTTCAATGACTCGGTGCAAACTTGATAATGTATGTGCTGTACGCGCGTGTGTAATACAACATTCACCTACGGCTTTTATAGCATTTGGTAGCTCTGCCGGAGCTCGTCTGGCCAGTGCCAGTGCCAGTAGTTCGAAGCCGTAAAACTGCGTTAATAAATTTATTTTATAACAAATAAAGAGGCAAAATATAATGTCATCAAACTGCGCTTTGTAATTGGAACCAGTTCCTAAGTGTTTTTTCTCCCTCAATGCTTTGGTGGTATTGAAAATGTGGTAGGCCACATCAGGTTCCCGCTGTGATTAACCAAATTGACGGCGTTACTGGTGTTGCTGCATGAGCCAAACCACTAACCAAAAAAAAAACATGAATGGCTGCATCGGGTAATTGACTTATATGGCAATTACAAGCAAATCACAGACTCCAACCAGCTGTGTGCTGATAAAGACCTAGAGTTGAAATATGCAGTGTGAATACACTTTTGATGACCCGCCATCTGACACAATTTCGACAAGTGCGTTGCATAGATGGGTTCGATTGGCTAACGGCAGGCGACGGGCCAGCCTCTTTCCGATGATTAATCATTCGGTGCATGTTGAAAGGCAAAAGGCAACAGGTATTTACGCGTAATCAGTTCGGTCTACAAATCATTACATTTTCTGCATTTAATGGAGCACCTTGCTGGCAGACGGACAGCACTCTGCACATTATGTAATAGACGGTCTAGCATCATTAAACGATAAATACATTGTCACTGCGGAGCCTACGTTGCTGCAGACAGCAGATAGCATGCTTTGCTCTGGCTGGTGAAAGTGAAAGGTTAACACCATGCTCGAGCCCCAAAGAAATATTTGAAAAATTATGCACAAGATAATATATTACTGCGTAAGCTGCGAAGATGCGGTTTTCGCTTGCATCTGATGCATGTGAGAGGCTGCCCTGTGCGACCTTGAGCGATGAAGCGGACTTAACGTCATATAAATGGAAGCAAAAACAAAAATTTCAAGCACCAAGGTCGTTGCTCATCTGCAGCAATCCTGTTTATCACTTTGCCAACTTACAGTGCTGAGAATGAAGTAAGTTTCATGGCCGTTAAGGCCAACGAGCCCGAGCCCTGTTTCTCAAAAATGGTAGCTGAGCAATCGGCTAAAAAATAAGCATAAACATTTCAAAAATCAATTGATTTTTACTGTTCAAACTCGATCGGATTACTATTGTAGACATTACATATGTTGTGCATGTAGACGAAGTTGGGCCAGGCTTGGCAAGTCGCGTAAATTGGACTGTGTCCTTGCAGCGTTTGCACGCCCAAGACCCATGACGGTGTCAAAACCATTTAGCATGACTGCCTTTCTAAATTGTTGTGTAGTTATGTGCAGTTGCAGCCTTGAATTGTTTGCTGTCTACTTCTGTTTACGGCTGCAACTGCCACTGTATTCACGTAATTGCACTACACGAGTACTTCAATTGCGGCTAGTGGATGAACACAAGAGGTTGGTAATCCGAAAAGCCAAACCTTACGTTATTGTTTACTCTGCGGTCAGGTTGAAGCCCATCTTAAAGTTCTTTCAGTTCATTCGAGGCATTTACGACTCTTATCTGATAATCGCTTAAGACGGTCTAACAGTTAACAGAAACAGAAAGCACATTCACCCATTCATTCGGGGGGCATTGGGAAAGAAAGTGAAACATTTCGGTCGTCTAATTATATATGTATGGCAATCTACGACTTTGATGTATGCATATAGCCGTGTCTATAAATTATGATTGCCACATGCTCTTGTGCCTCAGTTTATGTAATTGTGAATAGGGTACATATGGATTTGGTAATTATAAGTACGGTTAGAATGTCGGGTCCGCAGTCAATTCCAATTCAATCAATTACACAGTTACGGTGTAAAGTCGCCTTAAGTCATATGTTAGCGTTACGGGTGCCCGCTTGTGTCAGTGAGAGTATGCTATGAGCAGCGAGCAGCGAGCCGTAGATGTGAAACACGCATAAAATAATCATAAAAATTAAGAGCTTTACGCAATCCTAACTGGGCATTCAACCATTAGCTACACAGGCCATGTAGAGCCGAGTGGGAAAGAGCACTCTGGACGTTGAGTCTGGGCCAGCGGCAGGTGTGAGAGTGTTAAGTAGAGCAGACGTGCCAGTCAAGGCGACTTGTTGCTATTTCAAAAAACGATTTATAGAGATGTCAAAAGTTTTTATATATTTGGTGCTTATTGTGAGAGTGCAGCCATGCTCATTGCACATTGAAAATAAGTTTGACTGCCGACAGCTAACGTCTACCTGTTAGCTGTGTGGACACAATGAGAAGGAAAGAAAACTAATTCAAGGTGAGTTGCGCCATAAAATAGTAATTGTATGGCCCCCCATAATCTCATAGTAAATAGGATTGGGAGTTTTTTTGCTGAGGTCTCTAAAATATCAGAGATATTATTTTATTCCATACATAAGTATATGAAAAATGAAAATTAAGTTCAATTTTCCATCATTGTTTACAGTAAAAAGTCATAGACCCTAGCCCATTAAAATATTCGCACTAGGAGTGCATTAATAGACCCTGTTCATGTTTATGAATGCGCGCGCCCAGCTTGTGTTGCCTAAGCCTTTGTTGCGCTCAGCTGCAAGTGCAAAAAAAAAAAAAACGAAAGTGCACAGCGGCTTCATTCAAGTTACAACATCTACATAGTATATGCGCTGAGGCACCACTCAGATTACATTTAGAGTACCCGCCAACCAGCCGACCAGCCAGCCAGACAAGCGCATAGCAACTGGTATATAAATTTAATGACGCCCTTCCGCATACGCCGTCAATCGATTAAGTCTGTAGTAAATAAGCTGAATACTTCATCTTTATTTTAAATTTGACATTGACAACTCTAGCTTCTCTATCCTAAATACACTATCTTATATAGAAATCAATAAAACCTTCAAACACTTCCTTTTCTGATATGTATATGTCTCAGAGTGTGTCGTAACTAATTATCGGCGCATGAATGCAAATTGTTCAACTTGTGCGTGCTAGCTTTCTCAGTCGCAGCCAACGTAACTATCCGCGTACTGAACTTACAGTGCTGCCCACCGATGCGAACTGTCGCCATTCAATATGCCGTAATCGTATACCTTAGCATCTGACCCGCTGACTGGGTCGATTTCTTTCTGCGGCCTCTGCATGTTAATTCCATTCCCAATATATGTATAATTGTCGGCTAAGAAAGCTTTTCTAAATACATATGATAAACGTACTACCAAACTGCCGACATTACTGCGCACTTTGTATGTGTGAGTGCATTGTAACAAGCGATTCACCTTAACAGTTTTCAGAAAATGAAAGTGGAATAGACTGCGCCAACTAATCCGAAAGAAATATTACGTGCACGTAATATTCGATTGCCCGTATATGAATGTATATTCATATATTTTCATCAGCAATATTGCAATTATTATTGTATAAAATATGTTTCATTATTTTCGTTTTCAAACGGAATTTTAATTATTATTACTATTATTATTATTATTATTATTATTATTATTATTATTATTATTATCATTATTATGTTTATTATTATTATTATTATTTAGCATTTTTTCGACTCTTTTGTCATATATGCATATTAACCGATTTGTTAGTTTAAAATACATTTAAGTGAGTTGTGTTTGCAAATTATTTACAGTTATTATAACCGCAATTTGTTTGGTAACATAAACACTCACTCGTAAAAAAAAAACTCTTTCAATTCGTTCATGGCACTCAAGTCACTGTGTTGTATGTAATTAATATCTGTGCCATAAGCTGGCTAGCTGATTGGCATGGCTTACATAAGCCCGATATCTTGTGTTTTGTTCAGTGGACAACGCGAGCTGGCCAATCGCTCCGCTCGTTGTTATGCTTCAAAATGATTATGTTACATATTATTCATATGAAAATATGTATGTTAGGTAAATAGATCACGTGAACCAACATTTTTGTCGTCTGTCAACGGCCCTCTGTGACCAACATGATTATTTGGCTGTTGTTGCAATTAATTTTACTTAAAATCGAGCTTTGAAATTAGAATATATTGCCTTGTTATTGTTCCCCAATATAATAGTACAGATTAAAATAGAATAAATCCACAATATATCATTTTATATCTGTAATATATCTGTGTGACTCTCTGTATGCGCATAAGACGCGCTTAAACAAACAGGTTTTCTATAAACGTTAAAAACGAATACAATTCTTTCGTACATACATTTCAGAATTTACATATAAACGCTGATTCATTAATCTTTCTGTAGACACATGCCAAAGTATTTTAGTTTTTTTTTTTCAAATCATATATTTTTGTTTTTGATTATCACTATATTACTATACCCTGTACTCGTAGAATATGTCGGAAAGGGCATACATAAATACAATTTATCTCTATTTATTTGTAATTTACCCAAAGTTATTTAAGATCAATATCATTCAACTCGTTGGCAAAACATGTTATCGGCTTGCAAAGTTTAAAAAATATTACCATTCCACTCATAATTATATGCATGACTTTAAGCCAACGAGTTTTTGCGATTGCCGATCAGCATTACTCATGAATAACTCAACAAATAAGAAATCTTTGGTAAAGAATTTTCGAGTATGCGATACCCTGTATAAGAGGACTTATTCTTAAATGTTTGGCGAAGTCGTTACTAGCATCGGAAACGAGAAAGAAAGCTTTCGCAACCAGTAATAAAACTTCTTATTGATTTAATACTCGCATCACAAATTAATGGCATATCAAAGTACATTCATTAAGTTATATATATCTTTATATCTCCGATGGCTGAAAACTAGTTATCAGAGAAATATAAATTTAAGTATGACAAGTCATGCAATCGTCCTCATCTAAGTATTCGTCTATTCCATTCGAACCCGAAAATGTCTGGTCAGTAGTTACGCTGAAAATGTTGCATTTAAATATTCAATATGACACGGCTAAAGCTTGTTTTGTCAAAATATTTGAGTTGCCATCAGACTGTATTCAGGTGTTGTATTGTGTCAATTTTACCAAGATCAAAACGAGTTTCGATCAGTCTCCATTTTTCCACTGGCCGCAGTACATTTCTATAACAGTTTGTTAAGCATTTTCAGGTGTCAAGCTATTATAAATTAACTTATTATGATGTTATTTCAGATAACTAAAACTGGGTCCGTTTACTAGTCCATGTCATCGTCGCGTAACCTGTGTAACAGATAATGGAGTTCAAAAAGAACTATCTCTCACAAACTACTCAAAGTGAATGGCCGTATATAATTGAAAGTGCCAAAGACTTCGAGAATAAAATCAAGCTAGATCACTTCTTAAGGTCGCACTCTGTGCAAATGAGATGATTCAGCTGTCTGTCAGTGCTCAACTAGATTGGCTCAGACCAACTACACAAGACTTCTTAGTAGCTAGTTTGTGTCTTAAGTCATTTGATTTGTGTTAGCATGATGTCAAATACGAACTTACCTGTTTCGAATAACAATAGGCATAATCCCAGAAGCCAGTATAAACTACGTCGATGTGTTGAAAACTGCATGTTGCTGTTGTTATTGCGCATCACTGTAACTGTAAATTTTCTTGTTGTTGCAGTTGCGTTTTTTAGGTTAATTCACAGAATTTGAAATACCAAAATGCAAGCACAGTCCGACATTCAAACGGCACAGCACGGCAACAGCAGCCTGAAAAATGCCAGTCTTTACTGCAAACAAAGGGTATATGTATTTGCGAATGTATGTAGATATGTAGACACGTAAGTATGCAGAAAAACAATGTCGTAATCTTTTAATTTAGATTTTTTCGTTTTCAAGCTTTTGTGTTACAGTTTTCTTGGGCTGTTGGTTTTTGTTTCTAGTTTCTCGACTGCGGCTGCAATTTAATTCAGTTTTGTTTAAATTAATCTATGTGGACTTATTTGCACAATCGCTAAAGGCTTAACCATAACTTTGTTCACACACACCCACTCACACATACACACTTTAAGAGAGTAAAGATCGTAATTTTCGTTTTTTATTTAAAATATAATTACTTTGAATTTCATTTCTGATATGCAAGAGTAGCCAACAATCACTAGAGAAATATTGTTGCCCACATAACATATGTTTTTATAGATATTATTAACACTAAGAAAACTAAGATCAAACTCAAAGTTTTATCGCTCTTTTCACTGTCGTATTTCGTAGCAAATCCAAAGAAATGCGACTAAGATAATGTTTAGCGAAGAAAATGTAAAGCGAAATAAAATAAACAAACAAGCAAACCTAACAGTTTTTGTTTTTGTTGATGTTTTTCTTGGCGAAACTTTCTTTTTGACGTAAAGCCAGTCTGAATACGTTTGCCGTAGCTTTTTCGCGCACACACGCGCGTCTCTTGAACTATAAAATGCAGCTGTGGCTGCTTTCTATACGTGAATTAGTTGAGTGCAATAGTCACGAATTTAACAGATCGACGCTTGCGAGCCTATGAGCACATTGATATGTTGGTTTTTGAATGCTCGAAACCGTTTGAACTTTGCACATGATGTTGTTCTTAAGCAACCAAAGTGGATTGCATTACTCCAGTTCTATCAGGCCAACCACTTCTTACCGTGCGCTCGAGGGAACACGTCCTAATCGAAACAACTAACAAACGCGACTGTGCGCAGCAAGTGCTTCAACTCAGTCAGCTGGACCGTCGAGCCAAGCCAGGTTTGAGCTTGGTCTCTATTGTGGTTGGCTGTTAGTTAACAGCGCCGCCACTGTTAATGCTGCTGTTACTGTGTCTGCTGCGTGCATGGCTGCCTGCCTCGACGGCGTCTCTTTAACTTTTGAAAGTAAGAGTAAAATTTTTGACTTACTGGCTAAAGCTTTTGTGATCTAACGGCGAGAGTTAGTTCATGTTGCCTTTTAATTTTTAATGTCTGCTAGTAGACGTTGGATTGATATTGCTTAGCAAATGTGTTAACTCAATTTAATACTTACACTACTTACCACATCAATTTATTATTTAAAGCTGCGCTCAAATTGCTGCGCCAGTTCCTTGTGAACCGTGTGTTTGACATAACAAAGACGATAGCTTCGTATAATACGAACTATTTTGAAGTAAATAGCTGAAAGTGAAACTGACGGAAGCCAACGGCATCGGGCGAGAACAATGCCGAACAACTAGACCAAAACAAAAGCTCACAAACCTTTCAACGCAAAAACTTTCCAAAAGGCTGGGTAACTTAAGTAAACTTACTCTATTCAAATGCTATAAAACTGATTTTTAAATGTAGTTTTGTATATGTTTAGTCGGAGGCTCACTGACTTGATTTAAGACCTATGAAACATAGTCCGGGAGCGTGTCAACTCCATAACTGCACGCTGATTGACAGGTTATAGATGGCTCTTAATACATTTGAAGACTCTATCTGGGTTAACGGCTATGTAGTATATGTAAAACAAAAATTAAGTTAACGTGAATGCACGAAAATATGTCACAGTTGCGCCAAAAAGTTATTAAGTTAATGTATATTTCCATAAACAAATTATTATAGTGTCCCACAATGTCTTAATTACAAAATCTGACCAACAATTGACGCTCCAAATTGTTGTGAATGCTAACAACATTTTTTGTCATTTTCGGCTTCATATACCATTGCAAAAAGACAGCGCCCCTAAAATATTTGCCATTCACTTCAAAAATGGGCGGCGATAATATATTTATATATTACTTATTGCAGTGCCAAACTACTATCATACCCTGTACTTTGAGAGTCTTTAAACACCATTTCGAAAAATGCAACAATTAAATTTCGGTTCGTATATATACTTTACTTTATATACTATATACCTCATATAAGTGTTAGATATGCAAATAACGCCTGAAGGCCTTTGTCGCTCTGGCTTAAAACAAATTGTTATTTAGAATTAATTCTTGGTAACAATAAAAAAAAAAAAAAAAAAAAAAGTGTTAGATATAGGGTGCCTCACAGTCTTCCACACTGGAGTAAAAATCAATTCTTACTAGTTATTTTAATGCTTTAATAAGTTAAGCGTAGTTATGGCTAAAAGGAGCGCGCAATAAGCCGATTTGCGAGAGGTAGTGCAATGCGAGCAAAGTAGTCCCTGGTAACTTACTTATAATTATACACAATCAATTTAACCGCATATTGGACATTGACAAAAAACACCAAACTTATGAGTGTGTACATTAAACCGTTAAGTATGCAACCTTGATAACTTCCCTATTAATGCGTTAACCGAACAGTCTATTGTAAGCTCAAAAACCAACACTCGTACGTACGTACGTATTGCTGTACGTACGTACGTACATGCACAAATCTACATTTGTAACGGCCTTCATGGCAGATTGTACATTGTATCTAGTTGCTTTGGTCTTTCGACCGATCTATTGTACTCGCAACTTGGCTAAAAATGGGAGTGCTGCGTTTAAGAAAAGCTCACGATCTAATGGCCCTGATGATTGAAAAAGCTTTTGTGAAAAACTCAACTTATTTATTCAGCAACAAATGTGTTAATGCGATTCAGATGCATGACAATTATATGTAAACCACATTATTTAAATATATATATATATATATATTGCTAAGAAAGAAAATGGAAGTTTGATGTCCTTTTTCAAAAAGTTACTCTTGCAATTGTTCTAAAAATAACACAAATGATTAAGTCAGACTTACTTTTCAAAATATTAGCTTTTTCATCTCAGTTGCAAGAAAAAACAACACACCCACTCACCAAGGCAACTACTCTTTGGACCATGTTCACAGCGACAGTTATAAAATCCGAAATCAGAACAGTCACAGAATCAACGGCAACAATGTGAATGCAACGACAACAAAGGTAGAAACAAGCGACTTGCTGACCTTCTCCACGCCTTGGAGTGACTGTTTCGCAATCAGCGACTGGGCGGCTTCTCAACGCTACAATTGCTGTATTGTGGTTGAAGCCAAGACGCCAGGTATTGGGCGAGTGCTGCAATTTTTTATGCATATGGAAGCAGGCGAACGAGCACGACCGCGCCATTTAAATTGTGGCACCTAGAAACTAGAATTTACGAGAACCGGCTAATGCTTAATACATATCTCCACAGCACAGTATTACGCCAGCTGTGCTCCGCAGCCAGCTGACCAGCCACGCCTCACCGGATCGTTTTACCTAAGTATATCGAGAGATTGTTTAGTTTTGTTGCTGGCAATTAATTAATGGACAAACCCCAGTCCGTACGTTCCCATCAAAATATAAACTTTATGTTACATATTTAAACAATTTATATACTTTCAGAGAGTTCTAAGGAATCGTAGACCACACGCAGGTCAAGTTTATTTCAAGACTCCGGTACCCAACAGCAATTCCAGAAAGTGAATGCCTAGCTAATTAATAATTTCCTGTATTGATTTCCTTTAAGCATTTCAATAATATTGAAAAAAAAAATTGAAATAACAGCGTATGTCATTTACATTCTACCACTTGCTTCCTAATGAATATATGTATATATGCACTGAATTGTAGACCATACGTTGGTCAAGTTTATTGCAAGACATCGATAACTTAAACTGTAATCTGACAAAAAAAAAAAAAAAACATTATTAATTATTAAGTTCCTGTACTAGTTTTTTTTTTTTCTTAGCAAATTATAATATATTATTTGAAAAACTTGAAATACAAAATTTATCTCTTTTTTTTCAAATACTATACTATACTATCAGTTAGCTCACACCGACTTGCTTATGATTTGCATTGCCCCAGCTCAATTGCCAAAGAGGTGAAAGTACTTAACTTGAGCATTTGTCAGTCAAAACAATTGACATTCAAACTATTTGGTTCATTAACAACGCCATATTTCCGTTAGCGGATTTTTAAGAAACACACAGGCACAGGTATTTATCACTTGACTCAAATGCCAATATCTACTGCCATTAATTGGCATTTTACATTTGGGCGACACACCCAGGTTAGACGGCCTAAATAGGCTTGCACTTATTGAAAATCACAATGAAACTGCCTATCGCAGGCAAATTTATGAAGCTTGATTACATTGATTACATTTGAGATCACAATTGGCAATAATGGCTTTATAGAGATTGCTTGGCCGGAAGATACCCTACCTCTCCAGCTAATCTGTATACATTTTGTTAACCAAATGAAATAAATACAAACAAATATCATTATTTATTTATAAAACGTTCATGTTCATATAAACATCCATTCATACACATATTTCGCTTTCGCTTCGACTCATGTCGCTTGCCTAAATGAGTAACTGGATCAATTTGAAGACCGGTTTTTTTGCATTGTGCACAGCACACTGAGTATTGAATGCATTTTTCTTCAGAAGTATGGCATGGTCTAGCACCACCGTAATATGACAAGATCATTTTAAATGTTTCTGAACCGACACTACTATATAGTATAATTTATAGCTTAGCAACGCATCCAATCATTAATATGTATAATATGCAAGTGTGCTTTAGCTGAACGTGGAGTAGTTGCACGAGGAGTACCCTGAACCGTATGCAACGGACTTTCATCATAAGCAGCAAATATTTGAGTATATTATATATATTAAACAATACTTTATACATTACATATTCATTCAAACGAAGAAATGAAAATCAGAAAGTAATACCTAATTAATACACATCTTGTAAGAAATATCTTATACTTAAACTTAAAAAATATTATCAAATATATTAAACCTTATGTATGCATATGCAATCAAAAGTCAATGAAAAATTAAATGAATGCTAATTAACTTCATTTTGAAATCTCGCAATGCATTATTAATATGTATATACAGTCTTCCTATTTTTAATATCAGTCGCAAAGTATGCCACGTTTTTTGTCCGCGAAGGTATCCCCGGTATGCGAGCTACTTTTTCTTTTTAGTTCCTTGCAATTCCAATTCAATCAAAAGCTTAATTTATGTATATATGTATATGGCATTGCCCATTTAAAGGATCAATCCAATCAATATATTATTGTTTTTATTATATATTGTTAGATCCTGTATCTCAGCCGATCGCAGACAACATATTCAGTTTTAGAATCAACAAGATAAAACTTATAAAAAAAATAGCTCAAGCTCTGGGCTTTTCGTTCCACTAGTATGTACCTTTATTCCCTAAATAAATACTATATAATATATAAATAATAAAAAACATACTTAGGTATTCAACACTTCAATCAAAAAAATGTTTTTACAAAAATTATTTTCAATTAATTAGAAATTACAAGTTTCGAGATTCAGGGTAACTATCTAATAAGGTTAAATTATTTCCCAGGAACTTGTTGGCTTTAAGGAATTGCATACTTTCATGCGAAATATTTTAAACCTGTGTGAAAATGCTGTTTGTTTGGTCAGAGAGAGCCAAGCTAGTTTCGAGGGTTTTTTTAACAGAAGCTAAAAATAAAATAGCTAGAATATATTTGTACTCTAAATACAAAAAAAAAAAAATTTGCAAAAAAAAAAACTAGACACGCTTGTATTGCATACTTTGGGATGTATAGGCATGGAAACGAATGTATATGTTTACATATGCATGAGTAATTTTTCAAAAGATGGCACCTTCCCATACACTTTCCCTGAGCACACGCTCTAGTATACATGCATTAGACGTGCAAGTGTGTATGTATGTGGCCATTTATACATATATGTTTAGCTGCTCTTGTATGTATGTTATATGCACTCACACATTGGGGCTAAGTGCATAGTATGCATCAGATGTATGTATACGCATTAGTACTCATACTTTTACACACCTACACAATTTTTTTTATATATACATACATACATAGATTAATTGATTGATTAATATCACTATGAAAACGAAGTAATTTCATATAGGCTACTATTATTGCATAATTGCATAACATGCTACTATTATTATTACTATAGATGTAAATATACATACATACATAGATGTACATATGTATACATATAACATTACAGTGCATGCAAGTAAGCAGATTTGTATAAATACGCCTACTTTCCAATTTATATAATTTATTTTTATTTTTATTTTAAGTTTGCATTTGCTTTAATTGTATATGTATATTCTAGTTCATAGTTTGTTAAATTTTGCTCCTCAATATGTAGCTGCTATTCAAGAGAGTAAAATAAAATGTCGCAAAAAGGAGGAATGCTACAGAAAATAAATAATTTACAATTTATATCATTTCTTTTTTATTTTAAGTTTGCATTTAGTTTAATTGTATATGTATATTCTAGTTCATAGTTTCATATGATTTTCTCATCAATATATAGTTACTATTCAAGAGAATAAAATAAAATATCGCAAAAAGACAAGCAAGTGGAGGAATGCTACAAAAAATAAATAATTTTCATGTGTGTGAGTTTGTTCAGCAATGCTTGTGCGTGTTAGTGAGGCAAATACAAAAGAAACCGAAATACGAAGTAAAACAGAAAATAATGATCACACACACACATACACACAAGCGAGTTGATACACACACGCGGTGATAGCGAATGGTGTGCGGAAGAGAATGCGAAACGAAATAAAATGTACGCTGCGAGAACAAGTTTTATTATGAAAATAAAAGCCCCACTAAAATACTAAAACAACGCAGAGTAAGCATACATACATATGTATACACGCACACATATTAGATGGATATTTATTATAAATGTCTCTATACATATATATATATATATATATATATATATATATATATATATATATATATATATATATATATATATATATATATATATATATGTATATATATATATATATATATATGTATGTATACATACAAAATTGAACACAATTCCACAGCCACAGAGACAGAGACAGCGGAAAACTGGCTAAACGCCATCAAAATGTCTGCAACACAGACACTCACCCATACAACTACAACAGCAAAATATCATGAGTGCGACGAACAGCACAAAATAAAATATCGTTGTGTGTGTGTAATAAAAACAACAGCCAGACACGCACGCATACAGTCAGCGACCCAACACGCAAAGCGTGCACAACAAAAACAACGTGAAATTGCAGTGTAAGAGTGTATGTGTGACAAGCCGTCGCAGAGTATATGTATATGTTTTTTTCATTTTTCTTTCAGTTTCTTTTCGTTCGCTCGCCGAAACGCAAGTGTTAGTGAGACTACGACGCGCTGCGTTCAAAAGGATTGGTGAACTAATACAACCTGTTAATGTGTTACAAAATATATAATATTAAATTCAAAAATTGCATTTTACATATCAGAAAGTGCAATATTGATCAAAACTGTAAGCGTTTGTATGCTGGCATAGAAAGAAGAAGAAGCCTAAAAATTCTCTCTTTCTCTCTCTCTTCTCTCTTTTGATCATCGGTCTCTTCGCGTGCTCATTGAAAATGTTATGATTAGTGTTATATTTTGCTATATTTTGCACGCGCTCTCTATCTCTCTTCTCTCTCATGCGCTCGCGACTTTCACGAAACTGTAATAATACCACAAAAATAAAAATAAAAAAATATAGTAAACAAGGCAAGCCACATTATAGTAGTGGCCGTATCGGTGTAACTGTGAATGTGTGCAAATTGATGACAACGAAGCGTGTGTGAGGCGAGCAGCGCGTAAATCGGGTGCAATGAAATAAGTTTGACAAATTTGCAGTGTTTTCGCAAAGCAAAGTGCAGTTAAAAATAAATGTGTGCTATACACACACATTCATGCATACGCCAATGTGTGTCTATTTACACACACACATTTAAACAGACTAGTTTGAATTTGTTAAGACTTTCTTAATGTACAGGTATGCTGATTAATTGTATACACCTTCATGTGCAATAAGTAATATACTTTATTCTTTCAGTATTCTACGAATAACGGTTTTCAATTGAAACTGCTCTTAGACATACGCAGACATACGTACTTATTCATATACATACATACATACATACATAGTTGTAAGCCCTTAACACGAGTTTTTGCGGTCCCAAATATGGATGCACAATTTGAGCACTTGTGCCGCATTTGTGCAGCAAACACAAAATCTAAAAGCAATTCTGTTGTCGAAAGCGTTTTTATTTTCAAAACAACCGGACTGAAGGATAAAATAGCTCGTCATATCTTCCTCAATGTAAGTACAAAATAAACTTTGAGACCCTCAAAATGACACACCATACAAAATGTAATTATTTAAACAAATTCTAAGTTCACACAAAAATATAATTTATACATATGAACATATATATGCATATCTGTATGTATGTTTGTGGTAATATATAAAATCTTGTTAAGAAAAAAACAACTACGACAAGCATACACTCAAAGAAATACGTAGATACATATGAAATTATAAATGTATGTATGTAGGTATGGTTGCGTGTGTACATGCATATACTTATACTTTTTGCGTGTGGGCGAAAATGTCGGTTGGGTAAAGTAGGCAAAGAAAAATTTTCTAGCAAACAGAGAGAAACGGCACATGGAAAAAATCTCGTTTAGCAATACCAATGCAAATGTACAAAGCTAGTGTTCATGTGTATGGGTACATTGAAATACATGTATGTGTATGAGTGTGTGCGTTGTGTGCGCGCGTGTTTATGTGTACATGTGTGTATTTATATGAAAGAGTAATATCAGAAAGACAAAAACAAGCTGCGTGAGCTTACCTCCTGCATACATGATGGTTCCTTCTCACATTGTATTTGAGCATGTAGCGGAGCGTGTTTAAATGTATTAATGAAAATGAAGACATGCCGCAATGTGTAGATAAACATGCTAAAATTAAAAGTTCACTTAACTAATTGTTAATTCAAATCTTTTTTTTCAGGTTGCCGAAAATGATCCCCTACCGAAAGTGCTTTGCAAATCTTGTTATCGACAGGTGGAAGCTACTGCCTCACTCTCTAATATAGCCAAGCACACACAGCGTGTGTTTCGAGACTTTTTACTAAGCACAGTGGTATTTACAAACTAATTTTTTTCTTATGTACCAAAAATAATATCAACTTCTTTTTTATAGCCTAAGCAATCGCGTCAAGCGACAGCAACACTAGTTAATGAATCAATAGTGGCGCCAACACAAGCGCAGCAGATAAATGAATCCTGCCACAGCGACAACAATAAGCGCCACTTCAGCAGTTTGGATAACAATGCGTTTCAACCAATATTGTTAACGCGTCCTTCTTCGGACCACACTCTTGCTTCAGGCTCACATCAACGGGCTGGCACCGAGAAACATGACGAAGTAGTAATCAGTTTGACTAATAAGGACAGCGATCATCATCAGCGGCATCAGCAAAAACGACAACGCGATGTACCTGAATACACCAACAGCCGGAGCACTGTTAAAATCAATAGTCTTACTCAGCCGGCTCGACGCAATAGTGTATTTGGTGATTCGCGCTACAGCTCAGCACCAATGTCCATTGCACAGCGTTCAATGCAACTACCGCCCTCTTTAGCACCAATACATCCGGAGGTGCCACTCTCGAAAGTCATCAAACATAGTCCGGAGAAAAGACACTCTCCAGCAGGTGTAATCAATTTCATTCAGACCCATGGACGCATCACTGGCAATGCACCTACAATCACCACAACTGAAGTTAATAAAGGATTCAATACAGGTAACAGCATGTCTACCCATTCTAAGAAACATCAAGTGCCTGCTTCTGCTACACAAACGGTTAGCATCGCTGGCGTACCCAATCTGCCCAAAAGCGTACTTCAGCAAAAGCAACGTAATCTTAAAAACGCCCTAAACAACATCAGTGCCATACGCGATGGACAGGTATCTCTATTAAAACCATCTCATCAACGCCAGACTGTAGAAGATATTGATATTAGACCACTCGTTACTACCACGGTAGTACCGCACCAGTCGTTGTATGGGGTTGAACCGTCTGTAGAGGAAGCGCTTCCAGAGCATATCATTATAGCTGCTCCTAAAAAGAAAAAGGAAGAGCCACCCACCTTGACCCTCAAAAGTCCACCGAAATTACAAAAAGCTGGAACATCTCACGCAAAAAACACTCGGGCACCTTACGAGGTCAGTTTAATGGCAGAAACTTCATCAGCAAACAAATCTAAGACACTACCCAACATGAGCAGCTTCACCGATGCCATTTCCCTGGGCAATGTCATTCGAGATCCAGACCTACTCAAACTAATACTTAAAGCGCTTAAATGGCCAGTAACATCGGGCAATTGTGATGAGCAAATGGCAAAATTAAAGAACTCCAAATTTGCAGTAATAATGTCGGATAAGAATCTTCTGCAAGATAATGATCTAACACAGCTACTGGGTCCTTATCTTGGTCCAATGATGGCTATTGTCCAGCAGCAGCATAACAATCCGTCCTGCAGTTCGAATAAAACTCCTTCTCCACCGGCAAGTCCGTCGGCAACAGCTGAGCTCCAGACAATAGGGGACTGCACGATGCCGTATAAATTACCGCCAGAGACATCTGTGCAATTGGTGCCGTCAAGTCCAACAGATGAAGAGCATCCACAGCCGGTAACAAGCAAACCCATGGATCCAAAGCGCACACAGCGAAAATCACGTTTGCATGATTTAAGTGTTAAGGAGACGCCACGCACCGAGGACATAGCAAAAACATCAAACGCGACACTTGTTACAAATGAATTGCTCAACATTAATGCCATGTTACTGTCACAATTTGGCACAAGCCCAGCTGACGTGCTCAATGAAGCGCTAACGTCAATGTTAAAACAACAGCAGGAATCGAAAATACAGCGTGCGGCTCGTCGACAACGCAGTGCTTCAACAACGAGCAATGCCGTTAATTTAGAGGACATTGTTCTCGTTGAGCCCCAACCATTACTTGATAATCCCTTGGCGTCTGATGCAGATATTTCCGCATATTCGATCCCACTTCAGGAAACATCTGATCCTTCCCCAATAACACGGCCGATAATTAAGCGCCGCAAGGCTGTTGCAAAAACAACAAACAGAGTAGAGATTTCTTTACCCAAAGCAGAGGAAAATAATTCTAAGACTGAGCCCGAACAAGACAAGAGCTCGGAGGAGGTCATTTGTACAGACGATTGTTCTAAAATTGTTGAGGCTTCTACTGTCCAAAACTCAATGGAAACTCCACAAGCACCAACCAGTACAGTACCGGAAGTTATTTCCAGTAGTAGCACCAGCCTTGTGCTTGGATGTGCCAGTGAGGACACAGATGCCAACTTTGCCAGCAAAAGCAAACCCAACAATCCTATTGGAAGCGTACGTAAAACAAATGTTAAATCTGCTCTGGGACAAAAACTTTTAGAAGCTATAGGCTTACCGCAGCCTGGCAAGGATGCTCTAACAGAAAGTGCCCGTGACACGTTGCGCAGTGCACTAAAGCGATCACTAAAGCAGGCCCAGGAACAGCAGCAACAACTAAAGCGCGTTAAGCAAGAGGAACCCGTAAAACAGATGGCGGACTCTACTACTAAACTGGTGGCCGGTGAGTCTTCGGAGGAACACAAAAAGGCAATTGCAGAACGCGAATTAGAGCTGTTAAAACGGAAAACAAAGAACACAGATAAAAACAGATTGTCGATCAAAGAGTAAGTAAATTCATTGCAAGTATGTATATAAATTGTGTACTAATATCAGCACATTTTTAGTGAGAAGTCGGATCGCACAGATGTAAGTTCATCATCGTCACGCAACCGCAGAAATCGCAATAAATCGAAAACCGATACCCATGACGATGATTCTGGCGTTGAAGAAAAGAAAAGTGAGCGATGGGATGAAGATGATGATTTGCCTTTGAAAACGGAACCTGAAAAGAACACGGATCAAGTTAATCGTCCCACACGCACGAGCAAAACGATGTCCAAGTATTATAAGTCTCCTAGCGTTGACAAACCGTTGTCGCCCTCGAAGTCACAACATGCTATGGGAAGACGTTCAACGAGGCAACGTTAAGTTCTGTAGCCTAAGTTTCAAGTGTGAACTTATCGGGCTTTGTCTGACATATAAAATATGCTCAGAACTTGTTACACGTTTCAAATATTTTATTAAGACGCAGTGTACACAGTATATACGTACTTTATTTATAAATAGTTTAACTATTACTCAACAAGAGCTAAGTATATAAATTGTCCTTATCGACAACCAAGTTATATAAAATATTGAAAACAAACATTAATTTTTAATATTTATTTTGTTGGCTTTATTCATTTTAGCCAGGGTTATAAATAGAACTCTTAAAAAACAGAGAAAGTTTAAATATTAATTGGTTGAATGGGCCAAATCTGAAGTCTTGTTACTTCAAAATGAAAGAATTCTTTTAATTAGTTGGTCATATTTTTGCCAATTGTTTTATTATACAGTGCCTTCCCTAATATTGTTCAATTATTTCGAAAATAAAATAATGTTTAATATTTTCATGTATCTTAGAAATAAGTTATGGTGTGAGAAGCTTGTATGATTTTAGGATCTTCAACTATTAAGAAACGTTAGCGAGTTATCAATATGGGGTCGCAATAACTATAGCTTATGCACGACATTTTCATTTTCTATCAATTTGTACTATATATCGGTAAGGAGGTTCAATATTCGCAATTTTCTATTATTCTTTTTCGATAAAAAGTATTTTAATAACCTCTTATATCCATTTATTCATGTTTATCAGTTGGTGAACAAGTTCTGCTTGAATTTTCCTTGATAGCTAAGGTGATATGCGGCAAAACAATAATAAAGATAAAATGCTGCCTGTGTGTGATCTCTCTGACTCACACGAAAGAGTGAACAAATTTAGATAGGTGTGTATATGTATAGCAAACATATGTATACAAAGTAAATTATAGGCAAGAAATTAGTTGATCATTTTTCGCGACTTGCAACGGTTGTACAAAGCGAGCGAAATACAATTTTATTGCGAATCCGCCTGATTCTATTTTTGCCTCTAGTGTTTACGCGTTTTCCATACAACTTGTGGCATTGCTGTTGGTTGTTAGGGCCGTTGATAACGATTATTAGTTTTTTTTTTTATTTTTGAGCGAAATAGTAGTTTTTGACTTAATGAGCTGCTGCTGTGGAAAACGAAAGCGGGAAGCGGATCTGAACAGCAGCGATGAAGAAAACTATTTACATCCAAACACTAACGATGTAAGTATATCCACATTTGTTCCTTATCGCAAGCATTAGTTGGTAGTTTTTTGTAGCTCTATCAATAGTTGATATATACTCGTATCTTTGATACGTATAAGCCCATGCGTAGGCGTTATCAGAGAAATACTAGGCATGAATGCATATCACACTTTTAGTATAAAACAGTCGATAATTTAAGCGCGAAGTGGTTGCACCTTGGTGGATGGCCGAGCACTTTTTCATCAATAACATTCAAATAAGTTCCTAACACGTCACTTATTGCGTGCTCAAAGAGAGAGAGAGAGTAACACACACACAGGCACACTTAATAACTGTATATGTGTCAAGGTACAAGTGTATGCGTTGCTATATGTGTATAACAATACTCATGGTAACAAAAAAACAGCATATAGTGAGAGACAAGCAGACAGAGAGCCAGAGAGAGTGAGAGAGAGAGAGACTACATTGAGAACAAACTCCAAGCATCTCAGAAACGAGAAATTGTGTCGCGCTTTCTGCCAACCGGTTAGTATGACTGCAATCACGTTGTTGATACGAGAACTCTGCGATCTGTCGGATGCATTTTGGCACAACCAATTCAATTTCGTTCGAAGTTTGCATTATTACCACACCAAACGTCGCCTGCGCTTCTTCTGGTTTCACTGTCGAGAACACTGGTTGTATCAGAGTAAGAGCCCAACGGGCAACAGCGCAATAGAAAGCATGCAACATGCTACGGGACCGCAAATTGATTTTGCAGCTGTGGAAGCGAGCACGAGTTACCAGCCCATTGAAAACTTTGACCACCAGCAAACGGAGTGGTGCGACAATATCGAAATAATGAATGGCATGGATTTTAATGTACGTAAAGCGAAACGTAAGCATTGATTACATGAATTATTTCGTTAGCATAGGGAAGTGCGTGCATGCTGCGCTTAGAACTGTAAATGCCTTCCATTACGTATTATTTCAATTTATTGTTGTTTTATTGAGCATGCCTGAACTCTCTGTCTGTCGATGAGAGCAGCTCTCGGCGTTTGTGCGCCTATTTGACGTTTAGCGGGCTCTCCCTTACATATTCCGTTTCTCATAATAACGGCGAGAAGCTTTCGAGCTTTCGCTCAGCTGTTGCCCACAGTCGTGGCGAATACAATAGTCGCACCGTGCATTGTTCTCATTATTTACTAAAGCTACTACTTAACATGTTAGTTGCCGTATACAACAAATAGAAATGTTTATGTATTATTTTCTCAAGCATCATCACCTTCGACCCACAATTTTATTTATGTTCATGTGTATGTACATATATGAATGTGATACATTCTGCTCACGTCCAATTGTTCAAGAGACTACACATATTGTATATGGCATACATATGTGTTTGTATATGTGTGTCTATAAGCTTTTCAACATAGCGCTTTAGCTTTAAGTCTCTCCTGTTTTGGGCGAGACAACCAAATGTGACATCAAAATAAGTAAAAACAATTGCGGCAGTAGTGAATATTGGAGAGTCGAAGAAATAGCTCAATGAAGTGCAATTGTTATAGCTTATACTAGAGAGCTGTTAATAACTGTGATAATATGTATTTTAATAAGAATCTTTAGTGCACAAAGCTGCTTTTACTTTTATACTTTTCTTGTTACTTGCATATAACGGCAAAACCTCTTATACTTACATACATACATATAAATTTTACATCGTTAAAACTTATTGTTGTTTAAGATATGTGTTTGAAGGCATTGTGCAGAAAACTCTTTAGGTGTTGTCATCCGTATAGGAAGGGTGGCTTCAATGAGGTAAGCAGCGCGAGTCAAGGATTTTCCTCCAATAAAATATATTTGTAGCTGTGGCTTCGATTATTTTGTATGATGGGCACTTCAGTGATAATATAGGCATAATTTTATTATACATATACACATATAAAGATTAAAGGAATTTTTCGGAGAATTGCGTTGCGTTACAAAATTATAATACAATGCAAACAGCTCTGATGATATTGACCCCTTTCGGGGCTATACACTGACTTAACTATCGGCACACTATATACTTAGTATGTATTTTCGTTTAAGCCAGAGCAGGCTGGCTTTGTTTGTTGTTGTTCGTATTGGATACTAGAAATGTTATCAATTTTGGATATTTTCAGTTTTGATAGCCAAGCTGAACTGCTTGATGTAGTCGTAATGTAGATATTTTAAAAATTTGCAACATATAATAATATTATTTTTTATTTCAGGCCTCCTTTTATGAATACTCTGGTGCACTGCCCAAATTTTATACCGAGGATGTTGGCGAGCTCCGCGAAGGCGTTAGCTTCACCTTCAGTGGGAAAATTTCCATCCATTGCGAGCGGTGAGTAATTGAGTACTTATCACAGACCTTGTCTTTACTAAAGTGATCTTTGCCCACAGATTTTCCATTAATTTTATATACGACAATGCGTCGCGGGATGTTGCCCTCCACATCAATCCCCGTCTTCCTCAAAACTACATCGTGCGTAACACCAAGGTCCGCGATGTTTGGGGCCGTGAGGAAGTTTCCTCGGCGTTGCCGTTTTTACTACGTCGCGGGGATAGATTTACAGTTCAAGTGTTTATTACGGACGCGTGCTACATGATTTCGATCAATGGCAATCATTTTGCTGAATATGCCCACCGCCTACCTTATATCGGTGTTAAAATTCTTGATGTCAAAGGTGACGTGGAAGATGTGGAAATGCAGCGCACCGTGGTTCAGGCTTACCCACAACGTCTGATAGAATCTGCGGTGCGGACTATAGAAGCTCACCTTTCCACAGAAGCTGACGAAGTCGATGCCAATGCCGAGGAGGTTATCACTATACCGCATGAATGGTGTCTAATCAGTGCACCAAGTGCAGAACTCGAAAGCGATTCATTGAAGAGCCATCGCAATTCTAGTGAACAAGGGCTTACGCTTCCATACTATGGCAGAATTTCGCCAAAATCACTGAAGCCAGGTCGGTGCTTAAGGATTGATGGTCGTGTTCGGCTATTGCCTCATTCGTTTTACATCAATTTGCAACAAGGCCAAAACATTTGGCCGCATCCCATCATTGCATTCCACTTGAATCCACGCTTCTCGCAAACAAGCACTGGTGCTATAGGAAAAGCTATCGTGTGTCGCAATGCGTGGTATAATGGATCTTGGGCTGAGGAGGAACGGTCTGAGTTGGACACAAACTTTAGTCCGGGTCGTACATTTAGCTTGGTAATTGCTTGCTCTGAGAGTTCATTCGAAGTCTATGTTAATCGACAATTCATCA
The DNA here is from genome assembly GCA_961210405.1 of Drosophila mercatorum. Taxonomy (NCBI): domain Eukaryota; kingdom Metazoa; phylum Arthropoda; class Insecta; order Diptera; family Drosophilidae; genus Drosophila; species Drosophila mercatorum. The sequence goes on from CAUIUS010000009.1 coordinate 2,033,179, forward strand.
CTGAATTTAAATACCAAGTTCAGCCAGATATTGTCGACACGGTGTATATACAGGGTGATGTAAAGCTGTGGAATGTGACGCTAGAAGTCAATCCAGTTATCAAGGGGCAAAATGTACGCATCTATCATAACCCTTTGTCTACAGAAGAGTATTAGATAAGATATTATGTCATTTTTCCCCTGTTTTCTTGTTGTAAGCTTAAGTATAAACCGGTTGCGCCTTTTAAGACAATAATTTGCTTTCGATTTAAATATATTTTTCTATATATAAACAAATGTCTGTCTAAAGGCATATTGCTGTATGTTGTTATAAACATGGGCCAATGGAAGGCAGCAGTCCGTCAAACCTTTAACTAAAATTGTGAATTGATGCTCGTGGTATTCCCTGTTAATATTTGTGTTATAATCCCCTTTTAAAATTTCATTGAATCTAAATTTAAGAAACAAATAAATATAAATATCTGTTAAGAGTATGGGTTATAATTGTTAAATCATTTGTTTTAAATAATTAATCAATTAAATTATCAATACTATTATCGGTTCTTATCTAAGGATCTGATAATTATTTATATTACAAGTTCACGCTAAGGTCACAACCATATGTATTGTCTTCCAAACCCTACTTTTTTTCTATTTAAACTTAACATTTCAGAGTTGCTAATCATGCTGCAATCTTTCCATTGACACTTTCAATCAAAACATCATCTTCATAGCAATATAGAAAATATTCTAACATTTCGCAAATCAAGAACAAAATTCAACTAAATTACTGATCTCTAAGTTGTCCCAAACTTCACTGCAGGACATTTATTTCGGCTAACGATTTGAAGACAACCAATTGACGACTTTTGGAAATGCCAATATATGAGCATGCATAAAATCTGTAGGGGGCTGGAGGGCCATGAATGTGTACAGCGGCGCTCGCAGTATTGCCTTGAGGCGTGATTTAGATGCTTTGTCCATATTCTACGAGGAACGTAGCGCTGCCAACCTTAAGAAACAGTTTAAGCTGAACAAGACAGCTAGTCCTGGGCTTAGTTTCCTCATTCATGGACTAATTCTTTTGGATTGCGAGCACTTTGTGATTGACTTTTTGTCCAAGTCGAGCAAGCCAAAATTGAAAAGGTGCGACATTGCTTTACAGATCGGCGCCCGCCTTCCACAAAACTACATCATACGCAACTCACGAATAATGGACAAGTGGGGCCCGGAAGAAAATTCGTCTAATTTACCATTTCAACTGAAACGTGGCAATACATTTTGGATGCAGGTGCTGCTGACGAGCGATTCGTTTTTTATTTCGGTAAATGGGTTTCACTTCGCAACGTATAAGTATCGCATGCCTTATAAGTGGATATCCGGTGTTGATATCCGCGGAGATGTCGCTGACATGGTCATAGACACCTTCACCGTTACGGAATATCCAATTCGTGTGAGCCGCAGTATGCCGAACAATATACTGTTTATCCGCGAAGTTTCAAAAGAGCTTTTGCTTCAGAAAAATCAATTGACTCCGAATAAATTGCGGATGATTGAAGCTCCAACTCCACTGGTTGAGCATCCCCCTACTCCTAAACCCTATCTGATCATACCATTCTACGGACGACTGGAAGATGACGAAAAATTAATCGATGGTCGTATGATGCGGATCGAAGGACGCGTTCGGCTAATGCCGCAAACTTTCAGTGTGACCTTACAGTGCGGGCAGAACATTTGGCCGCACCCGACCATGTCATTACTATTTAGTCCCAATTTTCTGCGGAGCAGTCGCACCAAGGTGGGAAAGGCCATAATAACGAGGAGCGCCTATATAAATGGTAAGGAAGTAAATCGTGTAGTATCACGCCTCCACACATACTTGGGACCGGGAAAAGCATTTGTGCTTCTAATCGCATGTCAGAAGAACTGCTATGAATTATTTGTGAACGGCCATTCAATTCTGACTTTCAAGCATCAGATGAATCCCGCAGAAATTGACATGGTTAACATCAGGGGTGACGTTAAGCTCTATAATGTTAACGTCGAGGTTGGCAAGCTTCCGGGACGGCTCCGTCGTTCGTAGAACATTCATAAAACAACATTCAAGTAAATGTATATATACCTGCAAGTAAATGTAAAGCAAGGTCCTAAATTAAAATTGTAAACTCAGCTGAGGATAGTGCAAGTTTAATTGTAGAATCCAGTATTGTTAAAAAGAAAAAAAGTCCTTACGGCGGTTGTTATTGGATAGGCCTTTTAATTAACAACCATATTGTGTGTACCGAATAGATGGTCAGTCGCACGTTATAATTTGGTCTTCAGCTAACATTCTTACTTCGGACATTTCTGCAATTAAAATGGCAAATGGCAAGTGGCAGCGTGCACTTTAAACAGGTCTGCTGCAACTGCAGGGCGCTTCTACTCATAAATGTCTGCGTGCTGTCAAGTCGGCCGCAGCCCATAATAAGAACGCAGGTGGACTGTCGTAGAGGTATTCTTCAATTGATTATTAAAAATGATAATCGATTAAGGACGCCTCCTGCCAGCTCTCGCGGCTGTGTCTGTGGGCCCGCTGCGCTGAACTGACATTTATGTCTGCATGTGTTGAGCAAGACAGTTGACATTGTTTAGGCATGTGCAGCAAAAAGTGGTATCAAAATGAGCAAGTCCCAAAACGTAGCAGACATCAGACTGCAGACGGAAAATATTTCCTAAGGTTGCCAAAGGAAGTCGCGTTGACATAGCGAGAAAAAAACTTAATATTATTTATGGTTCAAGTTCGAACGTGCTACGCATTTTTCGTCTGTTTTGGTAATGAAGTGGATCATGTCCAGTCCAGCGTACTGGATGCCACTGACTGATTGCCGTCGGCTTTATTGAATATGCTCAAATGTACAATATCTTTATGCCCCATCTACCATATATATACTATTTTGCCAGCTCAAATAGTATAGTTCCAACTCTTACCAGAAGTTGCTAATACTTCAACACATTATACAGAGATTATGATTATGAGCGCACAGGTGTGCGAGGAGTACTTTCGACTATGTATTTCAGTGAATTGTTAAAACGGCTTCGTTGCGCTAAAAATCATTTAGCTCCCACTTTTTGTATAAGTGATGTATATTAATATTCTCAATATCGATTGCATCCTTGCTGAATGGAGAGAAAAGGCGGCCAGTGGACTTGGCAGCGGCTCGGTGGACAGGTAGCTTTGCTGACAGCTCCAATTTTTTGTAATTAATCAAATTCAGAATTAATTATGCGTTCATGGTTAGCGGCGGTCAAAAACTCACCCGCTGCTGCTGCTACTGCTGACTTTCAAAAAATGCTCGCTTTACCGCTGCCTCTGCAATTAAAATGTCGTCGCGCCAAAAAAATTAAATGCCAAAAGCGACCAATGTTCTCTTCAAATTGAAGCTGCCTATGTAAGTATCCTTTGATGATCGACCCGATCTTCTTTCAATTACTGCCGGTTTCGCCTTCCAAGTATTGGCTGTGCAGTGGCTGATGAGCCTTCGAGCCTTGTTGTTCTTGTTTCAAGATGATATTAATTATTAATTTCATATTTTTTTTGTGCTTCTGGACAGAGTGGTCGACGACGCCGTCTGCTAACTTTTGCTGATCCGATGTCGCATTTTACGCATAACTTGGTCTTCCCTGTAATTTGTCACCATTGATGACATTATTAGCTGCATTGATTGAATGTTGCGTCTGTGTTCTTCACTGATGACTCACTTCAATGAGTTTTCGAATTTTATAGTTATAGTATAAATAGCTGTTGCGATAACAAGCGAATATTTTGACAAGTATTTTAGCCACGGAAAAATCTGTGAATACAGAACGATACTCGGATTAAACATGCTTTCAAAATAGTATACCATCTAAAAATCGGATCAAAAATACTCCAGTTATAGTCAGTCAAAGCTCAATAATGGTTAAAGTTTTAAACTTTACCCGATTTTTACTATAATGCTAAGGGGTTACGCTGCATTGGGGGCCAAAATAGTAAAAATTTTCGAATACAGCATTTGAATGTCAATCGATAGTATTGCTTAAAAAAAAGTATAGTTAAGCTTAAAATCGGGCAAAGAATACCCGACATATAGTCAGCCAAGGTGCAAAAGGACTTTGAATTAATAAGCAACGATACCAAAGTTTGTCGGTGCTACCATTATTTGCAGCAAGTATCTTATCAATATTCCATATGTGTAGCTCAGTCTCGCAGAGGCGCGGTATAAGAAATCGCGGCATCGGCAGGTCGGGTAACATTCTAAATAAAACCTCAATTGACGCTTCACTCTTGGCCACTGCAGCAGCAGATGCTTCTGTCAATTGTTTGAAATGGTCAACGGAATGCGACTTGTTTCCCATATAACGCAATATCTCTGTCTTAAATAATAGCCGCTCTCCGACAAAATTACAAGCAGTCAAACACAAAAAAAAAGAACTCTTCGAAAACTGTTCGGCATAGGCGCACAGATATTTGAGAGAAGCAGCAGCTATACCCATTTTGGTGGTACCAAAGAAGAGCGCATGGAATCAATCACTTTTTGTGAAGCTTGGCTTGTCTTGCCTTGCCTTGCGAGTGCTTGCTTATCCTCTGGACTCAACGTTATTCGCTGCTTTAATCATACTGAGTAGATTTAAGGCACTGCCAGAATCAATTACGTGCTTTAAAAGTGTGGAATGTCCAAGGACACATTTGAGGTATGAATACCAGGTTTATCCTTTGCATTTAAAATAAAGCCTCAATCTCTGCTTCGACAATCTTCCTAACTCCAAATACTCTAGATAAATAATATGTGAGATGACTATATCAAATTTATCGTATATTGCGATCAAAATATTTGAGTAATTAACAGGAGTTGTGTTTACTAATTGTATTTTAGTAGCTTTTTGCTTTATGTCACATTATGTTATTTAAGCATAGTTGGATAGTTGTTAGTAGTGAGATCAAGAATAATTCAAGGTTGTGTTGGCTCATTTCTCGCAAATGAGAGTCGCCCTTATTGCTTACTTTAAAATGAATACACCTAGTGTCTTACTTCATAATCTTACTCGAAAAACTTAGTCTATGAAGTTAGTTAAATTATTTATAGGAATATTGCATGACCGTTCTGACTCAGTTTGCTTAAGCCCCCAAATTGTGATTTTTGTAAATATTTTGTAATTGGTTCACGACAAATGCTTTGTCCACCATGTATGTGAAACAAATATTATTACAACAGAGTATCCAACAGCTACCCCTCCTTAGTGCAGTTCGCTTACTTGTTCCTGCTGCTTCGTTTCACCAACATTAAAACAGTATAAAAGCGTGCCGCTTCTGGAGCCGAGCGTAAGCTGCTGCTGCTGCTGCTGCTGCTGCTGCTGCTGCTGCTGCTGCTGGTGCTGGTGCTGCTGAAGTTGCTTTTTTGTGTAAACGATAAATTCACAACACGGTCAGAAACTTGTTCTCTACCGCAAACTGGAAGTCTGATCCTGCAAGGTTCCAAATTCATGTGTGTGTGGGTCGGGTCGAAGGGACCGACAGCGTCGACTGGTGCTTGAGCTCCCGGTTTCTCGGAATATCGTTCGAGATCAATCTTTCACTCTTCTGATTGCATATTTTTATATGGTAGTTGGGCACATCATTCGCATCCTTTTTCGGCGTTTCGCCGCCAGCAACTAGTCGCTGTTTCTCTGCTTTCGGTATCACGTGCTCCTTCTGTGTATACCCTGTAGTCCGAAATTTGCTAAGGCTATGCTCAATGTAACTATAGCATATGAAGACTTAAGATTGTAAACCATGAGCTGCAGAGACTTTCTAAAGTCGATATCTGCTCCCCTATAGAAACTAAGTAATCCATATTTAATATGGTATTTTTCATATATCGGACCAATATCGAGTCTTTTGGGTATCTTCAAGTTGAAAATATTCAATTAGAGCACAATGTCTTTAATTTTCTGTGCACAATGAAACCAAAATTCCAAAGATTTCAGTGCGACAACATTGTTTTATTGATTTAGCGTGCTTTATTTTGCACATCAATTTATACTTCGAGTTTTTAACACTTTTGTTAGCCTCAGACTGCAGTCATTTTCGTTGGCTATGCTGTGCACAGTCCGTGACAGTGGGTTTATTTATCAAGTAAGGTAAGTAATCAGAATTATCACAAATAATTAGACTGAAATACTCATTATATTTTTGCATGGTTTGAAATACGTTTAATTCTCTCTATTCAAGCAAACCAGCAATACATCCAGAAAATTGGGGAAATACTGAAAACTTGGGAGTCTTTATTGATCCTCCCTTACATCCAAAGCACAAATCTTAAAGCCTTGTTAAAGCCTTATAGCTCTCATGCTATGTGTATTATATTTCATTCGCAAATTACCACATGGGGGAGGGAACGCCAGAGGTCTGACTTAAGCTATAACACGTTGCGTGGACACACCGAAACCAGGCGCCAATTGGCTGTGAATATATTTTACTGCAACTAGGAGTTCACTTGGAGCTGCCCGAGTAGTAGTCGGGCAGTAGCAACTGGTCACAGCTGGCACCAGCGCAGACGTGTAAATTATGGGCGCTGATAAGCATCTCGTGACTCGCCTCGACAATACTCTTCGGTCATACAATAAGGGCAGCCTTTTTGCATTGTGTGGGTGGAATCTTAATCCACGCTGCGATTGAGTGCTTCGCCATGGTGCACTTACCTATACATATACATAGCTCTATACGGTTAACGTTCTAGTTGACGGGGCAGCCAGGTGTTGCCGTTGCACAATTAGCAGTCTTCGCGGCGTCTTGGTCTGGCGATGGCTCTTTAGCAAATTGATGGCCAGCAACTTGCGAAGTTGTTGGCATCAGGAAAAACGCCGGAGCCTTATGATAAATTCTTTATATACCAACAAATACATTTATACATATGTATCTAGAAAATTAGTCAATTAAATGAGATAGATATCACTCTCAAAATACAGAACCGTCTCAGTTATATGCCCATTAGTTTAAGCCAGTAAGAGGGCTAAGATAATCTAGACTGTTTTCTTTATCGGGTAAAAAGCAAACAACTCATTGAGTGAATTATTGTGTCCCATAAGAAGTGAAACTTGCTGCCATGCCTAAACACTCATCTGGCTGAGATAACTCTGGTCACTTACAGAGCATTGTCCTGCTCTCTTTTTGTATTTGTCAAATTTTTAATTATTTAATAATAATTAAGTTTATGATAATAACTGCACCATAATAATTTTTGATATCCATAATATTTCTAATAATTCTAATAATAATTGTTATTTTAATTATTTGCAAGGCTAGTCAATCACTCTTACGGACGTGGCTCTCTTCTAACACATTACAGTTTTTTAATTGTAGATTGGCGCCAACCATCATTCACACGATTCACTAGAAAACTGACAACAATTGCTGCCATAGACAGGCCGCCAGCTGGCGGCGTCTGGTTTGTCATCGCGCATGCCTGCCTCGACCATATGCAAATAAAAAATTGAGCCTTTGCGGAGTTCAAATATACTCAAGATGACGCTGCTGTAAACTTCAGATCATTATGTGCTAATTAAGCTCAATGTGTTGGTCAATAGATGCCTCCTGATACATTGCTGAAATTATTCAAGCCACTAGCAATTGGGTCATATTTGACACATGAGTTTGCTTTGTAGACTAATCATCCCCACACCTTTCAACTCATCTCATGGATCGACACCTCTATTGTTTATTAGATGCTTTATATGCAGTTGAGCTAAGTTACAATTTTGATTAATATTGTATATTGCAAACGAATAAGTAGCAGTAGATGCCGTAATTCAATTTTGGCTTGGTCAACAATTGGATAGCGACGGCTGTTTCTGTTGGCCCCAGTCCGTTCGATACCCTGGACGGGTTAAGTGGATGCTAGAGTGTAGAACCATGGCACGAAGAGTGCTAAAAATGCTTGGAGTACATTTAAGCACTATACAATAATTTTCAAGAAATTCTGGTCGATAATGATAATGATTTAACCAACAATTTATATGGCGAACTTCTTAAGGACTTTGTTCTTATCCTACAGACAGGGTCAGGCTCATGGTATAGGGTAGTAGCGAGTCGAAAGTGGGTACAAGAGCAATCTCATTTGCTTTATTTTAAGAACGTCACTTGTGCATTGCTCGCGGGCGCCAACGGTTCGTGCGTTCCGATGCACAGAGCCAATTCTGTCCCCACCGCTGTCTAGCCCCTACCCAGACTGTTCTGACTTGGCGTGCAATTTAGCGTCAGTATGCAAATAATTTACTTTTGCGTTGTTTTTAACTAAGCGACGCCAGCTGTTGGCTCTCCATACACCCGTGCATACGGTCATATGTACGTTTGTCTTTATATACATACATAGATACACATCTATATTTGTGTGTATGTGCACTATGCGTAAATATTCTGCAATTGCATTTTATTTTTGTGCAATGTTTTTAGAGATACGAAATGAGTAGCATTTACTATTCACGAATTTTACTTGCCTAAGGTAACGAACTTGCTTTGATTGGCTAACTGATCTTAAATCTATTTATTGCCACAAGAGCCGCAAAAATTGCGTTAACTAAAATCGCACGTTCATTGCTACCAACATGTGATACTATCATCGTCATTATCATCGCCATTATCATCATCACCCCCAAAACTTCGGATGGAGCAAAAATAAGCCGTCAACACCTGGAAGAAGCTGCGCTAAATGTTGTTACTTTTAGTAGCTTTAAAATAGAACAACCAACAATGGATCTATTTTTAATCAAGATTTCACTAATATTTGTGCGAAATTGTCTCGACTATAGAGAACTGACTGCTAGACTGACTTCAGCCGCAGCATGTGATCCGACATTCTAACTTGTTGGTTCAACTGTTTACACAAATGCTAATTTTAAGAGTTGACAGAGATATCACTGTAATCATTTTGAAGGTTCGTGGACTATATATTTTGGTACCTCGTACAGTAAGTACTCCTTTGACAGGAACACAGGGCAGTTGGAACAGACTTTAATGTGAAAATAAGATTTATTAATATCAAGAAGAAGCGCCGCTCGGATACCATGTTCATTTTTTTGCCGAGTTCTCTGACCGCGTGCTGTTTTTTGCGGAGCCGACGGAATATTAATTAGTTTCAAAGCATTTTAAATGCACGCTTTGCTCACTAATTTCTGATGTCTTTTGATTGCTACAAATATTTCTGTTACACATAAATTTATTTGTATAGCATCAGCGTGGTGCGTGCGGGTATTCAAAGCTCAGTAAAAGTGCAATTAACTAAGGATCACTAATGACCCCAACTCACCAAACAGAAATTCTGAGAAGATAACAATTTGACTTATGCCGCAAATTCTTGGTCTGCTGTAGCTTTGGCCAGGTCTAGGTGATTTTCGAGAGTATGAATTTACGTCGTAACAAACTGAGTTTGAATTTTAAACCTTAACTGATAATGTATATGATTATTAAATGAAAGTGACTATAAAATGGCATTTGCGGAAATTGCACCACCTCAAACGCCTGCATATTAATTGTTTAGATCTAGAAACCCGCGCTCGTCAACCGGTTTTTTTTATGAATTACAAGCTGATGTAATTCAAACTTGCTATTGCACACTAGGTCAAGTATATGCTCGATTAAGCCAGATAAACTGAATCTCTTTAATTATTACTACTAATGCCCCACAAGTGCACATGTACCAACTTAGGGAGTGCGTGGTGTCATAACGCCTTGCTCGCCCATAAGAGATAAGGTAACAATATCTGTGTGTAGTACTTTTGTGCGTGATAAGGGGTCGCTCGCTCGCTGGCTGGCTGGCTGACTGACTTGGCTCGTTCTGGCGTCCCAAAACAGCTTATGGGAACTTGGTACAATTGAACCCATCTAGTGCCGTTCGACGTGCACCTGTTGCTCTGACTGCCGCCGCCCCCTCGCCACTCTCCTCAATTATTCGATCATTTTGAGGCCCGATAAGATTAATAAATATATAAAAATATAAAACCCCTATATGTCTATATACATTTGAATCGAATTTTCGCTTAGGTGCTCTCGCACTAAGGTGAGTAATGGGTCAGTCCCAACCACATGCAAAAACACGCAGATATTTCATTTGACAGTCAATTTTTGTATTTCAGCTTTCTGCTATTATGGCACAATACATTTTTCTTTTTCTTTACTTTTTTTATAAAATGAGATTATCGGGTATGCGTAAACTTTTATTTACAGATAAATAAATTCAAAATTTCTATTTTGTTTTTATTTGACTTCTCCATGTCCAACAAACCTTGGGGTTATCTTAACATACAAAATAAAAAATAGTTGAATTTTTCGCTTGCATTAGACTGTGATTTCTGACAGCTTTTGTAAATTATTGTCACAAGTCTTCACTTTAATTTACATTACATTATTGTCTTTTAAAAAGTTGTTAGTTAATATTTTAATGTTTGTACTACGGAACATGTTTTGGCCTTAATCCTCATACATTTACTGTATTACAAGCGGGTTTTAAAATAAGATCACATAGCTGGTTTTATATCCTACAAATATCTTTTTATCTTGTATTATGTACAGATACAATATGCATACATGTATACTTACATATAAGGTATGAAAATCTCCCCTGTGCGTAAATTATTTACTAGCCTAGTTTATTTCAACTTATCGCAAAGCTTAAAAACTTTATAAAGCTGATTTGGTTAAATGTGACTTCAGTTATTCTTAAGTAGTGCAATATCCCAATGGAAACAATTACCAGCACAGGAACTATCAGGACGACACTTATGAAACTCGCAAGTTACTTAATAAGTCACATTAAAGTCTTTCCAAAATTTATAATTCGGCTACTTTGTTTACTCTTCTTTCTTCCGCTTCACCTTCCCCTCCGTTTGAATGGTTGAATTTATTGTCTCGATGCAGTCAGCTATTGTCGGCTCTGATTGATCGGAGCTGTAGTCTTTGTCAGCCATACGACTGAGCGTCAGTATGTAGGAACAGGCCACGCGTAACACCGATAGCTTCGATAGCTTCTGGGAGCTCGCATATGCTGGCACAGCGCGTCGCAATGTTTCATAGGCAGCCGAAATCGTATGAACTCGGGTGCGTTCGCGGGCGTTTGCCTCAATTCTGCGCTCGCGAGTCATGTTTTTGTAGTTCCGCTGCTGCGGCCTTGAGAGAGAACTACTGTGATGATCTTTGCATGCCTCCTCCTCCTCCTCGATGGCGTGCTCCTCTAGGGTTTCGCTAGACACTTTGGGTGTTTCTTTGCTGGCCAAAATGTTCTTGTTGCTCTCAAAAGTGAGATGCAGCTGTCTTTCACTTGATTCTAAATCGTTGGATTGCGGCTTTCTTGCTATTAGCGCTAACGGTTCTTCTTGTTCTGGCTGCGTTGGGACAGCCGTGAAAGCACGATGGAGCGTTGTAACACCTGGATGACGCACGAAAATGTGCGCAGGATTAGGTAACATTTCACGTGGCAGCACTTGGGCCGGGGCAGACTCCCATGCATGTGCCGAGGGTAAGTTGTTATGGCCGCTGTGTGATGGTGATTGAAGAGCTGGCGGCGTCAGCATAACGGCTGAATCAGCTGAAGAGGAATAGCGTATTCGTTTCTTAAGCGGCCCCGACGGTGCCATACTTAAACCAACTGCTATCGATGAGTAACAATTTTTCGCTGCCGCTGTCGGCTCCACAACTTTCGATGGTTCCATACTCTTCCGCTTATTGCGGACGAGGACAACAGGAGTCTCTTTAAGCGCTCCATACTTTGCTGGCTCATTGTGGGGTCTGGCACATTCCAGCCCATGCTCTAATGGCAAATCATCACCGCCTTCGCTTTCTGAACTAGCAGAACAGAAGCCGGCATCGCGGTCGTTGGAGCTGGGTGAATCTAAAAGTACCAGAGATGATTTTATATTAATCTTATATACAGTAATAATAATGGTTCTGAATTTGTACATAAGTCTATAAAAAAGAAGCTTAGACTAGGACTATCTATTTTGATACTCGATAAATTTCTGTTCGCCATTCATCTCTTCCTCCAAGATCAGTGTAAAGCCTCTCAATAGTCAATCTGATATGGCTCGCCATGCTACGCTTGGTTCAGTGATAGCAGTATATGTATAACACAGTGCTTAGCAAAAGCTAAGCAGAAATTAATAAAACAGTATTACATACTTAAATGCAATCTGTTATAAAAGTGCTGGCCTGTCTGCAGTTATGCTCCATGGGTAATTTGTGAAAACGCAAGCAACTGTGTCATATTTCAGTCGATCAGGCAGCGAGTAAAAATAAATAAAGCCCCAAAAATTTAAATTCAAGTTATTCATCGCAAACGAAAATAAAACCAGTTTTCTCCAATTTGATCGGTCTGCCTACCATTGACCTCCACAGTGAATTTAGCAATTTTAGGCCCAGTTTCAGTTTTATGGCCGACTTAAAGAAGTGCGCAATTTCAGCTTAGACTTGACCTATTTTTATATGTCCATTAAACACGCCTAATAATTTATAAATGTTTAAAGCCAAGGAGTTAGTTAGTTAGGGACTGACTCCACTTCTGAGCTGAATCCAGATTGGTATAAGTGCTAAATATATTCATTGCTCTCCATAGATTTTGGAATTTGCCATTTCACACTTTGTATGTTTTAACTACAGCAACCGCACGCACAGACACATGTGACTGTTTTTATTGTTATTATATTTTTTTGTGCATGTTGACACAACTATTTATAACCGCATTTTGCTATCTTTGCTAATTTTAGACCAGAAAGCGACAGAGCGAATTTCAAGAAACTGCAGAGACAGGCTGTACAAATAACAGTAGTTAACGATGTGATCTACTCTATATACACATTCGCCACACGTACGTACATATATATGTACATGCACACCTCTGTAATTAGATAAACAGATGTCGCCGTCTGGTCAAAACACCTGTATTTAGTGTAAGCATATTCAGCTCTTCAAGTGAACATAATTAAGTTAGTTTGACAATGTTGTATCGAGTAATCTTTATTTTTCATACATTCTACCTGGAAGTCTCATGAAGATGACATGAATTCGACAATTACTACCAAGACGGCCACAAACATGGCCAGACAGCAAACAAAGATCTTTCTTGGCGGTTATTCCTGAGGGTGAAGCTTTGACAAAAGCACATCTATAGAATTGTTTGACATAAGAACGATGCAGTTTTTTATCACAAGCCACATCTTCGGGTTATTGCGAAGTAAAGTGCAGCCGTTTAGATATTATTTGCCTTTTTGTCTAAGAATGAATGACTGCAACTCGAAGCTAATTTAAAAAGACACATTTGAAATATATAGGATTGCTGAAAACTGTGTTCTCATGCTAAATGTCAGGCAGAGGTTATCAGGCAGAGTCTGCTCTACACTGGCTGCTTATTAGCTTATTAGACTGCTGTCAGGGTTCCGTGTGTGGGAAGCGTGCTCTTATCAGCAGAGGTCTACGCGCAAAGTATAGGTACACAGAGGATGATCTTGTGTTTGTTATAGTAACATGACGAGTCATTTTCATGAATGAAACAAAATAAAATGATATATTAACGGTGAATTAAGGTATATTTATAAATGCTTATACTCTAATTTTGATTGAAACACAAACCACATTCGCTATACATGTGATGCGATGCCACAAATCTAATATCTTCTTGTACCATTTATTCAGCGAATTTACAAGTCATGCTAATTAGGCGTGAACTCCAAATTGGCAATCTTTACAGAGGCCGTGTCAATTTTCAGTGATCAAATGTTTCTAAAAAAAAAAATTTAATGTTTCTCATAAATACAAATGCCATCGTTGCAGTTCAATATAAAATCGAAGCCAAAAACGGAGCATGAACAATACAAGAGCAAAAAGCCCGTAAATGCTGGGCGAATCGGATTAATTGAGAAAAAACGTTGAAACGTATCTCAGAGGCTGACATAGCTGCACCGTCGCGTCGTGTCGCGACGCGGCTGCCAACGAGCCAACATTCTACCCCACTCGGGGTGAACCGAAGGGGGACGAGGCGCCCCAAAAGCGGCCGACAACTGTACCCCAAAACTAAATGTGATTGCCAAACGGCGCCCCTTTTGACTGGCGCCGGCGGTTTCAGTGCTACTCGTTCATCTAGTTCTGGTAAATAATCTAACACAAAAATATCAGGACAGTAAAGTGAGAGTGATTATTCCTCTCACAAGAAATTGTCAAAAGCAACGTAGGATTGTGTTGAATCTATGCCATAAATTTATCGAGTTTTTAACTTAATTCATTTACAGATAATAATCATCTGTCGTTATTGTGGAGACTTATTAGCTCACCACATATATAAAACTTGGCCAATATGGATAGTGGTACTGCATTATAGCAACTAACACAATATTTTGACAGCTGTTAGTTATAAGTGGAAAAACGAGCAAGTAATTTTTTTTACTCAGAATATGTTTTGGTTGCCATTTTGGATCGAGCTTTTAAAAACGGAAAGTAGAATAAGAAATTTTATGTAAAAATATATATTGAGTGATACACCTAGTATGCACATAGTTAGTTGAGGCAGTTGAAAATAATAAGCTTTTAAAAAATACAAGAACTCTTCCTGCCCCAGTGCCGACAACAAGTGACATTAAGTATCATTCTATATATACATATATATGTTTTTGTGCGGGCGCATATGTGGGCGTTTTGGTCAGTGTCTCACCTTTTTTTATAATGGCTTCAAGTTCCGCTGCATTCAATTGCATGTAAAGTTTGTCAGCCTTGACTTCCATTTTTAGGTAAATGTATAAGTAACGCGTAATCCACAGAACGAGCTTGATCAATTGTATTTTTTATTATTTCATTTGAATTAAAGTTACACTGGAATTGATAAGATGTCAATAGCACCTTACAGACATCGAATATCTATTATGTATTTATTTATTTATATATATATAGTGATGCACGATGGCGGTGAAAACACACGCAAAATAAAGCTTTATAAAACTCTGTGATTCTCATAGGCGTAAAATGTTGTTTGATGCATACAGTAATATTCTTGGCGTTTTATACACTTGCACTCATTTGAAATAATTCTCGCTTTTTACCGCATTCTCTCAGAACACGTCCGACAGTTAGCAATACAGTACGTCTAATAATCACGGGAGTATATTTCGGTATCGAGAGGACCAAACACGCTCGCTTCATGCTAAAAACAACACGCGGTCGAACCGGTTGCGTTGCAATTGGAGGTGAGCGCGTGTCAAACCATTCAGTTCGATTGTATGCAATACGTTGTACAAATTTTTTTCCGATAGCTCTCTATTATATTATTATTATATTATTCTAAAGAAAATATTTGAAACTGTTCTGGAAAATTAATTAAATCCAATTTCCTGAATTAATGTTTATATGATTTTAATATTTTAAAGTAATGCATCGCAGATATATATCCAATCTATATGGCTATGATATATTCTTGCTTCGCATTTCTTAACAGAAACTTCTATATAAATTTATGTATAATTAAAGTAATGTAAATACGAATGTAAATTTGAATAACAGCTTAATAATATCTTATATAATCCTAACATATATGTTTGACTTTCTTATCAAAAAAGAAGTTTATAATGTATAAGCATACTTGATCTATATAACTGTAATATTTGTTATCGTTTATTACAATTTTATTGAAGATTGGATTCTCCCTGTTTAGCTGTCTATATGGCACAGTTAAATAACCTACTGGAAACATCGTTGTTAAGTATGCTTCCCGTGACACGTCTCCGTCTCCAATTAAATGTAGGCATTCGGATTATCATTTTCCATATTCGAACTCAGCCGTCAAACATGTTCGATGCAACGACCTATCGTGTTTATGAATGAAACATGACGGCAAGATATACATATGTATGTATGTAAGTACATATATTTATTTTTAGTTAAATGTTTTTGTCACTCGCAAGAATGCTTGTAAATTTATATTATATTTAAATAATAATTAATTGGTATACAAATAGTATTTTTGATCTGATATGAAGTTTGATCCACATTCGTATACAACAAATATAGAATATAATATTAATAATTAGCCTTATTCCAATTTTATATATATATATATATTATATATATATATATATATATATATATATATATATATATATATATATATATATATATATATATATATATATATAGTATTTTTGATCTGATATGAAGTTTGATCCGCATTCGTGTACAACAAATATAGAATATAATATTAATAATTAGCCTTATTCCAATTTTATATATATATATATATATATATATATATATATATATATATATATATATATATATTTGTTTCTGGACGATATATACATATATATAATATACATAATATAGTGTTTTCGTAGAAGTGCTACTGCTGCTTCGGCTGCTGCTGCTGCGGCTGCTGGTGCTGCTGCGGTGGCGCCAGTTGTGTCATATTTTCAACTGACTTTTGAATTGCAGCATCTGCAGCTCCATATTCTTATAACGAAGGGACTCCGTCTGGCTCTGGCCTCTGGGCTCACTTTGTTTTGTGGCTGATGATGATGATGCCACATGCAAACGAGTTGTTACTGAAGCGACTTTTGCGGCAGTCTTCGGGTTGTCATCGTGGTTGGCGTTTATGTTGTTGTTGGTGATACTACGCATGCGAGTTCTGTACGCAATAGGCGGCAGCGGCATTCTTTAAACAGATTGAATTGTGCGGATTTCTGCAGCATAAGCTGCACAGCCTTAGTCCGACCCCAGACTCAACTTGATCGACCGACCGACCGACCGACCGACCGACCGACCGGCCGACCGTTGCAATAATGCGGGCACATTGTGTGCTTAGTGTGAAGTGAATTATAATGAGTCAGTGGTGCGGATGCTTCGACTATGGATGCTGCCTCTTGAACAGCCAGTCAGTTTTAACGCCGCCATGTGGAATTCCACACAATTGGTCATTTCCCCACTTCTTTACAACAGTGTTACAACGTTTGCAGCACAGACGGCGCGCCGTCCGTAACAACAGCAGCTTGGTAGCCACCGTGTGCTGTTTACATAAATCTTAGGCGGTGGCAATGGCGGCTCAACTCTTAATTTTTATCAAGATGCATGTAAGAGCGTTTGCATTCGGTCGCGAAGCTGAGGATGCTCCACACAGATACACAACCAGCCGCATAGTGGCACATAGTCTGTGCGCCCAACTCTATGATTGCCTATAACGCTCGCCGTTCGCAGTGAGGAGGCAACACTGTAGTGTGGGGTGGGCCACACGGACTGCCCACGCGGCAGCTATTTGAGTCAGAGGCGATAAGTGTGAGGTTCATGCTGTCACTCCCAGTGCGCCCGGAAAACTGTTTCAGTTTCTTCTTGTATGCGCGACTCAAACTCGCAGTTGGTGGCAAACGCGTCATGCGTCTTACTGAAAGGCTGATACAGCTAGTAATGGGAACTATGCGGTGGGTACAAGCGACATTAGCCGAGACTCTCCATTTCATTTCTAAAAAGCGTGAAGAGGGGCCTTACCAAAGTTAAGATGTCATAAGCATTTCCCGAACTGAGGACCGCAAGTCTCGATTGCACACTCATATCATAGATGGCAGCTGGAAATTTTAAGATAAACTCACTTTTATGCTAAAAGTTTTTTATCTGCTTTTATTTTTTAGTTCCTTTACCCGCGCCATGCGCATTTTATCTGTGCAGGGTAAGAGAAATGGCCGGAGGAGAAACCAGTTAATGGCTAAAGAGAAATAATACTAGGAAAATGTTTATGTTTCGCATGATCATGCCTTCTTAAGCAGCTCAGGGTAAACCAGCAGCAGTGAAACAACGCTTCCAAATTAAGCTGTTAACATCGTCGTAGGCAGGCTCCATCACCGCAGCCATTCCTCCCAATCAGTGCTGAGCAGATGTTCATAGAGCTCGAATTCCTTAGGCGACACCTTTGATGGCATATCTAATTAAGACTTTCGTGTTTGACCTCTTATGAAAATAAAACATTTGATATTCCCTTAAATGCCAAAGTATTTACCATACTTTTGCGTTGAACTATAGGTCAGCTTATAGTCGACCATTCTCAAGGTGTACCGTCTTAAATTCCTTCTGTTCTCTGCAAGGGGTGCACGCTATGACTGCCGGCTAACCTGTTTACCTGTTGCATTAACCAGACGTCGAAGCAGACACAACCCGCACAGTCGTTAAAGCTCTGGGCCCGGCAGAGCTTTTCAACTTATTCTTTCTTTTGTCAAGCTCCAAGTTCAAGGATATATATATATATAAAGTGTGCATGGCTTCGCACAAATGTGTGTGTGTCAGTGGCCGTAATTTAATCGGATCTTTTAGAAAAAACACTCTTTTGACCCAGCTAGAATTACCAAAACAGGAGCTTGTCAAAAGGCTTATAGAAAGCACTGAATAAATGATATTTTCTGCATGATTGTTTCGTATTTATTTTGTTGCAAATACTTTGATATTCGAATACGTATTCTTATCAAAAACATTGAGTTTTAATCCATTCACTGCTCACTACCTGCACTTCGGGGCAAACCTGTGCCTGCGCCAGACGCAGTCGTCACTTATATTGTTTCGGCCAAGTCTCAAACGCTAATTGCTTTTAGTCTGCCCAATATAATTACTGACGACTGTTTCCAGGTGTAGCGGACCGACCAATTGATATTTTCCGGGTTTTACCCGGTCATGCAACTTGGAACTTCGAGCTCAGGTAAAAGTGACTTCTTAGAATTTCCATAATTAATTTGCACTTGTTTCCTTTTGCTTTTCTAAATTGTGCACTTCTAATGACTTTGCGCACCTTTTTCTGAAACGTTTATAGCTTTCAGTTACTGATATTGATACTGGTAGTGATAAATCAGTTTCAACAATTTGGCTTGAATAGCAATCTCTTGTCTTTAAGTTGCATCGTTATATTGAAATATGTAGTAATAAACGAGCTAATCAGTTGGCAAATATATACAAATAAATATTAATATGCATATGACCAATACATATATATCGACACACAATAGAACAGAGCAACAAAACAGAAAACACACATGTGTCTATTCCTAATAATTGTTCCGATAAATAAAAACATATTTCGCAACAATCAGCACATGCATATACTAAGTAATAAAAAAATATAGTGGGGAGCACCAGGTGGGTATTTGAACGCCAGCAACGAGACTCGCACGTTCTTAAAAACTTCCACATTTTCAGCGTGTGACGTCACAGGGGGTGTATGAGCTGCGTGCAACGAGGACTATGCAATAGCCTGGCAACCAACTCACTAGCTCACGTGTCAGGACATTATACAACTAAATATGCATGGACTTTAATATTTTTGGAAAAAGCTTCCAAATTGTTAAATACCTCTAAAAAAATGTGAATCTTGCGTTTTTCTAAAGTTTATTTATTATATAACAACTAAATTTCTGATTATGAAAATAGTCATAATTGTACCTAATATATTATATCATAATGATTTTAACATGATTTCGATTTATAATTACAAAAGTTTAATTTTTCTGTATCATATAATTGCCATTTTTGGAACCGATCAGGCAAAGATGCCATTCATAGGCAGATTGACAAGATATCAAGTGGGTATTCGTATTCGTTTAACATAAATGGTAGACTGCTACAGCTGCAACAAGCAACATATAAGTTTTAGCAGCCCAGTGCAACATGTATGAAGGCGACTGGCACGGAGTTGGCTCTTGCAAGTTAAGCATATTTTCAGCACGGATCAAGGACAGAAGTATGTTTGTATTATAACATCATATTAACAATATTCGGTTAACAATAATCAGTTAGTCTTGGTATCCATCTCTACCAT
Organism: Drosophila mercatorum; assembly: GCA_961210405.1. Lineage (NCBI taxonomy): Eukaryota > Metazoa > Arthropoda > Insecta > Diptera > Drosophilidae > Drosophila > Drosophila mercatorum. Next base: position 2,052,965 of record CAUIUS010000009.1, read on the forward strand.
AAATATGATAAAAAAGATATATTTTACAAATGCTATATATATATATATATACTTATATGTGAGAATGCTATAGCATTCGCTTGAATTAAAGTATCCGAAGGGGAAGCAGATATGTATTTTACGTAGAGACAGGATGGCGACAATGTGAAATGTGTGTGTATGGACTTTGCTTACACCCAGCCTGTATGTATACAGTCATACATTCATATGTACATCTGCAAACGGGAGCGACAAACAACACATGTCCGCGTATAGAGACCTTCAGTCGGCGTCAGCTTGACTCTTGCGATTTTTCATGGAAATTGCACAGTCGGCAACTGATGCTGGCACATATGGTGACCATAACCAGAAAAGAAAGTCTACTTATATCTACGACCTTTCGGCATGCAAAATGTGTGCATTTTTTGAAGCGCTCTCAAGCCAGGGACAGCAGAGTTTTCCTTTGTTTATGGCCTGATTGCGTGAGAATATTGTTGGGAAATTACGGTGTCTTTTCGTCTGCTTGACAAATGGCTAAGTGCCATGTGTTAAGGTATTGACTTGGGTTTTCAAACTCATGTCAAGTAAGTTCGCAGTACAGTCCTTCGCAGACTCGAATAATGTGTGTTTCCGTAGGGCGTGTTGCAGTTGCAGTTGCAGTGTGAATTCTCATAGCCAATATCTGGCATATGGATATATAGAGAATGCCTCCCTCAATCAAATAATTAAATAAAATCAGACAGATTGGCAACTTATGTGCGTACACATAAATTAGGGACAAGCAGAAGCTTCTCTGAACAACGTGACAGCCCCAAGCCAATTTCGAGGGCAAGAACGCCAATCAAATGCATGCAAACGTCCCGGTACACAATTAAATACCAAAATTTACGCTATTAATGTCCAAAAATTCGCAACCAATAGGTGGGTATGGCACAAGCTTGCCTCGTAGAAGCTTACTTGGCACGCAATGTGCTTAAGTTAACATATTCTTTCATAAGCCCAAAAGTAAGTTATTTCCCACGCTTTTAAAGTGAAGAACGCCTTCAAGCTTATTAGCAGACAAGCTGACGAGCAGACGAGAGAGAGAAAATAAGGCGAATGGTGAGCACTTTTCATAAACGACCTGCTGACTAGCCTCCATCGTCTCTTATCGACTACTGTATGCCTCCAAGTCAGATTTAAATTGCGCAAGTAATACGGCAGCAAATGCTTAATACGAGAAACGAGATCGCTTTGGGCTTTGGGCATTGGGCGGCAGCTGCCCCCAAACAAGTTCAGTCCATGAGTCAGGACAAAATTTTGTTTATGGATCCGAGCGGCCACTAACTCGAGTGCCTTTGCAAAAGTGTCCTATAATTACCTATGACATGCCTAGGAAAATTTACCTGTTGTCTAGATATTGGATATACCTGTTGGTCCGTTCCTTTACTTCCTTATTTTGGCTTTGCCCATGCCGGCCTTTGTCCGTTGTCCTTGTCATAAAATGCATTTGTTCAATTCTATTTTGTTGAATAGTTTGGCCGTGATTACACACAGAGAACACAGAGAACAGGAGTTTTTGGCTGGCGCCATACGCACAGTAGGGAATCTCTAAGAGAGAAACAGACTGAAAGGTCACAGTTGCACTGTTTCTATTCTTACATACAGGACAGCAGACATATTTCCACCGAAATTGGCGCCAAATGAAAAGTTGTTTGTGTTGCAGACGGCAGAATATCAAGTTAAGCAACCACCAAAGCAACCGAGCAAAGTGCAATCAAAAAATTTAGCAAGCTTGAGCCAGATGCGTCATAGCGGCCGCGCCTCGATGTTGACACATGCCACAAAACATGTATAGCGGTCCATTTGGCCAGTCCTTAGCCACTTGTCGTCGAGGCAACAACTGGTTTGAATTCTTAATTTGCGTGCTGGACAAGGCGAGGCTCTCTCATCTGTACCTTGGCCTCTGTATGTCCACCGTCCTGGTACTCTTTTTGTTGTCGTCGTCATCGTCTGAATACAGCAAGATGTGCTCTGCTCAGCTGGCATATGTCCCCTTCAGATCGTGTCAATCGAAAGGTGCATAACAACTGCCCCTGTTAATATGCCGTTGGCCATTCGACGTCGTCTTGCCTCAACTAAGTGCCGAATGCGGTTTGACTTCAGTCAGGTGTTTCTAGAGAGGTCGTTCACTAAAACGATGCCCCAGTAGTAGGTTAATCATCATAGTATACCCCACAGACGAATTAATCAGCAACACATATGTTTTGTTTATCGCAGTTGCAATACAATTAATAGAAATTAAAACGGTATGATCAATATAATGACCATATATTCAATTTATATTACATTGAGTCTATCTATATGCTGGGAGTTAAAGAACTTAATAAGAAAATAATGTTCTCTTCTGAAATTATTCGATATGAATTTGAACTTCATACACAATTCATGAAAATATAAAGTTTAACTATACAATTATATTGCACACATATGAACAGGTTCTGGATTTGCTTTTCGCTCAATTCTATCAATTTGGTTTGGCTCATAATAAAAACATTCTCTACTAGTCTACTACTACTACTCAATCTACTTCTATTTCTACTTGCTTTACGGACCAGCCTCTTGTGTTAGAACATATGTTTTTTTTCTATTCATATCGTCTGTTGATTTAGGTTTCACTGTAATCGCTAAACATAAAATAAAGCGCACATCTGGCAAAACAAGAAAACCTAAACCAAGGAACGCTACACCTTATGTCTACTTCTGTGCAAATAAAGTCTATCTTGAAATTCGGTCAAACAATGGTTCTTCCGATATTGTAAATGCAATACAAGTAATCTTTCCAGCTTTTCATATTTGCTTAAAGCTCTTCAGGTTCAGTTTTCCCAGACAATTTCCGCCATTTACAAGTATCTTCAAGATAGATGCAGGGTATATGTACATAAGTTAATATTCAAAGTTGGTCAACTATAAGTCTCAACACATAATTGGCACCAGATCAGTAAAAAAGGGAAAAAGAAACTGTTTTGCTCTCAGTTCTAAATTTTGAAAACAGTCTTTGCCCAATTTGAAAATGGATTTTTACGAATATACTCATCAGACGCATCATATACTCATCAATTGAATTAAGATTTAGCAAAGCTTATGTTCTTTACCTGAATGTTCTTTGCCCTCTTAATTTTATTTAATTTGCCTGAGAACAAAATCGTTTACTTACCGAGACGGTCAAATGATATTTACTCCGACGAACGAAAATGAGCCACATGGCAGTTTATTTTAATTTGCATGCGCTTCCGGCAAAACGGCTGTAGCTGGAACGGGCCATAAGTTTTCACTTTCACCCACAGCTGGCAGCTGCTGAAGAGATTTCTAAAGATATGGAACACACTGCACGCATTCCCATTTCCTACAAGCTCCAACATGCCACGATCACCACATTAGGAGCGTGAGTGTCAGGGAGACATTTGTGGTTTGCTCGTGGGTGTTGAGGAAATGATGGGGTGAGATACACATATATATATAAATATATATATGTATATACAGAACGGTTCCCTTTTTGTCACCAAGGTATCCCACGAGCTAAAATATTTTTGAAAGTAAATTCCCATAGATTGGCAGGCAAGAATAATTTTGTGAAAGAAATATCCTAAAATAAAAATCTTAATCAGTGCAGACAGGTTCTGTTAGCAATTATATTATCTGCCTATGCACTTGTCTGAGTTTTTCTGAATTTATGGCGACTTCTTATATAATTTTTTAATAATTCTGTAGCGAAGCTTCTGTATTTATATAAAGCTCCTGAGTCAAAAATTGCGACAACTTTAATGTATTCGTAAACAATTTCCATTACAAATTAATTGTCTCTTAATCTCTTTTTATTTGGTGTGAAAATATATAGTCGTCACCAATTCGTCGCGGCCGTCGAGCTGCACAGCATTCTCTGCCTTTTCTTGTCTGCTGATGTGCCCTGGTCGGCGACAAATTATGACAAACTGTGGGCAATAATTTGTTGCCACATATATACACATACTTATAGGCCGTGAGGGCTGTAGAGACCCCACATTTGTTTATGCGCTTTTTAACCCAGAGTTGTGCCTTGTTGTCCGTAAACGCTGAAGCGATTGGACTTTATCCATAAATTCTCATATCTTAAGTATATAAAATGTTCCTCTTTTAAATCTTCTTCTTATTAATACAAAAATTACATTAAACTACTGGCCAATATATAAGTAATACGAATTTTTCATAATTCTGTTTACTTAATTAAAATACTGGAATGCACATTATCTGAAATCGAGCAGGAGATTAATAATTGCAGACTGTTGAATATTAACCGTAGTCCATGGACAATATTTGAAGTTTGTTCAAAACTTAGCGGAACCGAAATTTGGAAATATGTATTTAAGGCGCCAAATTTTTAATTTAAATTTTAAGTGTTTTTCACCACAGTCTGGCAAACTATTAAAATCGGCTAGCCACCACAATATATCGGTCTACTATCGGGTAGTTCACTTTCAGCTCGATTATTTCTCATTTACTATCTACCATTGTTTGAGTTTTAATAACTAAAGAAATATTTGCAATTGTAGTTTTTGTAAAGTAGTTGCAAAAATGTCAACTGCACAAAGGTCATTTGTGCACAAAGTATCTAAGTAAGTTAAAATTGGGGACTAAAGCTTATAGCAACCGCACCCTTTCAATTCAATGGACGGCCATTCTGAGACTGCGGGTGCCATTTACAGAGACATGTTCATGTGTACCTATTTTACAGACAACCGGCGGCTGATGTCCGGAAAAACATAAGTGTGCATATGCAGTCGAAGACCAGCAACTGCACATCAATGTGCTCGTCGACAGTAAGTTTTTGTCACTTTAAATGGTTTTTTTTTTGCAATATACTAAAAGTTATTTATTATTAAGCTCTCCCTTACTGAACCGCTTGACTATGAGGAATTTCTAAGTCAACACATGAATATTATTAACCGTGATCCGTTAAAGCATATTTTGGATTTTCCGCTAGGAGATGTATCAGTAAAAACAATACCAAGAAAGATTCGCACAGTTGATCACATAAAACCCAATGAAAATATGTAAGCATTAGGCATTAAAGTGAAGTTTGGTATTAAGAAACTATTTTTCAGCTCCGAATTACCAAAACACGTACAGGAGAGCATTCGGTGTTATACGCGTCCCTGGAAGGTTGTAGAATACGCACATCGTCATTACTCAAGTTCCTGTTGGACTCGAGAACGTATTGATCGCGAGAATACTAGCCCGTCGGCGTACCAGCAAGAGTTTGAGATCGACAAGGACTTTTCTTCCTTTGACGAATCATTTACCGACAAAAGTGAAAGCTGCACACCTAGTTCGAGGCAGTCTATAGCAAGTTTAGCCTCAGTTAGTTCTTGTACCGATACGCTAACTCCTCGTAGTTCTTGGGCTAGTTTTGATTTACGACGCTCAGTCAATGACCCTCTTATTCCAAATTTATTGGACAATGTACCACCAGATCAGATTGATCAATTGAACGACACTCGTCGTCAAGAAGACCGTCAAGGAGCTTTTTTTTCCCTCTATCCCGAAATTGAAGCTGAAGAAGCTATTGAGCGCAGGCTACAAGCGGAGGTGCCAGTAGAGCATATGGGTCATCGCATACACGTAAAATGCCTTCAACTCAGATTGGAGCTTGAAGTAGAACCTATATTCGCGTCAATGGCCATTTATGATGCCAAAGAACGTCAAAAAGTATCTGAAAATTTTTACTTTGATATGAATTCCGACAGTCTAAAACTCATGCTGTCAAGCCATGTTCGTTGTGCTGATGTTAGCACGCAAAGCCGTTCGGCTATATTTGAAATTTCCTATCCAAGTAATGATTTATTTCTCGTTATAAGACTTGAAAAAGTACTCCAGGGTGACATAAATAATTCAGTGGAGCCATATCTTAAAGAAGACAAGGAAAAGTACAGAGAAAAAGTCAAGTCCAATGCAATGGATTATTGTGAGCGCCTCGGAAAATATCGAATGCCTTTTGCATGGACGGCTATATACTTGACGAATATTTTCAATGGTGACAACTTTGAGAATAAGGATTCCTGCGTTGCCGATCGAGACTCGTCTAGCAGCGGTGGCAATGCCGTTTTAGGGTCTGCCACAAGCTCGAACAGCTTAGATCGAAAGTCTTCTACTAGCAGCTTTGATCAGCTTCGCAGAAAAGCAAATGATATGAGCGGTACTCTTACCAGGCGCGGCTCACTCGAACGCAAAGAAAAACGTCGCTCTTGGTCACCCGATGATTTCGCCAATGTTGTTGAAAATTTTCGTCCTATTACCTTAACAGTGCCTAGTTTCTTCAAACAAGAGCCTGATAAAATGAAAGATGAAGACTTATACAAAATTTTACCCGAACTTAAACGACCAAGTACTGTTATAAAAAAATATAAGTGTATTCCAGGATCTATAAAATTGGAAATATCGCCATGTGTTGAAGATGTTACAAATGCATTAACACCAGAATTGGCTAAAATAGAACCGCATAGTGAAGATAACACCCTGCCAATTAAAGAAATATTGGAATTTCCATTGCTTCCTATTTATAATCCATACTATAGCTATCGTAATTTGCTGTTTGTGTCTCCCAAAGAGCTCAATTTTTCATCACGCGCAGGTTCGGCACGTAACATTGCCATTCGCATACAGTTGATGTCAGGTAAGACAATCATTTAAAAAGAAAACATTTTTTTTTATGTATAATAATTTTCATTAATTGCAGGAGAAACTCCAGCTGAGGCAGCTAATGCCATCTTTGGAAAATCTTCGTGCCCAGAATACGCAACGGATGTATTTACATGCGTCAACTACCATAATAAGTGCCCCTCATTCTATGACGAGATTAAGATTGCTTTGCCCGCTTCTATCAAACAACACCATCATTTATTATTTACCATCTACCATGTATCATGCCAAAAAAAACCACAGGAGTTACAACTCCCGGTGGAAACTCCCATCGGTTACACTTGGTTGCCACTGCTGGAAGACGGAAAATTAAGAGTGGGCGAATTCAACCTGCCTGTTATGGTTGAAACACCCCCGAAAAACTATTCTTTCATACCACCGAATGTTCACCTTCCTGGTATAAAATGGCTCGACAACCATCGCGCAGTATTTTCAATTAACATAACCGCTGTCACTTCAGTTCACACATTGGATGCACACCTAGATCGATTCTTTTTGTTATGTGAATATTTAGACACCCGAAATATACCGTCTCATATAGGTGAAGGTAATATGGAAACTGAATTAAAAAAGTGCTTGCTGGACATTGAGCACGCCAATCGAGAATCACTTGTAAGGCATTTGCCACTTGTATTAGATAAGTTAATTGAATTGCTAGTTACTACACATAAAGTAGGATTCCAGACAATGTGCTTAGGCTCGACAGTGTTTGAGGTGCTTTGTTTGGTTTCAGCACATTTATCGATACTAAGCGATGTAGATCAATATGGACGGCAGAGTTTGTTTTCCACTTACGTTCAGTTTCAATGCAAAATACCACATCCGTTAGTCACAAAACGGAGCACAAACCGAAATGCTACAAATGAAGTCTTATCAAAAGAAACATATGATGTGTATGATGTTCTAAGCACTGATACTGCAGGTATGTATCCCATTAAATATATCTAATATTTGCTTAAACTTTACCGTCTCTTAGAGCTACAAAACGAGCCACATTCGAGTGCAGAGTTCGAATCTGACATGAACGTACGTTTGCTTCACGAAGAGCTTGCCCTGCATTATACTTCGTCTAGTGGAAAAGCCGCTGACTTTGCGATGAGTAATTCGTGGTTTCTCTTCGAGCTTCTTGTCAAATCTATGATAGAGCACTTAGATAACTCGGGTACTTTAAATGCTCCACGTAAACACAGGTTCCCACAGCATTTTAACGAAGATATATCCAGGCTGGTTGCAATTGTAACTAACAAAGTCATGGAATATCACAGCACAGATCCAAGATTAGCTCAGTCATTAAATGCTAGTTTGAGCTTTTTAATTTTTGACCTATTGAGCATTATGGACCGCGGATTTGTCTTTGGCCTTATTCAAATATACTCAAAACTGATAATCTCAAGAAACGCTTATGGACCTGAGTTAATGAATTATAAGTTTGACTTTCACCGAATTGTGTGCAGTCACGAACATTTTGTAGCGTTAAATTTTCCCTTCGGTACTTCATATACGACATTCTCAGCGCCTTGCAGTCCAACTCCCAGCACTACGTCAAGTACTAGTCAGACCTCATATGTACGTATCATCATATCATAATAGATTCTACATTAATTTTCATACGTTTTACAAATTTAAATATTATCCTTAGGGGTCCATTGAGCGTTCCTTGCACGCTGATCTTAGTTCTGAATTTCGTCAACAACATTTTCTCGTCGGCATTGTATTAAGTGATTTGGCCACTGTCATGGAAATCCCCAATCCACATCTGCACGGAAAAGCAATTAACTGCATGCGTAATCTATTAACTTCACATGACTCACGGTACGATGCGGAAGTACGCTCGAGAGTAGCATCACTCTACATACCTCTGCTTTCAATAGTCATGGATACTTTTTCACAACTTCATCAATATCTATCAGATGCTCAAGATCATGATCGCCTCCAGCAAATGGGTCAACTTGAAGACTATCAAGGACCTCATCAGACTATAGCTAAAGCTACAATAAGTCCAGAAGTAGCATATGCTATTTCTGGTAGCCGCGTATACTCCTACATGACAGAGCCATCGAAAAGCAAAGTTCCCTTAAACGCAGAGAATACGCGTCACTTGTTGGCCTGCTTTCTTTGGGTGTTAAAAAATTTGGAACGTACGATTCTCTATCGCTGGCTACTGGGCTTAAGCCCGCATCGCGTTCATCAAATGTTACAAGTGTTAAACACGTGCTTAAAAGCTTTTGAGTATGCGGGACAAAAGAGGTTGCCCACTTTAAAACGAACTAATACTCATAGTTTTCGTAAATCAGCGACAACTGACGTTAAAGAAAAGTTAGAGGAATGCATTAGAGGAACAAATTCGGCGCGTTACGATTTGATTAATCGACGTAAAGATCGAAATTCAACAGAGAAACTTCGCTGGCGTAAGGACCACATGCCATACCGATCACAGTACAGTGAAACAGCATCCAAAAACGAAACTGAACTCGAAATGAGCCACTATATTGAAGGTTCACTTTCTACTGAAATCGCACTTATCATACTAGATTCCTTAGAAATAATAGTGCACGTGGCTACCAATCTCCATCACAATCTTCTTGGGACAGTACTGAAAGTTCTATTGCATAGTTTATCCCGCAATCAATCGACGCTAGCACTGCAAAATTTGTTTGCTTCTCAGCGCGCCTTGATCTTTAAATTTCCAAATCTACTGTTCGATGAAGAAACTGACATATGTGCGGACCTATGCCTATTACTCTTAAAGCATTGCGCATCACAACTTCCTGGAATTCGTTCACAGGCAGCTGCATCCTTGTACTTACTGATGAGACAAAATTTTGAAATTGGAAATGTAAGTATAAAAAGTATAAGCATAAGAAAATCAAAAATCGAGGCAAGCTGGGCACATGACGTGGTCTAATTACTTGCTTTTTTAAAAATGCGGCGCTTATCGCGGTCATCTAAGATTGGATTACGACCAGTGCTTCGTTTTTGACCGTATCCATCCGGGTTTTTCAAAAAATTGGCAATAGCAGTGCGACTACGACCAATTTCTCGGGAAATTTGGCTAACAGTCCAGCCAGCCTTAGCAAATGCTAGAATGGAGCTCTTTTCTTTCGACTGCAGTAGGCATGAACGCCCCATTTTATAAAAATTAGTTAGTTTTAATATTATTGATACAATTTATCAAGAAATAATACGATCCAATCATTTTAACTTCACTTTTACTCAATGTGTCTTATGATTTTGATACGCTTGCAATCACTCAAAATTCTTGCACTTTGAGGAAAAAGTAACGGTTCATTTCAACGCATAGCTAAAAATAGCAAACAATGGTTCTTCATCGCTGTCTATGCTTTGCTCTTTCATTCCTTATACTTGGTTTTCTTAAATTTTGAGTAACAAATTTTTTACAAGCAAAAAAACTCAAAATTTTGATGTGTCTTATCATTGTGATAAGCGCTGTATATATATATACATATATATCAGTGAATCTATTTAAACATATATTTTTCCATTTCAGAATTTCGCACGTGTTAAAATGCAGGTAACTATGTCACTAAGCTCCTTGGTTGGGACCAGTGCTTCCTTTAGCGAACAGTCACTTCGTCGTGCATTAAAAACAATCTTAGTTTACGCTGAATCCGATGCAGACCTACAGGAAACTTCTTTCCCAGAACAAGTGCAAGATCTATTGTTCAATCTGCATATGATTCTCTCAGATACTGTAAAAATGAAAGAATATCAAGAAGACCCAGAAATGTTACTCGACCTAATGAATCGAATAGCAAAAGGATATCAAAACAACCCAGATTTGCGTCTTACATGGCTAGAAAACATGGCTAAAAAACATCGTGAACGTGCCAATCACACAGAGGCGGCAATGTGTTATATACATGGGGCAGCATTAGTTTCGGAATATCTAAGTATGCTAGAATCACAAACCCATTTGCCTATTGGCGCGGTAAGTTTTCAGCGCATTTCACCAAATACCTTTATGGAGTCTGCGGTGTCGGACGATGTTCTTAGTCCAGGCGAGGATGGAATCTGTCTGGGCAACCACTTCACTGAGACCGGGCTAAAGGCATTGCTAGAAGAGGCATCCAACTCTTTTCAAGTCGCAGGCATGTACGAAGCTATGAATGAAGTTTATAAAATATTACTTCCTATCTGTGAGGCGAACCGGGAGTTTCACAAGCTCGGAAAAATTCATGGCAAACTTCAAGAAGCTTTTAATCGAATTGCACAGCTACACGTGAGTAAAAAGTTTCAAAGTTCAGTCTACTAAATAGTCAATAAAACATTAAATTAAAAGTTATAGTTTTGTATAATTTTATTTTATTTTAATTTACAAATAATCAAGCAACTGATAATAAAAGAGTTTCAATAGAAAATGTTAGGCCCTTTATTCTCATGTATTCGGATCTGTCATGGTCGAAATATAGAAACGAGTATCAGCCACATAATAAATTAAAACAACTTTTAAAAATATATTTTTAGGGCAAGCGAGTATTTGGAACTTATTTTCGAGTTGGCTTTTATGGAACAAAATTTGGAGATCTGGATCAGCAAGAATTCATCTACAAAGAACCAACATTAACAAAGTTGCCAGAAATATTTAGTCGACTTCAGGTATTCAAAAAAATGTACCATAAAAAAAATATAGTAACACTTTAATAATATCCCCTTTAGAACTTTTATACGGAAAGGTTCGGTCCTGATTCTGTGCACATTATTAAAGACTCCAATAATTTCGACCCAAATACATTAGATCCAGAAAAAGCGTATATACAAATAACTTATGTTGAACCGTTCTTTGAAACCTATGAAATGCGTCATCGTGAAACTTACTTTGAACGAAATTTTAATATCAGTAAGTGAATATTTAGATTTAGAACGGATTTATGCAATGTATAATTAAATCTAATCAAATCCATTTATTTTTTGTTAGAACGATTCATATTTGCTACGCCGTTTACTAAAAGCGGAAAAGCTCATGGAGAATTACATGAGCAATGTAAGCGGAAGACAATATTAACAACCGCCAACCACTTCCCTTACGTTAAAACTCGTATACAAGTAATCAATAGAGCGCAATTTCAATTGGAGCCGATCGAAGTGGCCATAGGTTTGTTATTTATACAATAAAATAAATTCTATTCATATTTTTAAAAAATATTTTCCTTTAGCTTATTTGAAAAACTAGTTTATAATAGTGTTGATTTAATGTATTTAAGTATAAACTGAAAGCGTTTCACTGTTTCATAATTTAAACTTGAAAGAAGCTGTTCAAAGAAGCTGATCGATGTTTTTTTTTATCAAAACTGCCATAAATGAAATATAATTATTTAACATTTATAGAAGACATCCAAAAGAAGACCTTGGAGTTAGCTGCCGCTACAAATCAAGAGCCGGCCGACCCAAAAATATTACAAATGGTCTTACAGGGTTGCATTGGTACAACTGTAAATCAGGGACCTATGGAAATGGCTAGTGTGTTTCTGTCCAATTTATCTGATGGCGTGACTATACCCACAAAGCATCAAAATAAATTACGATTGTGCTTTCGCGAATTTTCAAAACGATGTGCGGATGCCTTAAAGAAGAACAGAAATCTTATATTATCGGACCAGAAAGATTATCAGCGGGAACTAGAACGTAACTATGAGCGCTTTGTGGAACGACTAATGCCGCTTATAACACTTACATTAGCACAAACACAAGGAGTTGTAAAGTAAGTTTTCACTAATCGACATAAAAAATAAAGTTTACTAGAAAAAATAACATCCCATTTTTCTTGCAGAGCTAATGCTTATCAAAACAAGAGCACACCACTTAAATGGTAATTTATACGATTCGAACTCGTGTTTATCAACGTCAACAACGCTTTAATCTTTAATATTCTTATTATTATTTCATACATTTTTTACATGCCTAGTGTGTCGGATTATTTTAAGTAAGTGTTCATATGTACAATATCTAACAAATTTTAAATAGGTATTACTTTTATACAATTCTTACACAGTATTTTTATAATATTTAATATGTAATTCACTTGACTATCAAATAAATAACTTATCATAAATAACTTATCATAATAACCTATCATAATCCGCCTAAGTGCTGATTATTTTTCTAAGGAAATAAATATATTTAATAATTTATGAAACCTTTAAACATTTTTTGAAACTGTTTAGTACTAAATATGTTCTGTTTTAATTGAAACCGTTTTTATGATTAGTAAATTTAAAGATTGTAGAAGTAATTTGTATTTTGAAATTATAACAATGACTCATTCAAAATTATAAGATTTGCTTTTTAAGCCATTGAAAAAGTCGTCCATAACATATGTTGCGTACGAATATTCAAAATCTGTTTCATCAAAGAGCTGTATATTTTCATTTGCAATGGTCACTATTCGTTTCCACTCCATAATGTCATCATTTTGATTGGTAAAATGCTTCTTGCCTTCTTGGTGCAACGGTTTTAGCATAAAGTGTAAGTCCTGCAATTGTCGCAAAAATCGTACTGAAAATATAAATAAATTGATGAATTTGATCAAGAATGAATAATTTAAATACAAGAGCACAAAATTTATTTTGATTGCGAAAGTGTCTCGTACTTCCTTTACGATTTATCAATTCCAATCAATCCAATGAATTTGCAGAGCTAATAGGAAAAGGTGTTACGATGTACTCACAATGTTCCTCTTCGAAGTTCAAAAGTCGCGCGTGAGTTTGCCACCAATTGCACAATAGAGATAAATAATGTTTGGTTGTTTCTTCAGAGTCTCGAAAAATGCACGAAAGGTAATATTCACGAAAGATAAGGGTAAATAGATGTACAGCAATCTGTGAGATTTTCCCAACTTGTGAAATATCTGAATAAACAGATATTATTTATAGTGACGTTATTTTAACACAAACATATTCATACCTGATTTATTATCTTGAAATATCCACTGATGCATCATTTGATAAACGATCGTAACGACACTTAGGCAAAGTTTTACATAGCACTCACATCGAATTTCTTGGGGAAGTTTTTCCCCCGCAGGGGCTAAAGAAATTTTGGACACGTTTGTAGCATCGAGCGATGACGTATGTAAATTGACGTCAATGTTATTAATAGGAGTATCATCAGAGCTCATCTGGTCAACTTTGGACACTGTGTCCTCATTATCCTTGTCATCAGTAAATGATGGTAGTGAAAACATTCTTAGTATAAATTCAGGTGTAGATGTAAAGCATTGGTAAACGAAGCACACATGATTCTCACACACAGATAACAAAAGCTTGAAGCGGCTAGGTTCGAAAGGCAAATCGCTATAAAAGCATACCTCAAGCAGTCCTGCGTATACCTGTATCAAACAAGAATTCGGCCCAAAACGGTAAACCGAATGAACTCGATCTGTCACGAAATAATTACTAGGGCAATTTACACACATTCTTGCCATTAGCTGACTCTTTTGTGAGCACAATAGCATGCACGTACTAAGCTTATGGAAAACCCATGGACTTGGACGAGTGAACACCAATTGTTTCAGTAAATCAAAAAGTAGGTCATTCTGAGTCGCGGAGGTAGAATCTTTTACGGAATTCGCATAGCTCAGCAAGCTCTGGAGAAGTGCAGAAGTGGCTTCAAGAACACCTAAATGTTCGACAACCTCGGAAGAGTTACTTAAATTAGTAATCGCTTCGCCTAATACTTTTGTAAGCCAGTATTTTTCATACTTTCTTGTTAGCAACGTGTGTGAAACAATGCTTTGTTTTTGGCATATCAAAGCCAATGTTCCAATGTAACGGCGTAATAGGACTGCTCGTTCCATGTCATATATAGCAGTAGACTGAATCAACGAAGAGCGTGTCTCTGTACTTCGATCCGACTGTAAATCAAAATGACGATAGGGATACAGCATACAGGTTTGTGGTAATTCTAAGCTCTGAGCATAGAACCAAAACTCTGTGAAGACCCTGCCCACAGAAGTAAATATACGGCTTATACCAGCGTTAACACATGCAGGCTCAGACTGCATTTGCGCGTAGTTAAGAAGTAATTGTTCTAACTCCACTTCAAAAAAAGTTCGTGGCATTTTTTGGCCGCACTTCTCTTTGGTGTACTCATACATACATCCTTTCTGTTTTGTAGAATTTTGATTTGCAAAAGGGCTTTCAATACATAAATTTTCTATACGAAGCAAACTTCGATCTGCGTCAGACTCTGTTGTTGTTCCTTTATGGATATTCAGTTCGCTTGATTTCGCATTCCTAATTTTAAGCTCGGTAATCTCTACAGTTGTGAAATTTAATTCAGTGTCTTTAGCTCGAATTTCCTTAAATGCATTAGCCATTTTCTTATTACTCTCATTTTTCTCATCTTCCACCATCGTTAGCCTGTCAACCTTGCTGGCTTGGAGCAGCTTCCGCGCTTGTCGAAGCTCGTTGCGTAGTAGACCAACCTTTTGGAATATGAAATATATAGAATAAGGGAGCGGATATCATCAATACTATACATGTGCACACTTACTTCACCATCCTTTATACAAGCCTGATTGTTACTATCTGCCAGGTCTCTTTGCAATTTGGCATTTTCCTTCTTTAACACATCAACGCGTTCCATTAAAAACTTTAGTTGTCGCTCCTGTGCCAATTGACGCCTTGATTCCGTCTCCCAGTTTGTAGAAACATCAGTCATTGATCTCATGACAGTATCAAAATCAGGTAAGAATGCAATCGTTTCATCAGTCCCATATATTTCTTCGATGGTTAAATTTTCCGTGAGGTGGCTAGTTGTATCTAGG
Organism: Drosophila mercatorum; assembly: GCA_961210405.1. NCBI lineage: Eukaryota > Metazoa > Arthropoda > Insecta > Diptera > Drosophilidae > Drosophila > Drosophila mercatorum. The sequence goes on from CAUIUS010000009.1 coordinate 2,068,443, forward strand.
GCTTGAGAAGCAAATTGTTTAAAGGCGAACTCGTTTTGTGTTCTTTGTGGGACGACATCCGTTTGGCGGTGCTTTTCCTCTGCTTTTTGGGTAGCTAACAGAACATCATCGTCGTCATCACTCGTCCAGAACTCTACAATATTTGTCGGGGCTTCGCTGGTACGGGCTCGATTTACACTTATATCTAATTTAAACTTTTTAGCAGCTCCGAATTTATCAATTGGACCAGTCCGCTTAGCCATTTTCTGAGGTATTTTTATACAAACGTTTTGCGTTATATTATTTTTTATGAACACGTAGTGAACACGTATGAAACGTAGTGTTAACTGCTTTTTGATTCTGCTTATGTTATAACTTGATAAATAATAACAACAGGTATAGATACGTATCCATTGCCTATTTTTTTTTTCATTTCATTGTCCAATGGCGTACGAATAGAGCAGCACATTTTATACAGAATGATGAATTATTGCATATATGTGACCAAATTAAGTCGACTTCTGACTTAAAACGTTATCCAATACTCAACGTACTCTTGTTTAGTTTGTTTTAATTTATGTTTACGAAGAGCAGCTGCTCATTAATGGTCACGCACGATTGAATAACAGTGTCTTTAACAGTGTCTTTTAAGAGTGCTAATGACGAGGTGCAGATGGACAAATGAACAAAACTGATTCGCATTATGAACGAACTGATTCTTTTTATTTTTATATTGTAGATTACGATATTTGGTCCCATTATTTTTAATTTAAAAAATAAATGCAGGTGCAAAACCAAAATATTGAACGGCAGCTTATAGATTACGTTATTTGGTCTCATTTGAAATTATAAAACAAAAAAATAACTACAAAGCCAAAGTACTCAATGACAAGTAGCATGCAATTGAAATTTAACTTGAAAAAAAAAAGATAAAAATATGAATTATGCGCTTTTATGTTAAAAAAATAGTACATAAAACATATTTTATAAAAATCATTTGCATTGGTGACGGTTAACTTAGTCAAACCATTAGACTTACATTATCGATTACTTTAATAAATATATTTGCACCTTTGGAGTCCGATAGCCAGCTATTATGCTCTCCATCCCTAGTAGCAATCGATTGATTTTTCGATGTCGATACAGTTGAAAAGAAAATTCGGCATGAGAGCGTCGTGTAATTTTTTCAAAGAGCCGGAATCAAATAGTCCGTACTCAACTCGTTAACTTAGTGCTTAACAGACCGATATATATATTAGTTATTCGATTTGCTTAACTGTGCAACTGCAAATATTTTTGGAGTCAGTTCGCAAGCGCGCAGCCTCAAGTGGAAAAAATACATGAAAACAGGAACTCTTCGGTTGTCACCGCGCAACTGCAAATGTATTAGTGATAGAGACGATAACAGGCGCAATATTGAGAAAAACAAAACATACATTCCTGTAAATTTTAGTATTTATGCAAAACTTGTGATTTTAAAAAGTACGTTTACATATTTGTGCATTTCTATATCTATGACTCAGCCGAGGTGAACGTTAGTGTCTATGTGTGTGTATACATATGTCTCTCTCACACATTCTGATCATTTTCGTGTATCTTTTCCATTCTAATAAAAAGATCAATGTGTGTAATATAGTTTTTTCATATATTATAATTAAATTTTTTTTAATTTCTTTTGTTTCACATCTTCAGTATATTTGCAATAAATGTGTTAACATTTCTTTTTAGCAACGAATGCTAATAAATATTCGGGCGTCGCCTAACGAATGGCAACAAAAACAAGAGTGCTGTGTATTCAAATGCGTGATGGCTTACTGTCACGCACGCATACTATACCAAATGACCAGTAGTAATTTAATGCCTTCGGATACATGTTTGTGTATATGTATACGTTATTCAAAGAAGTCTCTTTTTCATTCGTTCATTGTACTGAATAGCGGGTTCATTAACATATTTTTATTGAATCATTGTTTAAGTCATTCATTCAGTTACAGTGGTAAAAGTATATTTCTAACCTAAATAGCAATTGAAATACAAAACGTCCCCAATTAATTTAGGTTAAATAATTTTACAATGTATATATATATATATATATATATATATATATATATATATATACTTTGCTTTTAATTAATATTCAAATATTTTATTCATCTTTGTATCAATAATTTTGTACATACATAAAAACCTACAAGTACCTCTTTTACACCTACATAAAATATACGGCGTTCATTTTATACCTGAGTACAACTTGTTTAACAAGTTAGGTAAGTCGAGGTCATATTACGATCTGTGGTAACATTTTCTTTTGCCATTTGGCATGTACGTTTTTCAATCACAGTCGTCCCAGGTTCCCAATATTTTTTAATTTTGTTTATGCAAACTCATATATAAATAGTATTAGCAGATTAGGTATATACTTATATATATACACTAACAAATAAATATATTTTGTACAGGATTATAAATTGACGAACATAAGTCCAAAAAGAAAATTATGTTGAAGTTTATACGAGGAAAGGGTCAGCAGCCCACAGCTGAACGACAGCGACTACAGAAGGAACTCTTCGCATATCGTAAGGTATGTATATACATACATTTGTCCCAGGTAGTCCCAAGACTATATATTCATAAATATTTACGAATAGAAAAGAAACAAACCAGGCAGTAAAGGACGAGAGTTACTCTAAGCAAATGTTCTACATATGAATATATTTTGTGATTTTAATTTAAATATCTAAGAAAAATGTATTTAATCCTTAACTCTTTTATTATTTGTATTCTTTTAATGAAAAAACTGTGATATACCTTCAAAGTTTAATTAAATTTTATTAAGAATATCAATTTATGATTTTAATAAAAAGTTAATGTTAACGAAAACCTAAAAAGTAGAGAAATTGGGCATAAGAAAATGTGGAGAATGCACGTGCCATTCAATGTCGACGCCATCATCTATCCAGTCGAAGTTGGTTACGACGTTTAATTCAATGACATCACCTAGAGTGCGTCACCTTGTAGCGTTAATGTTTTGTAACAGTATTTCAGAACCAAGAAATAATACATAACGTTTGCACATACTAATATAGATTCATATTTACACCTTTCAGTTTTTGAAAAACAAAATTAATTAAAATACCTTACAACTTATACTGAGTATCTATCGTATTGTTTAATTTATGTTTATAGTTCACTATCTGAACTTTTACTCCTATTTCAATTCATTCCTTCTTCTATGATATAAATTTAGAATATAATAAAAACTAATGATACAATAGTAAGTAGTATTAATGCTAAAATAATTGGAAGAAGATATGACCAAGAATATCCAACAAGCTTTAAAAGTCAAGCAATACACTTAAAAAAAAAAAATTAGACTCCAATATTTATGTATATAAAATTATATATATATATATATATATATATATATATATATATATATATATATATATATATATATATATATATATATATATATATATATATATATATATATATATATATATATATACGGAACGCAAACAAAACATTTATAGTCACCAACCTAAAATAAAAATTTTGTGTTCATAATACAGTCTGGAAAAAATATATGCAAGCCAACGCAAACGCTACATTAAAGATAAGATAAGTTAGTTGTTTTATGTAGAACCCGAACAAATGGGTGGGTCGGAGAATTATATAGTATTCTACAATACATAAATGGGGAAATATATTGGGTGTATCTTGTGGGTACTGATAGGCGTAGTATTTTTAGCTGATAAGATTTCAAAATACAGTCACCACGATTGTGTAAAATGCTGCACCTGTAATGAGGTCGAAGCTTTATTAAATCTTTACCTGTGTATACCCTGTGAAAATTAAAAATGATTAACAAAATATATGAGCTTTATACACTGTAAAATTCAGTTAGGAACTGCAATTAAAACTGTCTCCAATCTATTAACGACAAAATGTCCAACAATTATAACTATAATTATTTTTCTGACTAAACGTGTAATAGTTCCAAACTTAAGTCTTGACATTTTATATTAGAGACAAATACAGATGTTTATGTGAAGTAATTTTCAGTAGTGTGAAACTAATGAATGATCAAGCTCCTTCGGTCTCTAATTTGCACAGCTTGTGCCTTGTGCATATATGCATAGAAAGAATGTAGAGTGTATGAATGTTAGTGCAGGGTATAATACAAGCTTCAATGAAAGATTTTAATTCATTAAGCTAATAAGTGTTATCGATATCGGTATTGGTTAAAAAAATAATTTGTGAACCTTTTTTCGTGGGTGAGGCAACTTTTACTTGAGCGTAAAGTAAAATATTTTATATTTTGTGGTCAAGTTTACTTTTCTTGTCTGATTGTAAGTTATAATCTTATCCATCTGAATTACTAAGAATATTAACTGACCTAAATTGTATATAACGACCGCCCTTATAAAGACTTGTCAAGGTCTTTTAAGAAATTTACTCGTAATATTTTATTTGCTCATACCAAATGAGATTCTATTTAAATTATTTGACTACATTTATAGCTATGTCTAATGCTGTAACTAACTAACTTAGTCTAACAGTTGATAAAAGCCTTTTATTCCAAATTTAATGATATGTCATTTATGCTCTACATTTTACATGATGCAATCAGTTAACCATCTTGCTTACATGCCTTTCAATTACAGACCGCTCAACATGGTTTTCCTCATAAACCCTCTGCTTTGGCGTATGATCCGGTTTCAAAACTTATGGCTATTGGAACACAGACTGGAGCTCTTAAAGTATTCGGTCGACCAGGCGTAGAGCTGTATGCACAACATACCTTGGTCAATAACTCAGCATCTGAACTAAACGTTCAACTACTTGAATGGGTTTATGGCACAGGTCGTATTCTCTCGTTAACTGCAGCAAATCAACTTATATTGTGGGAGCCCGTGGGGACAACGCTGGTGCCAATTAAAACTCTTCCTTTCGACGGAAAATTAAAAAAAGTCTCTTCACTATGCTGCTCGCTAAACAAAGATCTTGTATGGATCGGAACCGAAGGAGGCAACATCTATCAGTTCGACTTAAAATCATTTACTATACGTGAACCAGTCATTTATCATGACGTGGTGTTGGAACAAGTACCACCAAGTTATAAACTCAATCCAGGTGCTATAGAGTCAATACGTCAACTACCAAACACACTTAATAAACTACTTATTGCATACAATCGCGGACTTTGTGTATTGTGGGACTTGGAACAGTCGACAGTTGAACGCGCTTACATTGCGCCCGGTCATGGTCAAAGTGTTGGTTTGTTTATCAATTCTACTGGTTCAGAATTCAATTGGTACCATGCAGATGGTTCTTATGCCACTTGGGTTATTGCAAGCGGAGAGCCACCGAAAAATGTAAACTATGTCCCATATGGTCCAGACCCATGCAAGAGTATAAATACGCTTTACAAAGGCAAGCGAGGGTAAGTTGATAGGTTTTTTGTTTAATATAATACCTTTTATTTAATATAATAACTATATCTATATAATTTCAGAGCCAATGATGTAATAGTGTTTTCTGGAGGCATGCCGCGCTCAGCCTATGGTGATCATAACTGCGTTTCGGTACACGGTAGCGACGGAAAAAAAGTGTGCCTTGATTTTACGTCCAAAGTAATTGATTTTTTTGTAACATATAAGGAAGAAAGTGACGATTTACAGGTGCTTGTTGTGTTGCTTGAGGAAGAGTTGTGCGCTTATGATCTCACTGATGCGAAAGTTCCAGCAGTTAAAGCGCCTTATCTGCACTCGGTGCATGCTTCAGCAGTAACGTGCAATTATCTGGCTTCGCAAGTCAATAATTCAGTGTATAAACGCATTTTACTCGCTGGAGATGAACAAGACATAGACTATAGCAGCATTGACTGGCCCGTATCAGGTGGAATGCTACCAGATAGACTTGAAGAGTCTTGCAGCGAAACAGTGCAGGAATACGAAATACTTTTAACTGGTCACGAAGACGGTTCCGTTAAATTCTGGGATTGTACTGGAGTACTTCTTAAACCGATATATAATTTTAAGACAGCAAATATTTTTGGTCATGAAAATCAAGAGGATGCAACTGTAATCGATAGCACTGAACAGGCTGATGAAGGAGAACCACCTTTTCGTAAATCGGGCCTTTTTGATCCATATTCGGACGATCCTCGCTTAGCGGTGAAAAAAATTGCATTGTGCCCTAAAACTGGTCAGTTGATAGTAGGGGGCACGGCAGGACAAATTGTTATAGCTGATTTTAACGGTGATACCACAGAGCGTGGTACGTTAAAGTTTAGCTCTATGAATTTGGTTAGTGATCGTGATGGTTTTGTATGGAAAGGCCACGATCAGTTGAACGTCCGTCCCAATTTGTTAACTGAAAATGCCGAGCCATTGAGTGAAAATGGCGTCAGCATAACCGGCGTGTTGCAAGTACTCCCACCAGCTAGTATTACAAGTCTAGCGTTAGAAGCTAACTGGGGATTGGTATCCGGAGGTACTGCTCACGGCTTGGTGCTATTTGATTTCAAAAACTTTGTTCCGGTATTTCACCGTTGCACACTAAATCCAAACGATTTAACTGGTGCTGGCGAACAACTTTCGCGTCGGAAATCATTTAAGAAATCGCTTCGTGAATCGTTTCGTAAGCTGCGCAAGGGAAGATCAACACGCAATAATCCCACCAATCATGTGCCAACCACAGTAAGTACTTGCTTTTACATTATTATTGAGATAAACATAATTATGTTTTCATAGTTGGAAGCGCGTCCCGTTGAAAGACAGATAGAAGCACGCTGCACTGACGATGGGATGGGGTCTATGGTGCGTTGCCTGCTCTTCGCTAAAACCTATATAACCAATGGTGGGTAAAATAAAATAAAATTGTAATATCGGTATTTATCGTTATATTCTCTTATTTCAGTTAATATAACCTCTCCAACATTGTGGTCAGCCACAAACGCCAGTACTGTTTCTGTATTTCTCTTACATTTACCACCAGCACAAACCGCAGCCACCACTGGTCCACCTGCTAGTGGTAATGCAACGCCACAGACGCCGCGTCGCATATCTGCACAACTAGCCAAGGAAATTCAGTTAAAACATAGAGCACCGGTTATTGGTATTTCTATATTTGACCAAAGTGGCTCCCCTGTTGACCAGCTCAACTATGGGGAAAATGGTACACCGCCCCATCGTGTTCTTATTGCTTCCGAAGAACAGTTTAAGGTTTTTTCGTTACCCCAGTTAAAACCTATTAACAAATACAAGCTAACAGCTAACGAAGGTGCCCGTATACGTCGCATACACTTTGGTTCGTTTAGCTGTCGTGTCTCGCATGAGCTTTTGCAAAGTATAAATGGCACCAGTCCATCGAAATCTGCGAGATCTCACGATGGTGGAGATGGAGTTGCAAATACAAGTTTAGCTTCAGCTGGGTGCGATAGTGAGACTTACCATGAGATGGCATTAATGTGCTTAACCAACATGGGCGACATAATGGTGTTATCAGTGCCAGAGTTAAAACGCCAACTAAATGCAGCTGCAGTAAGACGTGAGGATATCAAGTTAGTTACAAATTTATTAAAACGTACATATAGATTTTATAACTTTGACTTTCCCCTACAGTGGTATTTCATCGCTTTGCTTTACAAATAGCGGCGAAGCATTGTATATGATGTCTTCTTCAGAGCTGCAACGAATTGCTTTAGCTACCTTCCGAGTCGTACAACCAACAGGTGTCGTTAAGGTCGAGCCTTTCGAGAACGATGAGATCGAATCTACAATTCAATCCAATGAAGATGATAATAGCGATAAGGATGACGATTCAAACGATGATAGTGCTGAAAACGGCGCCCGTACAAACATAGCTGAACCACCAATTGCCAAACAACGTGCTAAGGCCCTTGAGCTAAGCATTGAAAACAGTAGTCTTCCGCTTACTAACGGCTTAAATATCAGCAATTCACCTAATCGCGCCAATGAAACCATCACCAGTTCTATAGGTGACATTACTGTCGACTCTGTTCGAGACCATTTGAATACCACTACAACAACGCTTTGTTCCACAACGACAGAAGAAACTGTCGGTAAGTAAAAAATGCCTACAGTTAATTAAGTATTAACTTCACAAAAAATTCCATTGTCCTCAATGATTGGTGCTGCATGCGATGGGTGATTCATTTTCTGTGTTCGTCCTCATGTAATAATATTCTATTTGTTGCCTTAATTTATACTGCAAAAGTAACTTACTTATTTACCTCTGTTTTTAGGTTAATGGCAGTAAGATTCGCACACTTAGTAAACATTAATTTATCGATATTAGTCATAAGGGCACAAGAAAAATTCCAGTTTTTGCATGACAATGTTAAATGATTTATTATATATTCAATCTTTTTTTTACGTATTTGATTAACAATATTTAAATATGATTCGACAGGTCGTCTGTCAGTGCTTAGCACACAAACAAACCAAACCACAACAAATGTCAATATGAAGGATATGCCTAATATAAATATACCAAATTTACTAGATTTGGCGTCAAAAGGGTATGTATAAAAATATTTATTTTTGTTCAATATAAAACATCTTACTTTTTGTTTCAATTTTAGCAAAACCACAGAAACAAGCACGAGCTCTGTCGTCATTAAGTCTGTTATAACAAGCATATCACATGAAAAGACCAACGGGGAAAATGAAGCAAACACTAAAACTACTACGCACGAGGAAAGCGAATTTTAGAGAAATTCATACAGAAGCGTATACTTATGACAGTCGCTATCAATCATTTCAATTCAATCATTTATATTATAAAATCTGCCTATATAACATTTTATGTTAATGCATAAGTCAGCGCTAGACTTACACTGACGATTTTACTTGAGTTTCTATATTTTAAAGAATGTAAAAATTTTCATATTTTTTCTACATTTTATAGTTTAAATATATTTAAATTATGACATAAGCTAACAAGCAGATAAACCCGTAATTTGTGTACACCTATTCAGAAATAAAAAATATATATATTTGACAATATTCACGATAGATAAAAATGTTTAGTGTGTAATCTGACAGCATTACCATATACAAATATAAATATATATTTTCTTATTTATATACTGACGAAAAGTACAATTTAAAACACCTTTGCCTTATGTAATGAACTGCATCATTACAATTTTTATAAAAGTATTAAAGAAGGAAAAGTATAAGTACATAAAAATACTTTTTTACACTTGACCAATTTCTTATCCAAAATTTTATGTATCACTCCTTTCAAAATGTGTAACTGTTACAAAGTATACATCAGATTTTATAAATTTAAATGTGTGGACCGATTTGCATTTTATAAATAAGCATTAAGTATATATGTACCAAAATATATTAAAGTTCAGCTTTTTCTTTAAAAATACAATTCGTAATATTATTCTTTAAAGCTCTGCTAATAATAACGTGATGTATTTTTAACAATTTTGAGGTAAGCTTTTCTAAACATTTTAGTGCTATTAGCAAATGATCACGCTATGGTAACTGTAGGCTTATGGCTTAAATATTATTATCTCATAGATGGTTTTTCCACATGCAATATAGGAGCCGCCAAAAAGATTTTCAGCTTTTGCTTTTATTGGATCTCAGATCGACGCGTTGAAAGAAACCGACAGAAGAACCGGGGTAAATCGAGTCAGCTCGTCGTTCTGAGAAGAACGATCTCAGATCGACGCGTTGAAAGAAACCGACAGAAGAACCGGGGTAAATCGAGTCAGCTCGTCGTTCTAAGAATATATATATATATATATATATATATATATATATATATATATATATATATATATATATCTTTTGATCTGCCTTTAAAGGATCGCGACAGTAACGCACGTGCTATGCTCTAGTTCCAAAACTATAGAAGATACAGTTTTACCCAATTGCCAAGCCTCTTTTGATCGGTCTTTAAAGGATCGCGACAGTAACGCACGTGCTATGCTCTAGTTCCAAAACTATAGAAGATACAGTTTTACCCAATTGCCAAGCCTCCAATGGGGGCATAGATATATCCGCCATAGCTTTGTGATCTTGGAATACCAAAGCGAGTTGACCCATAGAAAATAGGAAAAGATGATTTTGTTAACATGTATGTAACAGACAGAAGGAGGCGTGACAGTCCCTATAAAGTATAATATTATTGATCAAGGAGACAAGCCGAGTCGATTTAGCCCTATCCGTACGTATGAACGCGTCGATTTCGGACCCTATATGAGCTAGAGACTTGAAATTTCTTATGTAGATCCCTGTATAGCACGAAAAAATCGGTCTTTTCTAAAAAAAAATTGATAACTATTTTTATTTTAATATTATCAATTAACAACGAAATCGCTTTCTAGCTAGAGTCTTGAAATTTTTCATTTAGTTTTATTTGAGCACTTTACAATTAATCTCATTCGCCTCAAATTGCAATACACGTATTTCAAATACTGGTGACTTGTGCTAAGCAAATACACACATGTAATTGACATAAACACGCTCTAAAAATTAAATTAAGAATGTTCGTCTGCACAAAAGTTAGTAAACTATTAATTTTCCATAATATTGGCATACATTGACAAACCAAGCTCAACGACTTGCGCTTGTGCGTGAGTCTATTGCTTGTAATGTACATATGTATATACATATACACATGTATATAAAAGCGGAAAATTCTTGGAATAGTGGATCTTTCCAAGCTTCAGAATATGCCCTAGTCTTAACTAGAGTTCTCTTACTTGTTTTAATTGTTTATATTTTAATTTGTTCTATTTGCCGTGTAGATTTGATGAAGCAGACACTGGTGGAGACGGGAAGCCCATCCAGTTAAATACCTAGGAATTATTGTGATTTCTGTGAGTTAATGTTGATTTAAATGTTTATTTTCAGCGTGTAATAAATATATGCACATTTATACATGTGCGCGAGATTGTATTAAGTTTTATTTTGGTATGGTTATAGCAAGCAGAAATTTGTTTAAAGATTGTTTTGGTTTAGTTATAGCAAGTAGACATTTGTAAGTAAAAAAATTATATTCATACATACATATATATTCACATATACATATATGCGTAAGTTTGTATTAATATTATTGTTATCGGGGTTTCCTCTGTAGGAAAGGTCTTTTTATACCCTGAACCCATGGAAAATGGAATATTAGGGTATAATGTTTTTGTGAAAATGTATGTAACAGGCAGAAGGAGGCGTGGCAGACCCCATAAAGTGTATATAATCTTGATCAGAGAGAGAAGCCGAGTCGATTTAGCCCTGTCCGTCTGTCTGTCCGTCTGTCCGTATGTTTGAACGGGTCGATCTCAGAAGATATAAGAGCTACAGACTTCAAATTTTTTTGGAGGTTCGTGTGTACCACGATTCTATCGAGTTTGTTTCAAATAATCGATAACTATCATCGTTTTAATGTCATCGATTAAAACCCGATATCTTTATTTAGTTTTAAAATTTTATTTATATCATCTTTACAGTTAGAGTCTTCAAACTTTGCACTTAGTGTTATTTAAGCCTTACGCAATTTCGGGTTTTGTTAAATTTTGGATGCCACGCCCCCTTCGCCTCAAATTGCTAAATCACGTATTTCAAGTACTAGAGACTTGTGCTTTGGCAGAAAAGAGGGCAGAATCGCATCTATTAAGCAAAAATGACAGCCCAAAAAGTTGATTGAGAGAGAAGGGTCTTAAACTGTGAGGTAAATTTAGACAAATCCTCGACTTAGCGCACCGGTATTGACTGCTGAACTTTTTGCAGAGCATGGAAAAACGGTCTCAGTGCGAACCATTAGGCATACCATAAAAAAACCAGTAAGAGTGCTCTAGTCGAGACCGCTCGACAAAGAGATCCCCTGAACCCTGCGAAGAACTGCGATTGCTAAGAGCCGCTAACATTCTCCGTTACTTTTATATGTACATATGTATGTAGCAAGCAATACATACACACACACACAGACGCACGCACAAGCACACAATCTGCTAACTGTGCATTATGACTCATCAGCTTCGCTGCTGCTGCTGCAAGAGGCCGATAATATGAGATATTAAATGTTTAATAAATTTTTTTTCTAGACGAACGATTTTGATCAAATTTGTTGGGCGTGATCATGACATTCATATGTGTGTATGTGCCAAAGCACAAATCTCTAGTATTTGATATACGGGAGTGACAAATTTGAGGCGATGGGGCAATTTGAGGGCGTGGCATCCAAAATTTAACAAAACCCGAAATTGCAAAAGGCCCAAATAACACTAAATGCAAAATTTGAAGACTCTAACTATAAAGATTAATTAAATAGAATTTTATAACTAAATGAAGATATCGGTTTTTAATCGATAACATTAAAACTATGATAGTTATCGAATATTTGAAACAAACTCGATCGAATCGTGATATACACGAACTTCCAAAAAAAATTTGAAGTCTCTAGCTCTTATATCTTCTGAAATCGACGAGTTCAAACATACGGACAGACTGACGGACGGACAGACAGACAGACGGACAGGGCTAAATCGACTTGGCTTCTCTCTCTGATCAAGAATATATATACTTTATGGGGTCTGCCACGCCTCCTTCTGCCTGTTACATACATTTTCACAAAACCATTATACCCTGATTTCCCATTTTCAATGGGTTCAGGGTATAACGAGGGCACAACGCACGAGTTGCAAGAAAAAATGAATTCGGGCTATATGGACGCATTGCCCAAAAAAACCCATTGCTTACCATTAAAAATGTTAAAAAGCGCGTTTAATTCACCACAGAGCATATTCAAAAAGGTTCCAATTTTTGGAACATGATTGTTTGGAGAGACCAATCCAAGTTTAATTTCTTTGGGAGTGATGGTAAACCATATGTACGACGTCCTCCCACCAATCAATTGGACCCCAAATACCCGGAGAAGACCGTTAAACATGGTGGCACTTCGATTATGATCTGGGGCTGTTTCACCCCATCGGGCGTAGGTCCCCTAGTGAAGATAGAAGGCAATATGAACGACGAAATGTACAGGGACATCCTTATTAACAATTTATCTGGAGGATATGCCGATAATTTGCCACTTGCCTGGATATTTCAACAGGACAACGACCCGAAGCACTGCAGCTAGATAGTCAAGTCGTGGCTTAACCAAGAGGCAATCAATGTTTTGCAATAGTCACCGCAGAGACCCGACTTGAACCCTATATAGAACTTGTGGGGAATTCTTAAACAAGTCGTTGACCAAAAAAAAAAGCAAATAAAAACGATTTTAGGCGAATTTAGCTAGAAGAGAGGAAGAAAATCACCCCTCTACAGTGCACTCGTCTTTAGGATTTAATGCCAAAGCGTTGATCCACTGTTCTTAAGCGGAAAGGTCATTCCGCTCAATATTAAAGTAAATTTATTAAAAGTATAAGAAATATTAGGCAAATTTTATCCTTTTCAACCATTTTTTTCCAGGTGGCTTAAGTATGTGAGCAGGACATTTTGGAGATAGTCTCATATTTTTTTAAGTTTTTCGTTGAATATATATTTTTATAACTTGGTTATTCTTCCATTAGAGCACTGATATAGAGAACTAATTTGACACAAAAAATTGGAGCTGTGAAATAATAACTTTTCTTAATTTTTGTTAAAATTCTTGGTTGAAGTCTTGTGGCTTAAGTCTATGAGCACCACTGTATATATATATATATATATATATATATATATATATTAAAGAAACGGAGAATGCAGGGAATAGCGGTTCTTCGCAGGGTTCAGGCCATACCCAAGTCGAGCGGTCTCAACTAGAGTTTTCTTACTTGTTTTATTTGTCTGTGCTTAATGTGTAGTAATTGAGTTTTTATAAGGAAATTTTGGTATACATAGTTATAACAAGCAGACACATGTACATTTTAAAATATAAGTACTTATACATATGTATATGCGTGACCTTGTGTTAAGATTGTTTTATTTCGGGGCTTTGTTCTGGAGAATTCTATTACTGTTGAACTGGAATTCCGAGAATAAGAAAATTAAAGAGTAGAGGTATTTTTTATTTGTCTGTGCTTGATGTGCATCAATTGCCTTTCAGCTTAGCTTTCACAGTTGGTTTATTAAGAATTTAGCTAATTGATTATTCTTTTAGCAACATTTTTTTAATGTAACTTACAGCGACGTTTGAATCAGAATAAATCAGCATTTTTTAACAGTCTGGCATCTCTGACTCTGAATGCCGTGTATTAATTTGGCATCTATGTCACGCGAATTGAACAGCGGCCATTGTAAATGGAAAGTAATTGTAAGAAAATTTACAACTTGATAAAAAACTATTTTAACTAATTTAAAAAAAAATTATTTTTAATTAAAATTGTTGTTTATGCATTGAGCAACATTTCTTAATGTAACTTTTAGCAACGTTTTGATTAGATTAAGTGAGCCACATTTAACAGTCTGGCATCTCTGACAGAGATCCGACAAAAAAGTTGGCATCTATGACACGCCAATTGAGCAGCGGCATTCTGAAAGGCAAGCAGCAATAAAAAAATTACAAAATGATATAAATACATTATTTTAACTAGTTAAAATAGAAATTAAATATATTTGCAGTATTTCTTTACTCTTTAGATGTTTGGAGACCGTCGGACATAGACATATCCGTCTTGTGAGTGGCAACTTGCAGACCAGCCGAAATACGTCTATACATACATATGTAATTATACAGTGTAAATTCCTTTTTTTTATTTACCCGACTTGATATGCACCAGTTCCCTCGCAGCATTGTGCTCGCAGTTATTTTTTTAGTATTTAACCAATTGGTATTGCGTAAACCAAATTTTTTTGAGTTTTTGATTCAACGCCATCTTGCAGTCTGGCATCTCTGATTTTATTATCGATATCGGAAGTGAGAGCCGCTTTCAAGTTGGCATCTATGACACGCCAATTGGCATCGAAGTCACGCCATTGAAGCAGCGGCATTTTTAAAGGTAAGTCGCAATAAGAAAAAATGACAAATAAATAATAGTAAACTATTTAAACCTATTTTAAAATATTTTAATTATAATTACAGCACTTTGTGGACATCGATAAGCTTCGGAGACCATCGGACACTGGAGCATCTGTGGATTTTGAGCATCGGCATTCTAAAAAGTAAGTCGCAATTGAAAAAATTGCAAAGTAATAAAAGTACATTATTTAAACAATTTTTAAAATAAATTAAAAATAAAAGCAGCATTTGTGGACATGGTTCAAGTTCGCGGGCCATCGGACAGTGGCGCATATGCAGCCTGTGATCAGCGTAATTTTGAATAGTAAGACGCAATAGCAAAAAATTACAAAGTGAAAAAGTGCATATAAACTAATTTTAAAATAAATTAAATAAAAAAGCAGCATTTGTGGACATGGTTCAAGTTCGCGGACCATCGGACAGTGGCGCATATGTATCCCCACTTTGTGGACATCGGTAAGCAGCGGAGACCATCGGACACTGGAGCATCTGTGGATTTTGAGCATCGGCATTCTGAAAAGTAAGTCGCAATAGAAAAAATTACAAAGTAATAAAAGTGCATTATTTAAGCCAATTTTAAAATAAATTTTTGATTTAACGCCATCTTGCAGTCTGGCATCTCTGATTTTATTATCGATATCGGAAGTGAGAGCCGCTTTCAAGTTGGCATTTATGACACGCCAATTGGCATCGAAGTCACGCGAATGAAGCAGCGGCATTTTTAAAGGTAAGTCGCAATAAGAAAAAATGACAAATAAATCATAGTAAACTATTTAAACCTATTTTAAAGTATTTTAATTATAATTACAGCACTTTGTGGACATCGATAAGCTTCGGAGACCATCGGACACTGGAGCATCTGTGGATTTTGAGCATCGGCATTCTAAAAAGTAAGTCGCAATTGAAAAAATTGCAAAGTAATAAAAGTACATTATTTAAACAATTTTTAAAATAAATTAAAAATAAAAGCAGCATTTGTGGACATGGTTCAAGTTCGCGGGCCATCGGACAGTGGCGCATATGCAGCCTGTGATCAGCGTAATTTTGAATAGTAAGACGCAATAGCAAAAAATTACAAAGTGAAAAAGTGCATATAAACTAATTTTAAAATAAATTAAATAAAAAAGCAGCATTTGTGGACATGGTTCAAGTTCGCGGACCATCGGACAGTGGCGCATATGTATCCCCACTTTGTGGACATCGGTAAGCAGCGGAGACCATCGGACACTGGAGCATCTGTGGATTTTGAGCATCGGCATTCTGAAAAGTAAGTCGCAATAGAAAAAATTACAATGTAATAAAAGTGCATTATTTAAACAAATTTTAAAATATTTTAAGCAATAAAGCAGCATTTGTGGACATGGTTCAAGTTCGCGTCCATCGGACAGTGGCGCATATGTAGTCTGTGAGCAGCGTAATTTTGAATAGCAAGACGCAATAGCAAAAAATTACAAAGTAATAGAAGTGCATTATTCAAACAAATTTTAAAATATTTTAAGCAATAAAGCAGCATTTGTGTACATGGTTCAAGTTCGCGGACTATCGGACAGTGGCGCATATGTAGCCGCACTTTGTGGACATCGGTAAGCTTCGGAGACCATCGGACACTGGAGCATCTGTGGATTTTGAGCGTAATTTTGAATAGTAAGACGCAATAGCAAAAAATTACAAAGTGAAAAAGTGCATATAAACTAATTTTAAAATAAATTAAATAAAAAAGCAGCATTTGTGGACATGGTTCAAGTTCGCGGACCATCGGACAGTGGCGCATATGTATCCCCACTTTGTGGACATCGGTAAGCAGCGGAGACCATCGGACACTGGAGCATCTGTGGATTTTGAGCATCGGCATTCTGAAAAGTAAGTCGCAATAGAAAAAATTACAAAGTAATAAAAGTGCATTATTTAAGCCAATTTTAAAATAAATTTTTGATTTAACGCCATCTTGCAGTCTGGCATCTCTGATTTTATTATCGATATCGGAAGTGAGAGCCGCTTTCAAGTTGGCATTTATGACACGCCAATTGGCATCGAAGTCACGCGAATGAAGCAGCGGCATTTTTAAAGGTAAGTCGCAATAAGAAAAAATGACAAATAAATCATAGTAAACTATTTAAACCTATTTTAAAGTATTTTAATTATAATTACAGCACTTTGTGGACATCGATAAGCTTCGGAGACCATCGGACACTGGAGCATCTGTGGATTTTGAGCATCGGCATTCTAAAAAGTAAGTCGCAATTGAAAAAATTGCAAAGTAATAAAAGTACATTATTTAAACAATTTTTAAAATAAATTAAAAATAAAAGCAGCATTTGTGGACATGGTTCAAGTTCGCGGGCCATCGGACAGTGGCGCATATGTAGCCTGTGATCAGCGTAATTTTGAATAGTAAGACGCAATAGCAAAAAATTACAAAGTGAAAAAGTGCATATAAACTAATTTTAAAACAAATTAAATAAAAAAGCTGCATTTGTGGACATGGTTCAAGTTCGCGGACCATCGGACAGTGGCGCATATGTAGCCGCACTTTGTGGACATCGGTAAGCTTCGGAGACCATCGGACACTGGAACATCTGGGGATTTTGAGCATCAACATTCTAAAAAGTAAGTCGCAATAGAAAAAATTACAAAGTAATAAAAGCGCATTATTCAAACAAATTTTAAAATATTTTAAGCAATAAAGCAGCATTTGTGTACATGGTTCAAGTTCGCAGACTATCGGACAGTGGCGCATATGTAGCCGCACTTTGTGGACATCGGTAAGCTTTGGAGACCATCGGACACTGCAGCATCTGTGGATTTTGAGCGTAATTTTGAATAGTAAAACGCAATAGCAAAAAATTACAAAGTGAAAAAGTGCATATAAACTAATTTTAAAATAAATTAAATAAAAAAGCAGCATTTGTGGACATGGTTCAAGTTCGCGGACCATCGGACAGTGGCGCATATGTATCCGCAGTTTGTGGACGTCGGTAAGCTTTGGAGACCATCGGACACTGGAGCATCTGTGGATTTTGAGCATCGGCATTCTAAAAAATAAGTCGCAATAAAAAAAATTACAAAGTAATAAAAGTGCATTATTTAAACATTTTAAAATAAATTTTTGATTTAACGCCATCTTTCAGTCTGGCATCTCTGATTTTATTATCGATATCGGAAGTGAGAGCCGCTTTCAAGTTGGCATCTATGACACGCCAATTGGCATCCATGTCACGCTGCATTTTTAAAGGTTAGGCGCTATAAGAAAAAATTTCAAAATGCCTTAAATTATTTTAAATAATTTAAATATAAATAAAATATAATTGCCACTTTTTTAACATTTCTGAGTGAACCTTCTGGTAGCGTTTGCCCCAGGTTAAGTGAGCGACATTCAACAGTCTGGCATCTATGAGTCGGAGATCCGTGAATTAAGTTGCCATCTATGACACGCCAATTGGCACCCAAGTCACGCTGCATTTTTAAAGGTTAGGCGCCATAAGAAAAAATTACAAAATGCCTAAAATAAATTATTTTAAATAATTTAAATATAAATTAAATATATTTGCCGCTTTTTTGAACATTTCTGAATGAACCTCCTGGCAGCGTGTGCCTCAGGTTAAGTGAGCGACATTCAACAGTCTGGCATCTATGAGTCGGAGATCCGTGAATTAAGTTGCTATCTATGACACGCCAATTGGCATCTATGTCACGCTGAATTTTTAAAGGTTAGGCGCCATAAGAAAAAATTACAAAATGCTTAAAATAAATTATTTCAAATAATTTAAATATAAATCAAATATAATTGCCGCTTTTTTGAACATTTCTTAATGAACCTTCTGGCAGAGTTTGCCTCAGGTTAAGTGAGAGACATTCAACAATCTGGCATCTTTGACTCGGAGATCCGTGAATTAAGTTGCCATCTATGACACGCCAATTGGCATCCATGTCACGCTGAATTTTTAAAGGTTAGGCGCTATAAGAAAAAATTACAAAATGCTTTAAATAAATTCTTTTAACTAATTTAAATATAAATTAAATATAATTTCCGCTTTTTTGAACATTTCTGAATGAACCTTCTGGCAGCGTTTGCCTCAGGTTAAGTGAGCGACATTCAACAGTCTGGCATCTATGAGTCGGAGATCAGTGAATTAAGTTGCCACCTATGACACGCCAATTGGCATGTAAGTCACGCTGCATTTTTAAAGGTTAGGCGCCATAAGAAAAAATTACAAAATGCCTAAAATAATTTATTTTAAATAATTTAAATATAAATTAAATGTATAAGCCGCTTTTTTGAACATTTCTGAATGAACCTTCTGGCAGCGTTTGCCTCAGGTTAAGTGAGCGACATTCAACAGTCTGGCATCTATCAGTCGGAGCTCCGTGAATTAAGTTGCCATCTATGACACGCCAATTGGCATCCAAGTCACGCTGCATTTTTAAAGGTTAGGCGCTATAAGAAAATATAACAAAATGCTTAAAATAAATTATTTAAACTAATTTAAATATCAAGTAAACTCAATATTAACATTTCACTAGACTGTGGAACATCAAATACCGTCGGACAATGTAGCATCTCCGGTGTGTGAGTAAAGACTGTTCAATCAGCCAAAATACGCATTTACATACACATGTAAGTGTACAGTGTAAATTATATTATTTAATTGTGTAATGTGCAACAGTTGCCTCCGAGCTTGGCAGTAAAAATAGTGTTAAATATATACATAATTGCTTATTGGTTAAACTACAATTTTAAATATAATTTTTAATTTACCTCCATTTTGCAATCTGGCATCTCAGACATTTTTTATCGATATCGGGAATGGGAGCCGCTATTGAAGTTGGCATCTATGAAACGCCAATTGTCATCTAAGTCACGCTGATTTGGCAGCGGAAGTTTTAAAGGTTAGTCATAAAAAGAAAAACCTGCAAAGTGATAAAAGTGTACTATTTTAACCAATTTAACAAAATTATATAAAATTAATGGTTGTCTGGACATTGTTAGGGTTCAGGATCATTAAACACTGGAATATCAGCGGACTGTGTCAAGCGGAATTCTGAATGCTAAGCCGCAATAAAAAAATTAACAAAGTGATAACGGTGCATTATTTTAACAAGTTTAGAAATAAATTAAATCAAATTAAAAGCTTTCTACACATTGTTAAGATTCGGGAAGCATTGAACGTTGAACCATAAGCAAAGTGTGACCAGCGGAATTCTAAATTGTAAGTCGCAATGAGAGAAGTGATAAAAGAGCATTATTCTTAACAACTTTAAAAATAATTTAAATTCAGTTAAGGCTACCTGGCCATTGTCATGCTTCAGGGATCATAAAACATTCGACTATCAGCGGACTTCGGCCAGCGGAATTCTAAATGGTAAGTCGGAATAACAAAAGTAATAAAAGTGCTATATTTCAAAATTATTTGAAATAATTTTAATTCAGTTATACGCTTTGTGGACGTTGTTAAGCTTCGGGAATTATCAAACGTTTAACTATCAGTTGACTGTGGCCAGCGGAATTCTAAATGGTAAGTCGCAATAACAAAAGTAATAAAAGTGCATTGTTTAAAAAAGTTTTAAAACAATTTAAATTT